>JAHWFO010079372.1:0-67543 GCA_023313115.1 Rhysida immarginata | reverse complement strand
ACAGGTAGACGAGTTCTGAAGAGAAAATTAGAAGAACCCCTACATAATAATAAAAAAAAGAAAATTAAGGTAATAATTTTGTGATGAATATTTATTATTCGTGCTTTTCTTATAACCGCCGCCCCTCCCCTTCCCCTTGGTTACGCCCCTGCTATATGGTGTAATTTTCAAAAATTAGTAAAAACGCAGTAACTTGATAAAAATAAAATTTTAGATTGCATATATCAGTTGATTTATTGAAAACTTTTTTTTTTTATCTAGTAACCCATCTCTAAATTCTTCAGATACCCCAGAACTGTCATCTTTCGTAAATACTGAGGGAAATAAAGAAAACGTTGAAATTGCTTCTATTAATAATGTGAATGATGAAGATGTGCACAATAATAAAATCTCAACATCCAAGATAACTCGGGAATCACGTATGAAGACGAGAATTAAAAAACTAAAATGAAAAATTAAAACACAGATGATGCAGTTAAAAAGGTGCCGTGATAAAATAAGCCAGTTAAGAAATTGGCTTATTTCCTTAGCTTAACTAGGCTATTGAAAGTCACTCCTAAACAACCTTATTTTCAGCACAATAATAAAAAATATATATACCTCTTCGATTCACCACATCTGCTGAAATCCGTCAGAAATAATCTCAAAAAGTATGATGTTCAATTTGCGAGTGGAAAAATTGCTTCATGGGAAGATATTGACAAATTTTTTAAATACGATTCGCAACAAAAATTTAGAGCTGCACCTAAATTAACTGAAAAACATTTCCAGTTGCCTGCATTTTCTAAGATGAAAGTATCCTTGGCTTCACAAATACTCAGCCATTCCGTGGAAGCTGGCAATCATGACTTAGTTGTCCGGAATGTTCTTCCCCTTTCAGCCTCCTGTACTGCTGAATTTGTGGGCTACTTTGACAAACTATTTGATTGCTTTAACGTTTCTAAATTTGGATCACAAAATTATCCTTTTCGGACACCAATTACTGAAGATTCAGTACATATTAAATATTTAATAACCATGAAGGATTTGCTGTCTTCAATTAAGCTTTTAAACAGATACGATAGGAAGGAGGTAAAAGTTAATGTGAAATGTTTTGAAGGGTGGCAGCAGACCATTAATGGACTCATAATGATTTGGAATATTTTGCATGAAGAAAACGATTTTTCGTTTTAATTGACAAAAAGACTTAATCAGAATGCGTTAGAAAACTTTTTCAGTTCTGTACGCAGAAGAGGTGGTTTTAGTGACAATCCTTCACCTTCACTATTTCAGCACATTTTTAAATTGTCATGCATTAATAATATGTTAAAGTCAAGTAATGGTAACAACTGTGCGCTCGATAATGACAACTTTCTGATCACATTTAATCAATTATGTGAGAAAGCTCAAACTCAAAGCGCTACACCAATTGCAGAATCTACAGATGTAGACTGTGATTTTTCTGATACAGATATACATGGCCAAGACACAGCATTTTTCTATGTTTGTGGCTATCTTCTTAAAAGACTTGGAGAAAAACACAGTTGCATTAAGTGTGACAAACTTCGAAATAATAATCCAACTTTTGATGGGGAAGATAAACTTTTTTTAAGCTTTAAGGCATACGAAAACGAATCCAGAGAATTCCACAATCTCGTTGTTCCTCAAGACAAATTTTCAGTATTTGTGAAAAATGCAGAAAAAATATGTCAATCCCAGTTTAATGAAAAAATGCATTTATGTAGTATTTTAAAAAATACTGTAAATTTAATTGAGGCAAATGTTTCTCTTCCAGTTTCTTGTACTGTCTTTAAAAGCTTTATGTTGAAGCTATTTACTCGTTTGAGAATATTTTATACAATTAAATTCATAAATCAAGAATTAAAATCTGGAAAAAAAAACAACAAAAAACTGCTACATCTATTGCACGTATAAAAAAATTTAGGAATTGCATTAAAATATTCTGCTGTTTTGTTTATTTATCATCAAAATTAAAAGCAAAGTTGGGTTTTTTTTATAGAATTCATTTAAATGTATAAATCGTAAAAAATATGTCTTCAAAATTAAAATACATATTATATTCAAAAATATAATAATATTAAAATATATTATTTTCAAAAAATAAAACAGTTTATATTGGCTGAAACACTTAATGTTAGCATCGATCTCCGCGATGATAGCGCACTAGCCGCTTGGTGCGCGAGTGTGCTGATGATATCTAGGAAGTCACACTTACATCAAAGACGCCGCCTTCGAGTTTGCAGACTTGTTGTTATTAGGCTATGCTAAAACCCTAAAAAACACCCAGGAAATAGAACCGCAATAAGCGCGTTCGCCTCTCGTGATCAAACGAAAACACGCGCCTAAAGAAAGTAAATGAGCGGACCGCTCTAAAAGGGAAACCCCTCTCGACAAAGTAATTAGATGCGCAACAATGAGGGAACGCATACACTACGTTTACATGCACGTTTCGATCCGGATCGACTTGAGTTAATCCAAAATTGCCTCGCGTTTACATGCATCTAACTCGATCCGGATCGAGTCCGATAAGATGCCCTGTGGGTAAAGCTCTAGATTGAGAAAGTACGCCAGACTTTGTCATCTGCTACAAAATCCGCCATTGTTGGCTCAGTCGGCCTTATCACTTGAATTACGCTTCCTCTAAAATACGGCTGAAATTCAATTTTTTAAAATTTTCTCATTATTATCGCCTTGAAATATAATTGACAATCAATAAATTTTGTAATTATTGTTTTCTTTAAATTTTGTTTTCAATTAAAATTTTCTATATATAAATAATAAGGTTGAGGTTATTTATAATGTTAACTATAATGTTATTTATATGTCAAGTTTTTGATTTATTTACCTCAATATAATAATCCTTAATCACTTTTAAAATGCATTTGCATGTTAAGTTTTTTATACTTATTTTTATCAAAATATAATTTTATACAATCTTATTAAAACTTAATTTAAATAGATTTTATCAAATTAATTTTTAGATTTATATCAAAAACTTCAATTTAATTGTTTATTTAATTATATTAAATAATAAACATTATAAAATTACAATTATAATTATTATAAATAATTATCAAATTATAATTTAATAAAATTGAAATTGTTAAATTGAAATTTTTGATATAAATATAATATTTATTTGATAATTATAATTTGATAAAAAAATTATTAAATTAAATTTTGATATATATATATATATATATAACTCCAATTCTATTGACAATTTGAAAATTTTTAATTAGGAAAAATGACATTTTGATAAAAAAGTTTACAAAAAAAAAATTTAAACATGCAATGTATTTTAAAATTTATTCATTTATTTATTTATAGATATTTATTGTGTTGAGTTATAAATCAACCAAGAACTTATTTTAGCTAAAATTTTCTATATTTTTTCTTTCAACCAAACAGCAAATTTAAACTCGATCCGGATATTATTATTGGATTGATCTCTTTCCTGAGGCATGCTTCCCTGGTTTCAAACCACCTCTTTCGACGGGATTGAACTCGATCCGGATCGGGGTGTTGAAGCCTGTTTACATGCCACTTTTTGCAGGATTGACTTGAAACTGGTCTTTCGATCCGGATCGAAAGTGTGCATGTAAACGCAGTGATAGAGCGAAATCGTTTTTAAACAATTCACTCTAGGCGTTTAAACCTCTAATAAAAATAATTTTTAAATTAATTTTTACTGATTCCTTAAATAATTATTTTCTAATTTCCTTATTAAAATCTAAAGTTCCTGTAAAAACTACTTATTTACCTTCAAATGGTTATCTGCTAGAACGGCCACCAATTGGTAATCATAATTAATCTGTTAACTCAAAAACCACAAACCCCATAAAACATTGTGGTGAAATTCAAGTAAGCTACGTCAAATTTCAGGCGGGCAAACTTACTTTCTAGCAACGGAGTAGAAACCAATTGCAACGCGACTTAATATTCCGACAGTTTAAAATATGTTCCTCATCTATGAAAATCATTCAGAAAAAAGACGCGGTCGATGTACAGCCGTATGTTCAGGAAAAAATCGTTTCTATATTAATATTTTAATCAATCTATAAATTGCCTGGCCAGGCAGGAATACAAGGAAATCAAAAATATTTTTCCGAAAATAAGGAAACGACAAAAACAGGCAAGACTCCGTAATAATCGGCCAACAAAAACACGACGTTACCAGAACACGTCACGTGAACCTTTAAATTGTTAAGTAGGAGGGGGACACATAACCTCCCCTAGACTAACGGAAAATCGGAGCGTCTTGCAAAGGAAGCCAACCCCAAGAAAAAACACGTATTGATAAATAGTTGTTTAAGTCACGCTGGAGCGAGTCTACCCACCAATAAGACGACAAGAGTCCTAACTGAGGGACTGTCCTGGAAGGAGAGGTTCATGAGATCTAAAAAGACCGGAGGAAAAAAAAAGGAACGGACACTCGCCATCCGGAGCAAAACGTCAAAACGCGAAAGATACATGAGAAAAAAAAATTTTCTTAAAAAATTTAAAGTATGGGTGGAAAGATGCACGGAACCTCCCCCTTGAGCAATAAAAAGAAATCTTTCGATTTTTTTTGTAATCCGATTTTGTAATAATAATATTTCTTTCTTTTTCCACCTTTTTTTTCTTTCTTATTCAATTCCGAACGATTCTGTAAATTGTAAATAGATCTCTCAATACAAACCTCAAGAAACTTTGTACTCTCCTGAATAAGTTTTAACATTAATGTAAGAAACTCGCCATTCGTGAACTTCCTCCGGTTTATCCAATCTTTTTAGACGTAAAGCAATGGTGTCATAATGACCGGTCACCAAGAAAGGGCCGCTATATACCAGGCTTAAAGATTTTAACAGTCTGTCCAGTTCTTGTAATACCTAGGTTTTTACTAGTACCAGCGTTCCTTTTTGAAATTGACGTTTTTTCCGTTTCTTGTAATGTCTTGGGTGACCTTTTCCCCGATTCATGAAAGCTTTCCGAATATTTACTTCGCGTTGTTGTAAGTGGTTTCGGTTGGTTTGAATATTCCAAAAATTCGTTCCTAGCATCAATTGCTCGGGGGTAAATTTAGTCGTATCATGTGGTAATACCCTCAGCTTAAACTGACACTTTTCTAATACATTATCCCACTCTTGTGTGGGATTGTCAAGTAATGCTAATCCATAAATTATCTTTAATTGTTCTTATGAACCTTTCTGCCGGATTCGTGCACGGTGTGTAAGGAACGCTAGACAAAATATTAATTTTTTCCTCTTATAGAATTCTTTGATTTTTTTGCCAGAAAAATATGTAGCGTAGTCCTGCAACACTTTTTGAGGGTTACTTAATTTGTTAAAGCCGTTTTCCAAGAGTTTTATAATAGTAGATTGTGACAATTCATGACTAGGTATCACGAAATTTTGGAGCAAGTGCGAAAATTAAAAAGAATTCCGCGACAAGAGTAATTATTAATATCAATTTGAAATTGAAAGCGAAGGAGCTCACCTCGGGAAGCGAGAGTGGATCGGTCTTGAGAGTCGCGAGGGGTTCGAGACCGAACCACGAGAAGAGAAGGGGAGCGCGAGAAAAGGGTGAAAGAGATCGGCCCCCGATGCGAGAGGTCGAACGGGCGAGCACGTCGGAATTAAGTACCGGTATAAGAAAAGACGCCTGCGAGAGGCGAGAGAGAGTCAAGAATGCATTTAATTTATTGGAGGATAATAGCGGAGCCATCCAGAAAAGTTTGTCTACAATGGTGCCTGGAACATCGTGATCGGACATGTGATGAGTAGAATATTATGTGGTCTGACGAATAACAATACAAATTGTTTTGTAGTGAGGTTATGAAGAGGGCTTGGCGTGAGCGTAGCTATTCTGAGAGTATCCAGGAAAGTAATTGTATGTGTTTTCTGCATTTAAGTAAACGCCACAACGAAGCTGAGCAGCAAGGACCGATACGAGAGCGGCGACGACCGGAAGAAAGTTTCGGGCAGCCCCATCCAGGCTCAGGAGTGGAACAGAATTTCGGCAGGGTCACCTATAATGGTAATGTGGTTTTGACTTTATGTAATTTATGTATCTGTAGCGTTTCCTCGCTCGGTTTCTCCCTCGCAAACATTACAAGTTGCCGACTAACAAATACTCGGGACAGCCGAGAAATTTTTACCGAATTGAAGTGTATAGAATTCAGTGCGACCGTCCACGGGGTATTCCCTTTTAGTTGTGCCGACAGCCTGACAGAGAAAAAAAAAACTTTAATTAAGAAAAGTGTGTTTTTTTGTTCTCTACGTGACTTCTTTTTTGTGTGTGTGCTATTTACGGCTAAGAAAATAGGGCAAACTACGCACGTGTTTAGCCCTTGGTGATTAATTATATTTCATGGGAATTATTTGGAATATATGGCCGACTTTTGGCGCTGGAGTCGTTTATTTGGATCTTAGTGCTATACAGAATACTGGACGAGAAACCAGCGTGGATAATATTTCTTTCTGACAATTATATTTGGAGACCTATTGCATAATTGAGGGTCATATATCAAGGACAAATTTTGACTTTAAATCTTTTTCCATTTATAAGAAGACATATCCCTCCAATTAATTAGTTTACAGAATGTAGTTTACAATTAATTAGTTTAATGAGCGCCCTGATTGCATATTGTGAGACGAATCTGCGTTTGTTACAAGCAGTTAGTGTTAAATTGATTGCTTCAGCATTTATTCATTTAGAGTGCTAAGATATTAGTAATCTGGGATAAAGGTGTTGATCTTTGGAGATTTCATGTTATTAACATTATTTCCTTTTCTTTCTTCCTGTTTTGCGGATTCCCTGGAAGGCTAAGTTTCATGGAGCATTGGTCAGCGGAGGAGGTTTCGAGCTGAGTCCTGCTTCCATCTACAGTCAACGGCCGATCTGAGGTCGCAGATTCTACGATTGGAGAAGAAATTATCAGCGTAGCTAAGCAAGCTATTCTACATTGTGTAAACTTATCGAATCTTTCAAAGTTATTATTGCTATTATAAAACTTAAAGAAAAATATTAAGTTACTTACCTGGGTAATTACTTACCTGGAATAAAATACTTCATATGCAGCAAGATACTGTAAAAGCATGGAAATTTATTTACTTGTGTTCATTTAATTTAGAAGTCATTAATAAACTTTTTCATTTAATTCTTCACACCTGCTCTGTATTTTACTCATATTGCACGCTTCCACGTTACACTAGGCATGGCTTCGACCCAACCCGTGAATGCGTCGCGACGTGTCGACTAAGACAAGTAGAAACCGATTTCCGTCTTTTGTACGAGGCAGCGGCCCGGTGGCGTCCAACGCCCAGAATTCATTAGGACTGGAAAGACGTCTCCTGTTCATCAGATTCGCCAATTTGTAATTAGCTGTCTTTCCTCTCTGGCAAATAAGACATTGTCGGACACATCTAGAAACATGTTCCCTCATTTTAAACCATCAATATTTTTTTTCAAGGAAGATTAACATTTTACTCACCCCTGGATGTACGAGAGGGCCCGTCACATGCCAGTATTTCAATATTTGTTCCTGTAGTATCGAGGGGACTAATATTCGTTTAGGTGTCTTAAAGCGATATAGGATTCCGTTCTCCACCAAATCTTGTTCCTCGATTCATTATCAATTATCTTTTTACACCAAACATCCATTCTTTGCGCGGTTTGCCATTGTTTTGTGTCTTCCACCGTCTCGCTGACACTAACAAATAGGCACCTCGATAGCGCATCGGGAATATGGTTTAGTCTTCCTAATTTGTGTTTGATGCCAACCCCCCCCCCCCCCCACCGCCACAGATATTTTAATGTAAAATATTAATTCGTACGTAAACTATGCATTAATGTATTTTTCATGATAATGTGCTAAGCCTTTTTAAATAAATTAATTTTTTTTTCTAAAAATGAAGAAATGACAGAAGCATTCATTTCATCGACCCAAACACAATCAAAGGCAAATGAACCTCTCATTGAGACGAACCTTTTTTGAAAAGAAACTGTTTGGCTGCAAATACTCATGTAGGAGTAATTAAGGTTTTAAGGCCCCCCCCCCCCCCAAATACATTTCTTTCTTTTTTGAATCCTTTTCATGACCTGGTGGTAAGCCTGTGCGAGTGTACTATTCCGCCATTGCAATTTATTACTCGACTTCAAAAAAAGGTTATCAATTCGACTCGTATGTATGTAATATTGCTGGAAATGCACAATATCCGTCTATTTGGGCTTTTAAACGTGTGTGTGTTTGTATGTATGTTTGTCCACGTATTTCTCAGAAACTATAAATCGAGTTGCAAATATTCTTTTTTTTTATTGGATTAAGTTTCTTTCAACTTAGGGAACAGTCCAAGTTTCATCAAAATCGATTCAGTAGTTTTCAAGATATGGACTGATATAGCTAGAGGATAGTGAAAGCTTCATTAAAGTCGGTTTTTTTATACTCTGTTTAATCTTGTTATTGGTTAGGATTGTTAAAATATGCTCCATAGTGCTGGAATACACGTCAATTTTTCCGGCATTAGTTGCAACAAAATTGTTCAGTAAAATGTAACAACTTAAACAAAAGTAATTTTGGATGCATAAGTTTTACTAAAATTTTTACATTAGTGAGGTCAGCTTCATATGGTGCGGATAACTGGTAAATCGCAGGACTCATCGCACCAGTTTCACATATCCATTTACTATTTCTCTGAACAAAGATTTAAAAACATGTATAACACTAGAGAAGCTGGATAATTATCTTCATAAAGCTTAAATAAAAACTATAGATGATTAAAGTTACCCAACTTGCACTGAGTTTCTCTAGGTTTACCTTGTTAAGTGTGCTTTTTCTAGCCCTGTAAACTGAAGCGCCAGCAAGCGGCCAGAAGTTAAAACCGAGCTTTATCTTCACACGATTCGTAACATGGCAAGACACCGTGCGCTGGCCAATGACCCAAAGCAATCACTGCAGTTGTTTATCGAGCTCACTGGGCTTAACTAGTCTTCCAAGCTTATTAGTAAAGAGGGAAACACAAACATCCATGCCCTCGCCGGGATTCGAAGCCGCGACTCGCTGTCCTTGAGAGCGTAAGACCAGTCAAGATGAAAAGAAAACAAGATTGAAAAAGTTTCACAATTAATCGGATTAAGAATTAATCACACAGAAAAAATATTTTGTGCTCATTTATTTTCATTATACGTTGTCAACTTTAAATATTTTTGGAATTTTTCGCTCAATTTAGTTCTACCGAGTAGTTCTTCTAGCAGCACTGATCCTTGGTTGTAATTTTTTATAACTATTCTGAAAAATTAAAATATATACTTGTCTAATCCGAAACATTGGTTTACTCCAAAAATAATGAAAATATACCATTATTTGTAATTTCTGCTACTTAATTTCTTAATTTTAAACGCATTAAATAACTTAGAAAGAATATAATGAAGCGGAAACTTCTGATTATATAACAAATAATTCTCTAATTTCTTAAGTAAAATTGCACCTATGCCACCTGTGTAGGTCTATAATTATTGAATGGAAAGAACAACATTATTTATAATGATTTTCATCACGAGATGTCGCCATCGATACTAAACAGCATCATTCTAAACGTAAAGAAAGAAATGACTGAAATGTCATTGGCCGAGGATGGAATGGCTTTTGATTTTGGGGGAGCTAGTTTGCACAGGATGGAATGGCTAGTTTGCACAGCATCTCGTCACATCACGTTAGAGACGATTTATTGATCGTGTCTGCATCATGTCGGTCTCGCGAGAACGCCAAGAACGAAAACGAGAGTGAGAACGCTGTCTTATGTACGAAAGTGAAGACACTCTCCTAACCAGTTTGGCCGACTCGCATCGCATAATGGGGAAATGCCACGTATTAAACAGTTTATGCTCACTTTGAATAAAATAAAAGATAAGATTAATATTATGAATGACTCCAACAATCTGCAATTCAAGAAACGCTACATTTCTTTCAAATATACTAGATTAATATACAGGGTGAGGCATTTAAGGTCTGTCCCAAAATGATAGAAACACCTTCAAATTTCTATTTTTTACTTTTCTCAGAAAATAAAAGAATAAGTCAACTTAAATCATCATGTAATCATATATTGTATAAAAAAAGTGATGGTTCATTATGGTGCAAATTCTTGCTGTAGTTTTAAATTAAAATACAAAAAATCACTGTCCCAAAATGATAGAAACACATGCCAAAATAACAAAGATCAAAGGAAACTTTTACTTACAAATGAAATTAATAACCCACAAAGCCCCCATTCTTATTAGTAATCTTGAATACTCTGTCAGGCGTTGAATTAACAAGTGCTTGAAGCTCACACAATTAAATCTCATCCCATTCTTTTTGAATTGCGGTTTTCAGTTCTTGTACACTAGAAAACTGACGACTGTCCTTATAAACTTTTTTCACTAAGATACCCCACAGATTTTCTGTTGGATTAAGGTCAGGTGACCGTGCTGGCCAATCCATCACCTGTACCCCATGATCAAAGAACCACTTCCATGTCGATGTTGCAATGCTGAAATTGGAAATAGGGACCACCAATGTTTTCAGCAAATAGTAAAAAATGTACCTCTAGAACTTGCTGATAATCATAAGCCTTCATTCTGCCAGAAACAAACGCTAAGGAAGTTTTGCCCGCCCATCCAAATCCACCCCACACCATTACACTTCCACCGCCTTGTTGCCGCTTTGAGAAAGTCACATCCTGCTTCCGTATGTCATGCCAGTAATATGCAAAACCATCTGGCCCATCCAAATTGAATTTTTTCTCATCGCTCCAGATAACTTTTCTCCAGTTATCAGTCCAGTTCATGTGATACTTGGCCCAGTTGACCCGCTTCTCCTTGTGTTGTTTATTGAGTAGAGGCGTGAAGATAATGAAGACAAGATATCCTGCTGATTGCACAAAACGGTGAATTGTAGATTTAGATGTGTTGATGTCAGGTTGAGCTGCGATTTGACGAGGACTTGTCGTGGAATTACTCAGTTTCCGTAAAACCATCCTTTTCTGGCGTGCAGTGAGAGTTGATGGACGACCATTTGACTTTTTCCCCCCATTTCTTCTTTTAATCGTAAGAAATTTAAAATTACATTTGGTGATCGTTTCAACCGTCTTGCAATTTCTCTTATGGGAATATCAGAAGCAAATAATTCAGTGATTCTTCCTTTTTCAAATTCTATTAGTGCGACTCCTCTTCTCATTTTGGTGAAGATAAAATTTGCTGATATTAAGGCTGGTTTAATTTCTTTTAACATGGAAATTTATTTTCCAAATAATTTGCATGTTTGTATCTTTCCATTATTACCTATCACTGGGAGTGTGGAGGAAAGAGTAGGCTATTTTTTATTGAATTTGTAGGGGTGTTTCTATCATTTTGGGCCAGTGATTTTTTGTATTTTAGTTTAAAACTACAGCAAGAATTTGCACCATAATGAACCATCACTTTTTTTATACAATATATGATTACTTAATTGTTTAAGTAATGATTATTTAAGTTGACTTATTCTTTTATTTTCTGAGAAAAGTAAAAAATAGAAATTTTGAAATCTTAAAAACGAACCCTATTTTTAATGGTATATTCAGATTGTACACAGTATTCCAGAAATGTTTTATTCTTGGTGTTTTTTCAATAGATCCAACCGTTTAGGAGATAGAGGCCATGAAAGTGTGGAACTTTTAAAGTTTTAACCCAATTTTATCGATGAAGACAAAGAGATAGAGAGTGGGTCTCAGGCATTCCTGTTCTATTTTTTGATGGTGTTTAAGAATCCGAAGTCAGAATTTCAAAAGTTCAAAATTTTTTAGTGCACAAGTAAACTTCTGGGGGCAGCAATCCTATGGAGACAGAGTCTATGCGTGTGTATTCACTTTAAAAACTTTAAAAAGTTCTACACTTTCAGGGCCTCTATCTCTTAAACGGTTGGATCAATTGAAAAAACACCAAGAATAAAACATTTCTCGAATATTGTGTACAATATGAATGTACCATTACAAATAGGGTTTCCTTTTTAAGATTTCAAAGTTCCTCCCTTCCCCCCAGCCGCCCTCATAAGGGGAGGGGGGGGGGGTAATTTTTTAACTACCGCGAAATAATTCACTTTTGATTTTGGACACTTTTTCGTACAATGCTTAGTTTCCGAGACATTCACTTGTCTAAAGATAAATGCGTCATCCTGTATATGCGGTCATTGCGTGTCGATGCCTCTCCTCCTCCCCTCCTTCTTTGTATGACATGCTATATTAATGCTATGTCTCTCGCAGGTTTTACAATTATGAATGCCAAAAAATAAAAAAAAATTATTCCAATTAAAATAAACTTCAAACAGAGCATTAATAATAAATAAACATACGTGGTAATAAATTCATAAGAAAGTGACAACAGGCACAGCCTGCAACTTAAGTTTACTATGATGAGATATTATGCAGATGTCTTTGAATTAATTGTATAATAATTGTGGGTGTATGGATATGCTGTACATTATAAGAGTATAACTAAGCCTTAAACCAAGCCAGATGACCTGAAGATGAAAGATCTCGTCGTTCTTCTACATTTAGTTCCTTTTTATTTATGTTTATAGATTTTTTTTCATTACTATATAATGTACAGCAGATGAATAAACCCACAAATTTAATACAATCAAGTTTACTATTACGCAACATTTATGAAGCATTTCCCAAAGAAATACTGTCATTGTTTAGATGCTTAGACAATGTCACCGTTAACACTTGATTTAAAAGAAAACTAAGAAAGAAGATTTAAAAAGAAAACGATAATTTTATTACAGTTAGGAGCAAAACGATAAAGACCACTTATATTTTTTCTTATAATTGGTAAATTAAACCTTAATTTTAGGGTTTTAGCATCATCTAAAACCCTATTAACGATGGTACAGATGTATGTAACATGTATGTCACACGCCTTAACTTTTGAAAAGATTGACCTAGAGGCTTGAAATTTTCTACACACGTAGGGCCTATACAGAGGACGATGCGAAAAATATAGGGGCCTCTTGTATGAATTTCATGGTTCTCTTTTTATCTTTTGTATAAAGAGGGAAACAATTTTGAAATTTCGTAAATTTGTAGTGCGGTTCTAAAAGAATAAAACCAATCTATAAGAAAAGTGATATAAGCCTCTAGGGCCCGCCGGAGGTCCGGAGGCCCCAATAACATTTGAAGCTATAACATTTGAATGGAACGACCTGGGAACATGAAATTTTGTATATTTATAATGTGGTACTAAAAAAATATAGCAAATATAAAAGAAATGTGATGTAGGCCTATGGGGCCCGCCAGAAGACCCCAATGCCTCAAATACAAATCAAGTTATTACTTTTGAATGGAAAGGTCTAGAAACCTGAAATTTTGTATATGTTTAGTTTGGTACTAAAAATATAGCCAATATAGAAGGAAGCTGATATAAGCCTCTAGAACCCCGCCAGGGGCCTCGAGGCACCAAATAAAATTGAAGCTATAACATTTGAACGAAAAGGCCTAGGAACCTGAAATTTTGTACATTCATAGTGTGGTACTAAAAAAAATATTGCGGCCTCCGGACCTCCTTATAAACAAAAACGTAATATAGGCCCCAGCAGAGCCCCACTGGCCTCAAACACAAACAAAGCTACAGTTTTTAAATGAAAAGGTCTAGAAATTTGAAATTTTGTTTAGTTCGAGAAAATTACTTAAAAATTTAGCAAATATACACAAAAAACTATTATAAGGCTCTTGGGTCTCCACAGGGGCCCTGAGCCCCCAGTCACAAATCAAGTTATAACTTATGAACCGGAAGTCCAGAAGTGTATATTCATGGTGTGTTGCTAAAAATTTTAGCTCTTATACACTGAAAGTTATATAGTCATCTGAGGCTCTGGCAGGGGCCCTAAACATAAAAAGAGCTATAATGTTTGAACGAAAAGGCTTAGAAATCTGAAAATTTGTATACTTATAGTAGTTTATTAAAAAATTTAGCTAATATACAGGAAATACTGGTATAAGGCTCTTAGGTCTCCACAGGGGCCCGGATACCCGTATCACAAATAAGTTTTAACATTTGAATAATAAAAAGGCCTAAGAAATTGGAAGTTTTATATTTTTACAGTATGTTACTTAAGCATTATCTATATATATAAAGAATGATGTTTGTGGGTCTGTGCGTCTGTGGCTCTGTGGGTCTGTCTGTGGCTCTGTTTTTTATACAAATCTACAGTTTTATTCCGATCTTGATGAAATTTCGCATACACGACCTTCAAAGCATGAGGAAGGTCACTGTCTACCTCAGATTTCGGAAAAATAATAAATATCGATATTCATGGTTATGGCAAGGGATATTAATGAGAAATATCTCATGACCAACAATGCAAGGCAAAGTTGGTACAACAATAGGTATCAACAATGGTATCAGCACGCAATTCACAAACACACTGCATGAACCAACAATATATATCTCACTAGCAAAGGTACCCGGCGTTGCCCGGGATAATTACACTTGGATGAAAACAGAACAATCTCAAAAATTAACTTAAATTTTGCAATATCTTAAAAATAAACACATGAAAATGCTTAGAATTAATACAGGAAAAATTCTTAATGAAAATTCGAAAAAAATCTTTTTAAAGGCTCACAATGGATGGATCGCTCCAATAATTTCTTACTCAGATAATCTTACTTCAGATGTACACTTGATGTTGTTGCAATTTCCACTCTTCTCTCGCTGTGTTGAAGCAAAATTTGGCTTTTCATCACTTTGGGTAGTCTAGCGGTCGCCAATTCTTCTATTTACTTGCTTCCCATTTGCTCAATACAGCACGGAGCTAAAGGTTTGCTTTCTCTGTCGTCTTTCCACTCTTTCTCAATAGTCTGCTAACTCTTCATTATCTCCAGCTACTGATCATTTTTAAAGATTTTCAGGAAATTGTTAAGTACTAAGAACTCTCTTTTCTAAGAAAAACCTCAATAACAGGAATTCTATGCATTGTTACAAATTGAAACTTATCCATATTGCATCGTCATTTTATGTTCATTGTTATAATTCTTGGAAAGGATTGCTTTATCATTGCATCATCATTTTGAGCTCATTGTTATTGGTGAATTGCGTGTTGAAACCATTGTTGATACCTATTGTTGCACAAACTTTTATTTGCATTGTTGGTCATGAGATATATATTGTTGGTCCGTGCAGAGTGTTTGTGAATTGCGTGTTGATACCATTGTTGCAAAAACTTTGTCTTGCATTGTTGGTCATGCGATATTTCTCATTAATATGCCCTGCCATAACCATGAATATCGATTTTTTATCAATAATTATTATTTTTTCGAAATCTGAAGTAGACAGTGACCTTCCTCATGCTTTGAAGGTCATGTATGCGAAATTTCATCAAGATCGGACTAAAACTGTAGATTTGTATAAAAAACAGACCCACAGACAGACAGACCCACAGACAGACCCACAAACATCCTTCTTTATATAGATAGAAGATGACTAACAATGAAAGGAAAAGTTTGTGCAAGTGTAATTATCCCGGGAAACGCCGGGTACCTCTTCTAGTCTATCTATATATATAAAGAAGGATGTTTGTTTGTGGGTTTGTTTGTGGGTTTGTTTGTTTTTTATACAAATCTACAGTTTTATTCCGATCTTGATGAAATTTTGCCTACTTGATCTTCAAAGCATGAGGAAGGTCACTGTCTGCCTCAGATTTCGGAAAAATAATAATTATCGATAAAAAATCGATATTCATGATCATGGCAGGGCATATTAATAAGAAATATTTCATGACCAAAAATGCAAGGCAAAGTTTGTGCAACAACAGGTATCAACAATGGTATCAACACGCAATTCACAAACACTCTGCACGGACCAACAATATATATCTCATGACCAACAATGCAAGGAAAAGTTTCTGCAACAATACGTATCAACAATGGTGTCAACACGCAATGCATCTACACTAGGCAGGTATCAACAATATATAACTCCGCCGTAGTCGGTCCCAAGCCCGATTGAGAAAGGAGGAGGGGACACGCAAGATAAGGTGTAAGGCATCGTGCTGAGGTCTGGGTGGCACTGCGTGTATAAATATGTGTGTCATGAACGATCCCATTGAGGAACCTGGCGAAACCTCAATTGTATCTAGCCTTGCGTCAGGAGAGGGGGGTAGCCTGGCGTGGACAACATATCTCCCCCCGGTTCTCCGGTATTGTATGGATACCGAAATTGCGAAAGCACCTAAAACAGGATCTGGTTTACCTTCGGGTGATAACCGATCAAATCTCCCAGGAGGAGTTGATGTCAAGGTTCCCGCGGTTGTGGGGGCGGAAGGTGGCATTGCTACCGCCGCTTCCGGGGCGGCGGGGACCAAGACGCCAACACTCACCAGAGCGCAGAGGCGTAATCGAAGGAAGAAGAAACCAGGATCTCTGAAAGCTGGTGTCCAATCAGCTGAAGAGATCTCTGGTTCAGTTCCTTCAGGACAGAAAAGAGATAGACCTGCAGATTCCACTCTCTCTCCAGCTAGTGTTGCAGCTAGTAAGAGATTGAAGGAGGATCGAGGAAAATCATACAAGCAGGCTGTTAGCAGCATTAAAATGGCCATCATTAAAGGGTCATTTCCTGCGGAGAAGTTATCTACTGACGAGGTTTCTCTTATTCAAATGGAGATCCTCGACAGAATAGATGCTATTCCCGAGGGTGACTTCTTACCAAGGATCAATCAACAGAGTCTGTTAGCCGGCGCGTTGTTGGTCGTCTGTGAAGACGTAGAGACAACAGCCTGGCTGACTAGCTCTTTTGATAATAATGACAAAGTCTTGAGGAAGGAGCTCTGTTGCCTTAAAGTGATTAAGGCGAGTGAGCTCCCCAAGCCTGTCAAGGTTGCCTTTAAGACAAAGGACAACATCACTAAAGATGCCACTGTTCTACTTCGGAGGATGAATCGTTTCAACCCCGAATTGAACACCAGTGAATGGAGGACCGTCAATAGACTGGTGGAGCCTCATTCAACTAGATGGATCTTCGAGGTCTACGAGAACTCCTTAGAAGCCATCAAGAAGGCCAACTTTGTTGCCAATACGGGCATCGATCAAGGTATCTTTAAGATCCTGACCGATCCAAAGAAAAAGCCTGGTTCTGGAACTGAGAAGGAAGCTGACCAGAAAGCAACCACTCAGTCACAGGTAAGTCCAACAATAGCTTATCCTAAAATATCTGTTGGTACTAGGGATAATTTATCCGATATTGCAAGTGAGTTAGGTGCACTTGATTTTGCTGACACAGCCTCAGAAAATACACTTCAACCCACGTCTCCAATGAACCTTGAAGATGTTGAGGTTGAATCTATTGATGAGGAAAGGTTTTTAGAAACCTTTACCAGTCCCAGCGGAGGTACGAGGACTTAACTTTCCTCTGTCTGACACTGTGACTGTGCTCAAGATTATTCAAATAAATCTTCATCATAGTCGTACGGCCTCTGCGTTGCTTTACAACAAGATGGCCTGCGGTGATGTCGATCTGGCAATAATCCAGGAGCCCTGGATAAGGGATGGTAGGGTTGTTGGATTATCAAGAAGATGTGGGAACATCTTTTTTGATACTAGCTCCAACAGACCTAGAGCATGCATCTATGCTAGGAAGGATTTGCATGCCATATTCATGGTCAGTAATTCTGACAGTGATAATGCTGTAATTAAGTTGACCATGACTGGTGAGAATAAAACTGATATTCTCATAATGTCTTCATACTTTCCTTATGATGACTGTATTGTTCCATCAAGGAAAGTTGAAGAAACAATTGAACTATGTTCAAAATCCAACCACAAGCTTATCATTGGCTGTGATGCCAATGCTCATCACGTTGTTTGGGGAAGCAGTGATTGTAATCTAAGGGGAGATGAATTATTGGAATTCATCCTTCAAAAAAACTTGCAAGTCATAAATAAAGGTAATGAACCTACTTTTGTGACTTGTCACAGAAAGGAGGTTATTGACCTCACACTTTGTCTTAACAATACTACTGATTTTATCAGTAATTGGCTTGTAATGGATGAGGAATCTCTATCTGATCATAGATATATTCGCTTCTCCATTGCAGGCATCAGGCTTTTAAATAGGACGGAAGGGAGGCGGAATCCCAGAAACACTGACTGGGATTCATACCTTGAAGACCTTAGGATCGCAACGGAAGGTATGTATAATAAAATGTCTTCAATGGTTGACTTGGAACTAGCTGTTGCCCAGTTGCAACGTGCTATTATCCAGTCTTACCATCAAAATTGTAAGGTGAGGAAAACTAGCCTACCAAGACAGGTTTCTTGGTGGAATAATGAGCTTAGTTTTCTTCGTAGAAGTAGCAGGAAGCACTTCAACAAGGCCAAGAAAACTGGTGAGTGGTCTCTGTATAAAGAAACCCTCACCAGATATCATATGGCAATCAGGAAAGCTAAGAAAGATTCCTGGAATAAATTTTGTGAAAATTTAAGTGACTTATCCACTACCGCAAAGGTAATGAGAATATTGTCTAAGGATACTGTAAATCACTTAACTTCTGTTAAGAAGAATGATGGCAAATTCACAGAATCAGGTGAAGAAACATTAGCAGAAATGCTAAGAGTACACTTCCCTGGTTCAGTGCAGGTCGTCAATTCGGAGACACTCATTTCTATTGGTAGATTTAAAACCAAGAGTAAATGGAAATGGGATGTTTCCAAAAAGATTGTCACATATAATAAAATTAAATGGGCAATTAATTCATTCGAACCAATCAAATCTCCTGGGACGGATGAGGTGATTCCCATTCTGTTGCAGAAAGGGATTGATATCTTGGCACCCATACTGTGTAGAATCTACAGAGTATGTTTGGTGCAGGGGTATATTCCTGAGGCTTGGAGACAAACAAAGGTTGTTTTTATCCCCAAGCCCGGAAAGTCGACTTATTTTGAGGCTAAATCTTTTAGACCTATTAGCCTCACTTCCTTTTTTCTTAAAATAATGGAAAAACTGGTGGACAGATATCTTAGGGAGGAGGTTTTGATAACGAAACCCCTGTCAAGATATCATTTTGCTTACCAGCAAGGTAAATCAACTGAAGCGGCAATTTTCGAGTTGGTACTTCTTGTTGATAAAACACTAACAATGAAGGAAACTTCATTAGTAGCCTTTTTAGATATCGAAGGAGCCTTTGATAAAGTATCTACCTACACTATTATCAGGGCTCTTGAGAAACGGGGAGTTGATAAAGTTATTATCACATGGATTACTGAGCTGCTTACAACTAGGAAAGCAGAAGCTGAACATCTTGGGGACTCATGTATGGTTCGGGTGGCGATGGGGTGCCCACAGGGTGGAGTCCTTTCACCCTTGTTGTGGTGCCTTGTCGTCGACGAGCTTTTATGTGAGTTGGAGAAAGATGGAATACACTGCCTTGGATATGCTGATGACATTGCGATCATCACAAGAGGAAAATTTCTCAACACTGTCTCGGACATTCTTGAAGGAATTCTCAAGAAGGTAGAGAGATGGTGTAAAGAGGTAGGTCTGTCTGTTAATCCAGACAAAACTGTTATTGTTCCTTTTTCTAGGAAAAAGAACTTAAATCTTAGAAGTATTAATTTCTTTGGTAAAAAGATAACTTATACTTCTGAGGTCAAATATCTCGGTGTCTTCCTTGATAGCAAGCTTTCATGGAGGAAACACCTGGAATATTGTTTATCACGTGCTAAAATGATCTTCTGGACTTGTAGAAGAGTCGTTGGCAAATCATGGGGGCTGAGCCCTAAACTTATTCATTGGGTGTATACTAGTGTTATATGTCCAATGATGACTTACGGCTCTGTCGCATGGTGGCCTAGAACACAACTTAAGACAGTCAGGAAAGAACTAGCCAAAGTTCAAAGAATGGCATGTCTTACTATTACAGGTGCAATGAGAACAACTCCGACTAGTGCTTTGGAACTTCTCTTGGACCTGAAACCTATTCACTTGCTGGTTGAAGCAGAGGCTGCAATGACAATTTATCGAATATGCAGCCCTGACAACTGGCGTAGGTGTTTAGATAATACAGTATATGATAGACTAATAAAGGGGGTGTTACGACATCCGGTTTTTCATATGACTGTTGATAGAATGCTTCCGAAATATGATTTCGATAAGCAATATGTTGTCTCCATTCCAACTAGGGAGGAATGGAACACTATGACGCTTTTGTCATTTAGAGATCACGAAACATGGTTTACGGATGGATCTAAAACGGCGTCTGGAATAGGCGCAGGTATATGTTGCCCTAGGAGGAAAATCCGACGGTCTTTCCCCCTTGGCAAATACTCTACAGTCTTTCAGGCAGAAATTTTTGCAATTATTGCCTGTGGAATAGAGCTGAATACTCAGAAGCTTCGAAGTAAGAAAATTTTAATATGCTCTGATAGCCAGGCTGCGTTGCATGCACTTGATAGTGTATGCTACAAATCTAAGCTTGTCTGGGAGTGCCATCGTACCCTCTGTGATTTAGCAATTAACAACAAGGTAACACTGTGTTGGATTCCTTCTCACAGTGGCTACGAGGGCAATGAAATTGCTGATTGTCTTGCCAAGGATGGCTCTGTGACTCCATTTGTGGGTCCTGAACCGTCTTTGGGATTGTCCCAAAGTCTCATTAAGCTGACTATCCATAATTGTATGGATAGACAGCATTTTGATTCGTGGATTAAAGAGTATGGCCAAAGACAAGCCAAGGTACTCAATCCAAAATATCCTGTTTCAAGGAAAAGTGAGTTGTTAAAACTCACTAGAACTGAAATTAAAAAAGTCGTTGAACTCCTTACAGGTCATTGTCATCTTAATAGACATATGACCTTAATAGGTGTCGCAACTGACGCTACATGCAGGAAATGTCATGAAGCAGAGGAGAGTTCTACTCATGTTCTCTGTAGTTGCTTAAATCTATCATTTCTTAGATTTAAACATTTAGGGAGCTTCATACTCCAACCGGCAGAAATTCAAAATGTTACTGCCAGGCAGATCTTAAGATTTGCAGATGCATCTGGTCTACTTGTGAGACGAGATTTATAAAGGTTTTGGGGATAGTACAATAGACCTGAGGTCGCGGTGCTTGGTTTCTCTGTAACCACCCCTTTTAAATTCAATTCAATCAACAATATATATCTCATGACCACCAATAAAAGGCAAAATTTGTAACAATGTATAGAATTCCTGGACGTTTGATAGGGATCTCAAGGCAGACACGCTGTCACTGAATTCGGGACCCGATCCGGAAAGAAAAAGGAATTCCGCGACCCGAATATTCATTAATAGCAAATTCAAGGAAAGACAGAAAGAGACCCCCCTGGGAAAAGGAGAATGGATCGTTCTTGCGAGTCGTGCCAGGCGCG
Organism: Rhysida immarginata; assembly: GCA_023313115.1. NCBI lineage: Eukaryota > Metazoa > Arthropoda > Chilopoda > Scolopendromorpha > Scolopendridae > Rhysida > Rhysida immarginata. The sequence continues at coordinate 46,166 of JAHWFO010079372.1, read as the reverse complement.
AGACGGAGCCATGAGAAGAAAAGGGGAGCGCAACTTCAAGGAGATGTTTGGCCGTTAATGGAACGGATGAGCGAGCGAGAGCCGAGGGCACGAGTATTAGCCCTATTTCGACGTGTCGCGGTAGAGTGACAGGAGAGAAGAATGTCTCCCATGTTGAATTGAATTGCCGGAGATTCGCCAAACGAAGCAAGGCGAGGCACACGCATGAAAGTAATAATTTGCATGTACGAGATTCAAGCGAGCGTCGCGGAAAAACCCAGAAGAGGAACCCGGCAGAAGAAACATTCGAAGATTCGACTCCCTCCTTACGTAGAGCTGTCTGAGCCCGTCGTATCGGAAACTCACGGTACTGACTTTTTGAATTATTTGTCTTTAATGAACATTAAAGCATTTCTGAGCAGTTTGCAACTGTTTAACATGACCTTCTGTCGTATAGCGGTAACGCTTGACAGCCAGCAAATTTTTGACGAACTGCAACTGATGGCACGCAACGTAGAAGTATATGGTATATTCCCGTACAGCCTGAAAGCCTTTGCAGACATCGGAGTAGGTGGTTTTGTGCAAGCAACTTGTGTGGGAAATAAAAAGAAAAAAGAAAACTCTTAGCGTGAAGTGCCCAGTTAGTGAAGGAGCTAGAATGCTAAGATACTGCTAGGGATTGGTGTGTTAAATAATTTGTGTGTTTTTGTGTGTTTGTGTGGGCCGAGGGACTAAGTCACTAAGACTTATCTGCGGCACGGAATTTATCTTGCTTCAGTATTTGGAAGAGGCAAAGAAGGAAGTAGAGCTATGGATCCAGCTATTGCACTGTGTGAGCTCATTTAATATTAATTTAAAGGATTGCAGATAAGGAGGCCGCACAAGAATTTACAGATATTAAATTAAGCTGAGTTTGGAAGCCCATATTGCGTACTGGAGGGCATGTCATTATTTTATATTTTATGCTGAATAAACAATTGAATATTTATCATTGTAAGCATTAGATGGATTTTAATTATATTATGTGAAGGAGCCCTAATTGCTTATTGGAGGGCGTTAAATATTTTCATGGATTAATATTATCGAATATAAAATTGATCTTATTAGAACTTTAATTGTTTATTGATAAATTGCTACATATACAAGGCAGAATAGATAGCCGCATATATATTTTGGTTAAAGGCATTTACATCTTTGAATAATTATAAATTTCTTTGTTTTCTTTAAAACTTCCATGGACGAAACATTGGAGACGCCGAGTGTAGGAGCATCTTGGCAGTGGAAAATTCCGCATCGTTGTCTGGATTAGCTGCGACGGCATTTGTAGTTGGACCTGGAAAAGAGAAGCAGGAGCTGCTTACATCTTCAAATTTTTATTTGAACATTGTCTTAACGTAATCGTATTTATATGTATCAAACTGAAAATTCTACTTAATATCTAATAGAGACATATTGGAGTATACTTACCTGGTCGGATTTAATTGTGGAGCCATAGAGAAGTTAACTATTTGGTTTCAACTAAGATAACTGTTTTCCTTTTAAATCAAAGAAGAATTTGATTGAGTTTCAATTATTTTAATCAGGACTATTAATAAACTTTGTTCTTTGTTGCAACTCTATTCTCACCTGTTCTGTATTTATAATTTAACTATACATGCTTCCACGTTACAGACAGGTGTGCGTTTGATAGCAGAGCAGGCCACGAAAGAGACGGACCACATTGTGACTAGTGCTTTTGAGAGCGGATGGACCACGTCGGGTATGGACCAATACAGTGCCTACTGCGTTGATCACCAGGAATGTGTTAACTCTACAGGTGTACATTATAGTGATAGTGCTCGTGTTAATAATGGAGGCCCAGATTAATAGAAAAATTGCAGACAAACTGCGAGGTCGGCCGTTTATTAGGGGTTTGATAGACGAGCACATAGATCAATTTAAAGGTTTAATGGAATCCCATAATGTGCAACACGAGGGGCGTATTAATAAATATTTTTAATGTCACTCCCAGATAACGTAGTGGGGCATTTTAGCGAGTTCAAGGACTCTTCAATAAGTGTGTTATTTAATGAGGCGAGTCAATACCTTCAGTACCTGAACGAAGGGGAGGTTAAAAAAAATAAGAGAGCCTTTGCAGAAGATGAATCTGTGGTTGCCTTGATTACGCAAATATATTCAGAGGCGAGAAGGTCCAATGACTCGGTCATGTGTATATTTAATAAAGTACTACAGAACTCGAGTGACAACGAAGGAGATTTTGAGGTTATAAGAGACATAATTAAAGATACGGCTCCAATAGTGGAAAAAATATTCTGAAGGATATAATTAATGATAGAGCTCCAATAAATAGATTTAAAAGAAATCGAGTAAATGGTTACCAGTAAGCAACATTGTAGATCAAGTTAATGATATAAAGCCGATTAAAGAGTCTCGGAAGAAAATGAAAAAGCGCAGAAGTAAAAAAGAGGATAATATGCAAGATGGTGAAAGTGCAAAGCAAAATATCGGATACAGAAGGGATCATAATACTGTGCTTATTTACAGAAGGCCACTACACACATTGCAAAGCAAAAGGTCGCACAAATTAAAGTGGATCCCTTAGGTGCCACGAGTAAAGAAGTAATTGGAGAATGTAGGATTACCGATACCAATAGGAAAGAGGAGAGGAAACGGGATGTAGAGATAGAAGAGTTTCTACAGGATAATAGGGGTTACCTATCTAATAATAATATGCATTGTGATAGTAATGTGAACGGATTAGTAAATAGACTGAAACAGGCTTTGTCAATAATTGAGAGTCTGGTGGATAGATTACCAGTAATTCACAGTTGTAGTTGTAATCACGATTATGCAAGGGGGCATTATGTGTCTGGTAATAAAGCATTCAGAAAAAAATCACTTAGAAGAAGGGACTTTCATAAAAAGCGAAAAGCGAACATGGAAAGTCGAAGAGAAAGTGCGTTAATGAATACGGTATCGGAAAATGGGATTATTAATAAAAAGCAGAAAGGAAAGAACGTGTTAGAAAGAGACAATAGCCGATCAAGATGGGTTAAAAGAAGAGGCTACGATAATTATAACAATGAGAAGAAAGGTGGTAAGACATACCACATGAACAGGCAAGCGGTGCTGCTAAATATCAATGATGATAGCTTAGTAAAAGCTCGAAGGAAGATGAAAAGAGACTTGAATTACATCGATTCGCAATCATTGTTGCGACCGGGGAGGGTGAGCATGTCATGGAATTCGGGACCCGATCCGGAAAGAAAAAAGAATTCAATTTCGCATACATGACCTTCAAAGCATGAGGAAGGTCTCTGTCTACCACAGATTTCAAAAAAATAATAATTATTGATAAAAAATCGATATTCATGGTTATGGCAAGGCATATTAATGAGAAATATCTAATAAAGCAAGGTAAAGTTTGTGCAACAATAGGTATCAACAATGGTATCAACACGCAATTCACAAACACTCTGTACAGACCAACAATATATATCCCATGACCAACAATGCAAGGCAAAGTTTGTGCAACAATAGGCCCATCGTTTTCGCATCAACAATGGTATCAACGCGCAATTCACCAATAACAATGAACACAGAATGACGATGTAATGTTAAAGCAATCTTTCCAAGAAATATAACAATGAACATAAAATGGTGATGCAATATGGATAAGTTTCAATTTGTAACAATGCATAGAATTCCTGTTATTCAGGCTTTTCTTAGAAAAGAGAGTTCTTAGTATTTAACAATTTCTTGAAAATTTTTAAAAATGATCAGTAACTGGAGATAATGGAGAGTTAGCAGATTATTGAGAAAGAGTGGAAAGACGACAGAGGAAGCACTCCTTTAGCTCCGTGATGTATTGAGCAAATGGGAAGCAAGTAAATAGAAGAATCGGCGACCGCTAGACTGCACAAAGTGATGAATGGCCAAGTTTTGCTTCAACACATCGAGAGAAGAGTGGAAATTGCAACAACATCAAGTGTACATCTGAGGTAAGATTACGTGATTAAGAAATTATTTAGAGTAGCAGTGGCATCCTTGGCGAGGTCCATCCATTGTGAGCCTTTAACAATTTTTTTTTTCGAATTTTCGTTTAGAATTTTTATTATAATAATTCTAAGCATTTTCATGTGTTTATTTTTAAGATATTGCAAAATTTAATCCAAAAAAAAGTCCGAGCTACGCCGGAGTTATCACCTAGCTTATTTTCTAGCACATAGATCCAAACATTTCATAAAAATACATTTTTGACTATATTCTGTGGAAATGTGTATATTTTGGAAACTGAGATGCTGATAATGCGAGGATTGAACGTTCGTTTCCAAGAATTATTAATAATGAGCATAAAATGATGATGCAATGACGGAACATTAATAAGGCAGCGTTTTTTTATGAGGTAAAGGAGTCACGCGTGTCTCCCTTGAGCTCCATATCAAACGTCCAGATGACTGGGAAAAACTTATGTCCTTGGAAAAGACTGAAAAAGAAAGAGTATTGGCCAGAGAATTTATGCATCTAAAACAGAAAAAAAGCAGCATCTAAAAAGCTATACGGACATTTGAAACATCTGAACAACGGGATCTTCAAATAGAGCAAGAGCGTCTACGTCAAGAGCAAGAAAAACTTGAATCTACAGTATCTGGTGATGCTCCGCAGTGGTGAGGCAAGTCAGGAAGAGTTTAGACAAAGTCCCGGTATATCACCTATAATTCCTGCTTTTTGTATTTTTCATAGAACGTATAGTCCCTTTGCTCTCTGTTTTATTGATTGAGTTATTATTTAACCAATAGGGAGTTATAATTTAATTTTTTGAGATTGTTCTGAATTCCTACAAGTGTAATTATCCCGGGCAACGCCGGGTACCTCTGCTAGTTTCTAAATAAGTCTGAAAAATTTGTAACTTGCAAGAAATGCTTGGAATTATTTGTAATTTCTAGAATCCGTGCCATCGACAACTTATTTTACTTTACGTATACAAAAATTACAATAGCTTTTATTGACATTTGTACATGTATTTTATCAGAATCTATTTGGAAAAAAAAGAGAGAAAACAAGAATTAGCATCTTAGAGATCGTTTACAAAATAAGTTCGCTTAAATTTCAACATTTTAACCTTTGTAACACTGAAACATTAACAAGCCCCCCCCCCCCGCCCAATGAGCGGGCGAGGGGAGGTCAAAAATTAAGTTGCACTAACTCGACGCAGGAACGCGCTGTGCGTCGCAATTTTGGGCAAAGCGGAGAAAGGGACATAAACTGCGCAGACGTCGGATAGGACGGTTGCTGTGGTTTCTCGTCGTGTTTTGTGTGACTAGCGGGCTAAAAGCAATGGCGCAAGTGGACGTTAACTGGATGTCCACTCCAAACTTGAGGTGCGAGCAGCAATCCGATTTTTATGGGCCAAACGGGTGAATTGCACGGACATTCATCGTGAAATCACTGCACGATAACGCAACACCTCACAAGGCCCGCCAAACGTGCAAACTGCTGCAGCGATTCAAGTGGGAGGTTTGGCAACATCCTCCATACAGTCCCGACTTAGCGCCATGCGACTTTCATCTTTTCGGTAAGCTCAAAACGGAACTCGGTGGACAACGATTTCGAAACAATGAGGAGGCGAAAGCGGCTGTCACCGTGTGGTTACAAAACGCTGGAGGAGATTTCTATGCATCCGGAATCGAAAAGTTGGTTGATCGTTCGGATAAATGTTTAGGGTCTCTTGGGGACTATGTGGAAAAGTGAACCTACATTGTATGCTGCTATAGCCGCGTTGCTTTTGTACTGTATAGGTGGTGTAATAAATGGCCATACCGTGGAAGTGCAACTTACTTTTTGATCTCCCCTCTTACATAATACAATACTCATTTCCAAAAAAGTTGGGACAGTGCAACATATAAGAAGAACTCCAACACTTTTGTTTGGATTATTGTATTGCCGGTTATTTCAACGCATTACAATACATAAACGATAAATTAGGCATGGGATCACATATCTTATATGCTTAAAGAAAGATACAGGTGGTTTTCCTGTTTGGCACGTGCAACACACTCCCAAAAAAGTTGGGACAGCACAGTGTTTACCACGGTGTGGTGTCACCTCTCCTCTTGATGACACACTGTAATCTTCTGGGCGTCGAGGACACCAATCTTTCTAACACCGTAACCGGAATTCTGTCCCATTCCTGTTGGAAATAGCTTTTCAGCTGTTCAACTGTCCGGGGTCGTTGCTGTCGTAGTTTTCGTTTAATAATACGCCAAACGTTCTCTATAGGCGACAGATCCGGGCTGCAAGGGGGCCAATCCAACATACGAATGCGCTGCCGACGTAGCCATGCAGAAGTTATGCGCGCTGCTTGCGGTCTGGCGTTGTCTTGTTGAAATATACACTGACGTCGTCCAAACAGGCGCCTCTTGGATGGCACCATAGCTTGTTCCAGGATCTGTATATACGCTTCAGCATTGACGGTGCCATTGCAGATGTGCAAGTCTCCCATTCCATGGTCACTAATACAGCCCCAGACCATGACAGACAGTGGTTTCTGTACCGAACGCCTGTAGCACGCGGGAATATCCTTTTCGTCTTTGGTCCGGAGTGTACGGCGTCCATTATTTCCGTAAACAATCGTAAAGGTTGATTCATCGGACCACAATATGTTCTTCCAGCGTGATTGGGACCAATTGCGATGGGCTCGAGCCCATATCAGACAGCGACGTTGCTGTCGTTTGTTGATGTATGGCTTCCGTTGTGCACAGTATAACTTAAGTTTGCATTTGTGGATGCACCGGCGTACAATATTCAACGATAATGGCTTCCGGAAGAAATCGCGGGCCCACGTGGCTATGTCCGTAATCGCAGCATTCCTATGCGTGACGCAGTGATGTCGGAGGATCCGAAAAGCTCGAGCATTCAGAATAGGTTTTCTACCTTGGCCTTTCGAACTGTGATCTCACCACTATCTCGGTAGCGCTTGATAATATTATGTACTGTAGATGATGACAGATTAAATCTTCTGGCTATTGCACGCTGAGAAACGTTGTTTGTGAATTCTTGAATGATTCGAACACGAAGATCTTTGCTAACTGGCTTGCCTCGACCCATCGTTCCAAATAAGTTACCTGAACGACGGATAGCAACTGTTATTTATACGGAATGTAGTACGACGTCATCATTCTAGATTATTCCCGAACAATTCGGAAGGTTCCACAACTAACGGCGCTTTCTACAACGTATGTCCCTACTATTTTGGAACGTGTTGCAACACCCCCATTCAAAATGAACGTCCCGGCCACGATACAAAATGTTTTGGTGCACCCAGTATATATATGTCATTTCACAAACGTATCTGCTATTTTGTATTCGCGAGAAAGTTTTGTTACATCATCCCTTTTTGTTTTTTCTATATATTTTGCACTGTCCCAACTTTTTTGGAAATGACTATTGTATATTAGAATACACCCCCACTTAAAAGAGGAAATCTTTTTACATAAAAAGGAGCCACGACCACTTTTGCATTGACCGACGCGAATAATTAAAAATATTTAGGCGAACGTTCATCATTCAATATCCACCCTCCTATTTAACCGTTCCTTTTGTCACAGTTTCTAAATTCCCATCCTCCCCTCCCTGTCAAGCGCACGTATTTTCTGAATGATCCCTTAATTGAGGTTAGTAATGAAATGTAAGACTACAACACATTTCTCATCAAACCTTCATTGGCATTTCTACAAAAAGAAAATATAATATTATCAAAAAGAAAATATAATATAAACGGGTCTATTTAAAGCAACATAAAATTAAATAAGGACTGAAACCACAATTCCACAAATGAGATTTTTAATCTGGAGCCACAGATGTAAATTTCGAAGACACTCATTAGGGCAGAGTCACGTACAGCAATTGCAAAATCTGCAACACACGATTGAGAAAAAGCAGCCAGCCAATCACCAATGAGTGGTCCTGCTACACGACAACGCTTGTCCTCACGTTGCCCAAGTTGTGAAGGACGTCTGGTAGAAGTCTACTTGGAAAAAACAATAGGAAAACAAGAGATTAGCAACTTGATTAATATTAGTTATGAAATATTTAAAAAGATAACAAATTTGAATGTAAATTCAGGCATTGCCTGTTGTTTGTATTCGTTCATTATATGATATTATATTATATGCAAACGAGACAAAGCGGATATATAGAATATATGTACTATATACCTGCTTTGAAACGAGATTTCATCTTGTTGCAAAAACTTTGAGGCAAGACATGACCTCCAGAAAGAAGAGTAGCAATAATAGAAAACGAGCAAAATTGGTTTAAATGTATTTTTTTGCATGTGAAAAATAAACACTGTTTGAAGAATTAATGTTTGATTTCATTATATGATATACGAGCCTCCAAGAAATGTATTTAACACCCAACACTGAAAAGTTTAAAATAATAACCTAAAAATATTTCTCTCAAAGTTGTATTTTTAAAATATTTGATTTCAATTTGCTTTTTGATTAATATCAATATATTAAATTTATGTTACAGTTGTATCACTGAATATTAATTTTATATTAAACTTAGGTTAAAAGCGATTAAGGTTAAATGTGCTCCAAAAAAAGTTTTTTAACTTGTTAGTACAGAATTTTCCTTCCTTCCTTCCTTGAAAGGCTTATTAACACCATTATCACAATATTAGGCATACAATTTTTAAATGGGCTCGGGTAAAAAAAATTTATAACAATTTATTAAATTCTGTAACGAATTTGTGCTTTGAAATAGCTAAAAACCGGCAAAAAACACAAGAATTCAACCTGCGTAATGATCTATTTCGATCAATTTCGATCGAGGCGCCCTCACATTGAGCTGTTCTACTTTCCCATTAACTCGGGAGCTGTTCTACTTTCCCTTCTATTACTATGCTATGGGTGATTCTAAGCAATAAACTTCATATGAACATGGGTCCGAATTTGAACGCTAACTGAGATATGCAGATAAATAAAAATGCCGCCACCAAGATCAATAAGTTAATAGCTCAGGTTCTGCAACGTTTAGGACAACGAACTTGAGAGAAATAATAAGGTACATAAAACTTTGTATGCCGTTAAAATTTGATCGTATTCCAAAGAGTAGTTTCCGAGTTACTCATTCAAAATCGTAACAGTGCTCACCTGCTAGTAATCAGCACGTGTTAAGATGTTGACTGCGTAACTCGGAAACTACTCGTTGGAATGCAATCAAATTTTAACGGTATACATAGTTTTATGTACCCTATTATTCTTCTAAAATTCATTATACTAACTGTTGCAGAACCTGAGTTAATAACATGTTGATCTTGGTAGCGGCATTTTTATTTCTGTTCATATCTCAGCGAACAAATTCGGACCCATATTCATATGAAATTTTTTGCTTAGAATCACCCATACTACCAGCTCCAAAGTTGGTCATCAAATTATACAACACCCTGTATAAAAATGTCCTTATTACTTATATTAACATTGAAGTGCTAATTTACTTTTTTAAAAATTATGTTTATTTAATTATTAGTTTTCATGATATAAACGCTTAAATTTAGGATTTGAAATGGAGATTTACTTTTAAAGAGAGAACTGGGAATGGATTATACATTCTACGTGATTTACTAAAATTTGTGATTTCTTCTTAAAGCCAGTGTTCGATTTGAAACTTTTATATATAGCAAACAACTGCTGTTATGTTTAGCTTTCAGTTTAAAAATAGTTGTATGAATGTGCGAAAGTGTTATTTAGGATTGTTCTGAAAACTATAAAAATAATGTCGAATAAAATTGATTAATATTTAATACGAAATTTTCAATAGGTTTTAATATTGATTTTATTGATTTTGCATACTTTGTTTGAATGAAGCACATGCTGCTCTCTTAAATAAAATCGAATAATTTAACCTATAAAACATGTCTTCATGAAATATACAATTAATTTCTTATGATTCATTATTAAGTGCATGTCTTTTACATTTACTCCTTCGATTTGATGATGTTTATTCTCTGCAATCTACATAGAATAATTGTGCATTGCATATGTTATAATCACGTCTACTCTCTTCTTCTCTTTCTACAAAAACGATCGCCTTTAAAGCAAGATTTCGACGCCGGTTTAAAATAAATTCGGGGCGTCCCGTTCTGTCGTTTTGTACTTGGCCCAGATTTTCCTCTAGCCGCCAGCCGACGCCACCGACCGTCCCGATTATCACCACATCATCCGATTCGAAGGCAAAATTCGAATCGGGTTGGATCCATCCGAAGACAGAAGGATTGGATAGTATTTGAAATAAAGGGAACAGAAGAAAATGGCAATGTGTTGTTAAGGTGAGAGTGATCGATATTTTCCTCTTCTCTCTCTTCCTCTTGACTTTTTCCCTTTTCTTCGTGGGGATATATTTGAGCCGAACAAGCACAATTAGATGCACACTCACACAGAAAACACAATTAGCTTTAAAATTGTCTGTTTTAAAGACGGAGTTGTCTCATCTGGAAGGTCAGTCAAGATTGCATAAGTGCTTAGTAATTTGTAAGACCCCCCCCCCCCTTAATTATTATAAATTTTTGTAAATGTACATTAAAATAAACGATCCACCGTTGTTATTCATATTTAGTCATGATATATAAAGGGGTCGTTTTAATATCTTTATTCTCGTGAAATACGAATTTTTACCTTAGTTTTACTCTATAACCACAGAATGGTTCAAATAACTCTAATTATTAAAAAAAACTAATAATTTACTATAAGGATTCCATTAATTTTATGGTATGTACTCCGTTGTCATATGTACTCCATTGCGTGAACGAGTAATGATATGTTCGCTTGAATTTGAGAAAACTGATTTATTTAAATACGAAGTTATATATAGTAAATTTTCGATACGTTATGGAAAGCTTACTATTATGATAAACTTTTCGATAACGAATGAAATTATTGAACCCAAGCACGATTTAAAAATAAATGGAATTTAAGAGTTTAAGAAATAATTTTAATGAAAGAAGTTATATCTCTTTCCTCCATCCATGCCGAGATAAGATTTCGATGAATTGCATATCGGCTTTAGTTTTGTGGTGTATCTTTAAGAACAGAAAGTACGTGTGGAAGAAAATTTGGAAATCCAAAATTTCGTCCATTAAAGAATTAGAGCGTTCCTTTTTATTTAATATTACGAGCAACTGTAAGATCTTCATAAATGCTTATCATATTGTAAAGTTTTAGCCTATACATATTAAAGTTAATGATCAATAAATACTCTTTAACCACAACAACGATTAAGTTGAAATAATACAACCTGGTAAATCTGGAAGCGTTTTTCGAATGCCATGCATTCATCATTCAGCAGTCTGAAGCCGATACTCGAGGAAGCCTACAATGAACTCGAGGAGGTCTGGAAGATCTGACTTTAGAATGAAAAACGCTGGGTATATATATTCAGCTGTAGGCTTCCTGGAGTATCGACTTCAGACTAATAAACGGCGATTTAATTTATGGGCTCTCGTAAAAAATACGTCTCAAAAAACTCAAATACAACTGCACCCCAGTTATCATCGGGAATAACCTAACCCCACTGGCAATTTGTATCATAAACCAATTACCGTTTCACAGTGCAACGTGACCAATAAATTTCATAATTTTACCCACGTAACCTGTCATTCCATCGAAGAAACGATAAGAAACTTAGAGAATAATTCAGCAGTTCCAGATGACATTGTTACGGTTAAACAGATCCAAGTACCATCTGTCATGTTACATCAGAAGATATGTCAATTGACCAACCAAATAATTGATACATCAGTATATCCAGAAAGATGGAAGAAGGCTTACATAAATCCAATTTATAAAAATCAAGGATCACCTCATGATTTCAAATCCTTTAGGCCAGTAGCCAGCTTTCACTCATTAACTAAAGTTGTCGAAAAAGTTATTATGAATCAATTGAAACAGTTCATTGAACCGCAACTACATCCAAACCAGTATGGTAATACAAAGAATCGTGGAACAACACCATTAATCATGTTTTTGTATCTACAAATTGTTGAAGCATATGACAACAATAGAATCCTATTACTAACGAAGACTGATGTGTCAAAAGCGTTTGACTCCGTGCCCCGGTCACAACTGCTACATGATTTATACAACATGGGAGTTCGTGGCCCAGCATTAAAATTGTGCGAAAATTATTTTCACAATCGGACCTTTTGTATAGTGGACAAAATCAACAATGACTCCATTCAAGATCATCCTTCCGATAATGGGGTGGTGCAGGGTTCCGGATTTTCAAGCATGTTCTATGCTATCTTCTCTCAATCACTGTTCAAGTTACCTTTATATAGCAACTTATTAACCTATATAGATGATAATTTTCTATATATGAAAACTGATGAGTGTAATATTAATAATGACATTAACACCATGAATACTGACATTGAACTAATCGGAGAATGGTATGAAAATCGGAATATGACCTTAAACAAAATGAAAACAAAAACCATCGCCTTTTCGAAAACAACAATAGGTCAAGTAGAAGAAAAGATTAACATCTTAGGTATTCATTTTGATTCATCTGTGTCCTTTAAGAGTCATATTAGACATCTTGTTTTAAATTTAACTAAAAAACGTTACTTATTATATAATCTCCGTAAATGTTTAAGTTTTAAAGAAATGAAGATAATAGTACAATCAAAAATTTGCACCTTATTAGAATATGGTATATGTATATGGTCGAATGAGTATAAATGTCAGTTGCAACTACTAAAAATAGCTGTGAATAATTGTATCAGAACTGCCTTCAAACTAGATCGATATCAATCCATCTCTGAATATTGTATTAAGATAAAAATTTACCTTTTTGTGCATTCATAACCTATTGTCGCCTTAAAGCTTTAGCCAATGCATTAAGAAATACAGATGATCAGTGTCATTTTATTGTCAATTACTTTAAATGTTCGAATGATATACGACAAACACAACGATTTCTATTTATTTTACCAAAAATTTCTCTATTTAAAAGGAGATCATTTCCATATAACTCGTTCTCATCATGGAATAAGTTAACATATGAAGTACGTCGACGTATATTTGATAAATTTAAATGTATAAATAATTGTACTCACTTTAATAATATGTTAAAAACTTATATACTGAGCAATTATGATGCCTTTAACGTTGAGTAATTCTTTATATGATATCGATTGAGAAACTGTCACTTATCGTGTATTGAATTGTTTTGTTCATATTAATTGTTAACTGCTGGATTAAGGGTAAGTCAGATGACACATCCATGCAATCCAGATGACTCCTGTGATCCATGCAATTTTCTTCTTCCATCGGAAGGCTTCAATAAATAATAATAATAATAATAATAATAATAATAATAATAATAATAATAATAAAACTCCACAGGCTGAATTCGAACCGGGAACCTTCGAAGAGCTGAAGTTTCCCGGTTCGAAGTGAAGCTGTGGAATTTTCTTTCTCATTTTCATCAATAAATATTTAGTTTATTTATTTACTTTTTCTGTATTTCGAACATTGATATTTTTACCTATTACTTTTTAAATTCTGTAATATTTTGATATCGAAATTGTTCATGCCACTATATACAGAGTGATTACAAAAGATGTACACAGTTGAAGTGTGTTGAAGTTTATTGTGACACAGTTAAAGATGTTCAATATGCCCCCCTGTAGTCGAATTCGTCCCAAACCCGCATTAACATGTCTCCATCAATCCCACGTATCGCTACAGTAATGCGTTCTTTCAGCTCGTCTAGGTCACGGGGAAAGGGTAAGGTGAAGACCTTGTCCTTTACACACCCCCATAAAAAGAAATCACAGCGGTGGATTGGTCGAGTAAACAATAACCTGGAACTTGCAAAGTGGCCACCGCGGAGCCCCGACCTCACACCTTGTGATTTCTTTTTATAGGGGTGTGTAAAGGACAAGGTCTTCACCCTACCCCTTCCCCGTTACCTAGACGAGCTGAAAAAATCTATTACGGTGGCGATACGTGGGATTGATGGAGACATGTTAATGCGGGTTTGGGTCGAATTTGACTACCGCATTGATGTATGCCGTGTCACGACAGGGGGGCATGTTGAACAGCTTTAACTGTGTCACAATAAACTTCAAAAGTTTTTCTTTAAGAATTCGTATGTGGTGTGTCTATATTCTGAATAGCTTTGATGTAATAAATTTTTAAAAGTGTGAAGTTCTTTTGTAATCACCCTGTATTATGCGTATATTTGATAAGGAAAAGAAAGCCATTACGATATACCGTATAGTAAACAGCATACTGCATAAATATATGCTTTCTTCAAACAAGACGAGTTTTTCAAAAGTGGCCCGGCGCGAAATACTGCGCAGTTTTTCAAATGACTTGTCATTCATGTGATATTGCGCAGTTGAGAGAGCGACTTTGGTGTGTATGGTAGTCGTTTGTGCGAAGTGGCGAAAATGTTGTTATCTCTGCAACACCGCATTTTTGTGGTAGAACACTATGCAGGGCATGGGTCATGGAAACAGTGTGCAGATGTATTTAAAATTAAGTTTCAAGTTGATGATGTGCCTGTAAAACCTCCTGCAATGCAAAACTTAATTGCGAAATGGCATGCAACGGGATCAGTACTAAATGCAAAGAAAGTGCGCAAAAGAACGATCCGTACGACAGAAACCATTGCTGCCGCTGAAGAACACATGCTACGCAGTCCCAAAATGTCATCACGGCGGCTGTCTCAGCAACTAGGTTTGTCTCAGTCAATTGCAATGTAGATCATGAAACAGGATTTACACTTACACCCCTTTAAAATGACCACTGTGCATCAATCAGTTGCATGATGTGGACAAACCGGCCAGCGTTCAATTTTGTGGATGGTTCCTGAGCACCAATGTTCCGAGGTGCTGGAGGATGGTTGTGTTCATCTCATATGAAGTGCGGTACCATCTGTCCGGTTACATCAACTCACAGAACATGCGCCGCTGGTCTTCCGTCAATCCACATGTGTCCACTGCATCCACAAAAAATTGGTGTGTGGTGTGCTGTCCCCGCCTGCCACATCATCCCTGTGTTCTTCAATGAAAACTTGAATAGTGACCGTTCTGTGCACATCTTCAACGTGTTTGCCGCACAACTTACTGATCACGAGCGTGCCAATGCTTACTTTCACAAGATGGTGCAATAGCCCATTCTGCACACGCAACACTTGCCCGTATCCAGGAAGTGTTCCTACCCGAACATGTGATCAGTCGAGGAACAGAACACCCCTGGCCATCACGGTCGCGAGACCTATCGATCTGCGATTTCTTCCTCTGGGGTGCACTGAAAGGTGTGGTCTACCAGAACAATCCGCGCACAGTCGCCGACCTTCAACAAAACGTCCAGGCAGCCATTCAGGCCATTCCAGCGGAAACCCTTACACGTGTCCTTCACACGAGCCTCGAGGTCAATGGAGGACACTTCTAGCACCTACTCTAGGTTATTTGCACTGATCTTTGATCATTGTTATCTCTTTTCATGCTCATTTCTACACGCTATTCACCGGGCCACTTTTAAAAAACTCATCCTGTATATAAGATATTGTATTGTTATACATTATTTTTTTCCCGTCATGGAATGAGAAGAATTTTTTGCCAATACTTTATTTTTTTAAGCATAAACCCAGAAGATACTGTATTTCATTTCGAAAGATTGGTAGCTATTCCCTATGAAATACCATATTATATATTATTATTTTGTCAAATGTGCAGAAAACTTAAAGTTAATTTTCTACTACTGATTATTTCATGAAAAACTTTAATGATTTAATTCGTGTATTCGCCGTTATATTGTTGAGCGTGCTTTGCCAACTTATCGCTTACTTCCTCGTGTAGTTTTCATGTTATTATACAGCATTTCTGCTAAAATAATACTAATATACATTGGTATATTAATAATATACAAAAACTTTCCTAATAAAGGCTCAAAATCAGATTTCAATTAAAACAGTTTGACGTCACTCATTATGCCTACCTACCCCTGTTGCTAAGAAACAATAAATAGCATCGTCCAAAATAATTCGAACTCGATTTCTTGCCTGGAGCGATTAAACTCACTGATTTAATGTAATGCAAGGAAGCCGAACATCGTTCACCTAAGTGAAAACGCTTTTGGAATGAACTGTACAGTCGGGTGCATAAAGGTTTTTACCTAAGTCAAAATTGTTCGGCTTCGTTACAATACTTCAATCCAATGAGATTACTTTTTCCAGGTATCTAGTCGAGCACGCTTACTATGGAACGATTCCATTAAGTTTTTGCTTAGCATCGGGGGTAGGCAAGTTTTACGTCACGTGCTCAACTATGTTGCCAAAAAGATTATTTTGGCTGTTTTCTGATGAGAATTTTTGTTTTATTAATAATAAACTAATCTATTTGGTTAATAATGTAACATAAATGGTGCACAATATCGATATAATTATATGCGTGATCAAGAGATAAGCTGATGTAGCGCTCCTTATGGTGTGACGTAAAACTTGCCTCACACCATAAGTGATTTAAGGTGTAAGCAGGGAATAGGGAGTGCCGTTCTCCCTATTCCCTGGGTGTAAATGGAAGCTATTTTCTTTTGACTGCTCGAAAGGTTACAAGTCTCATATTTTGTGTATATATAAAATAATCAACGACAATTATGCCAAAACCATCCGAATTTTTTTTTTAAATTTATTATTTAACTAGATGGATCTCGTCAAAATTTGACGGAGAACACCCCATCTTATTATTAATGCCCATCTCTTTAATTAAAAAATAATAAAATAAAAAATTGTCAGAACAACAAATAGAATAATCATTATGCACAAAAAATAAAATAACCAGAGCTTAAATATCTCATTATGCTCAAAGAATAAGAAATGAGTTAATATATAAAATCAAAATAGCTTTAAACTAAATTTCTCTGAAAGTATTAAATTGAGACATAAAGTGTCAGCGGATAAAATGATCAGGTTTTAAAGCTCTTTCTAACGATATACCATTTAACATAACATTTTCAGAGTTTTTCAGTAGTCACAAGGAAACGTCATAAAATGATCAAGGCAGGGTTTTCTTTCTGCAAATCTTCAGTTAATTTAATTCAAAACAATGGTTGAATATTGTCTCATTACAACAATCCCTGGAATCTGATGATTATCGTAACTTTCTTTGTTGACTTCAGATGCGCATGCGCAGAAGTGCCAATTTTGCTCTTACAAAAATGCTTTGCGTTTTAAAATATAGGATTATATATTTTAATAGTACAGAATATTAAATGATTTGAACAAAGGAGGATTTTTGTAAAAGTGATGGTGATATGAATTAGTGCATATTTGATTAAAAACTAAAATATAGAATAAAGCATAACATGGCAATTAACACGAAAAGTTTTTTAAACCCTCAAATAAACAGATTAATTTCACATTTGCATGAAAAAACTTTAATCTGTTTATGGTGTTTTTTATATACACTGTTTAAAACTTAAACGAAATCAAAAACGCGATAATGAACCAAAAAAATGTCTATCCATATCGGATTCGAACTCTGCCATTCGAGGCAGTAGGCAGAGACTTTAACGATGCTGTTGTCAGCCGCTATCGCTTATTATTGTCAGGAGGGAGCAGGCGACGAGCACATCCCAAGCGTATACCTGCTACCCTATTTTCATTCAGAAGGGACAGGTCCATTCTAATCTGCCTTGACTCTCAGTACAAGTACCTGATTTTGCAACCGATCAACATCCAGAAAGCTCAGCCCCTATAGAGCAGGTAAAAACCTTTTTGCATCCGACTGCACATTCGGATGCCAAAAGGTTTTTACCTCCTCCGTAGGAACTGAGCTTACCGGATGTTGATCGGTTGCAAAATCAGGTTCAACAACTTGAACGCTACAGCCAAAAAAATTAATATCTTGAAAATGCCTTACATAACTGACATAAAATATACGCTAAGGCACAATTTAGGGTACCCTCTAAGTATGTATAATTTTTATTTGGTTCTGCTATTTGCCGTTTCAGAGGAGTTAGCTGCAGAAAATTGCTCGCATACATACGTACAGATGGAATTTTATTTTCTCAAAATTTCAACATATCTTTTCGAATCATGAGTTATTAAGTCGATTTCAGCAAAAAAAAAATTGAGTTTCTGAAACGAACACATAGGCCTTCACTCTTATAGAGTGGCAGGCCAATACTGAAAGATTTTCATAAATTTTTGTCCTTCACATTAATTCTATTCAACCATAAAATATAATCGTTGAGTAAGGGATCCATAGTCGTATAAAATATAGTCGTAATTTAATTTTTTCTTGCTGGTCTCGATTTATTTGCGGCAGTTTCCTAATATAAAGGGAAATGTCTCACACTGACTAATCAAGAAATCTCGGGAAATAAGAAATCTATACTTGCAGGCGATTTTATCTATTTCGACTTTAACGCGGATGAAGTCGCGGGTAACAGCTAGTATAAAATAAAATTGCGTAATCTGAAAATTAAACATTACAATCAAAACAGACAGCGCTTCTTCAAAAAAAAAAAAATAAATGCGTGTTTCTTCCCAGAAAAGGTCCTAAAGATTTTACGAACATATCGGACAATACGTCTTTATACTTTTCGTGAAGTCCTCTTGATCCGTTTTCTTCCTTCAGTAGCTATTTCTTCCCAGCCGAGGATAATATAAAAAAAATTATACAGCTTTTCAAGGAATATGAACAAACGAAATATCTTTAGGAAAAGGTACCGAAGATTTAGATTTTTCAAGCGAATGGGACATTATCGGAAAAGAAAAGAACACGCTTACAAATACGAACAAGGGTACAAGTGTCGTTCGCTTCCTTTCTCGGTACCAAATGGAGTTAAGCTCGCATGTTTTTCATCGGGCTACATTTTATGGCGACTTCTGTTTGGCGCAACAATGTTTTCATCGTTGTACCCGTCGAGCAAATTACAACGGCAAGCTACAAAGGTAGAAAAACTAAAACAAAAGGGCATTAAACAAAGGATACAATAAAATACATAAAACTACAACTTGAACAAGTGTTATAACTCATCACGGCTCAATATCTAAAATCTACTAGTCACTCAAAATTATTAATCAGAATTTAAGTAATACTTAAATAGAATACCCGGAATATTCAACCTTTTAGTTTCTCTCGTAAGGCCTTACGGTACGTTTCGGAAAATTCAACTTTCGATGCACGTGGCCTTTTTCTTCTAGGTGTCGGCATACTTTTCATGGTTACTTTTCCACCGAAGTTTGGACGTTTTATACACTTCTACAAGGTCCAATGGCATTGATTCTTGGGTTCGGATTATCTTTCCCTTGAGTTGACGCTAAAAACCAGGACGCGTCATGTAGACCTTTTCTGATAGGGAGACCTACAGTAACCCTAAAACGTTTGCTACTATCATAGTTCTCCATAGACACGAATATTATAAGCAGCCAAGGGTTTAACTACTGAATCGTTTCTGAATCGATGATTACATTGCAATGTATTTCAATGTCGATATGGGTTCTTTGGTAGAATACCCCAGGCCCATGCTTTGAAGAGGGTAAAGAGGTAGGTCGTTCCGTGGTCGGGTCGACGCTCTAACTCACTGGTCCAATGCACACTCGCTTGCCACCAAAACTTACAATAATTGTCCGCGGACAGCATCGTCCGCGCAACGTGCTTTAACAAAAGATCTCACACATCGATACGTCAGGTAAAATATTTGCCATTGTTGGGCAACTCATAGATCACGATCAACAATACAACAGCTTGCCGCTCGAGGGAAAAACTATATATTTAAATGCAAAAATGGTTACAAAAGGCTTAAGGAATAAATAATTTAAATAAGGCTTAGAAATATAACATTTCGTCAACACATACAAGAATTGAAATAATTCCAGAAACATTACCATAGTAAAACAAATTTTTCCTCCAAAAGGCAATTAAACTATCGTTACCAAACTTAAATCTTTACTTTCTTCATTCTCTCGTCCTTTTGTAAAAACATCCAAAATCTATGAAATAAATTTAACTTTATCCTAACCATTAATTATAAGTAACCTTGCATTATAAATGACTACTGAGTAAGAATTAACGAAACTCCTGAACAAGAATCTAGTTTTTTGAGCAGCAACCAAAAAAAAAACAAAAACAGCCCATTAAAATATTTCCTCGTAATAATATATGACGATAAAAAAGTGGAACGTTATAGTAACAGCATATTGAACTTTATTTTTACATTTAAATGAAAATAAAAAAAGATTCTACAGTCTAGAAAAGCGCATGTTATTAGCTTCGGCCCAAAAAGCACAAGAACTCTCAGACACTAGTATCCATGGTAGCTGGGTGGCATGAGCGATTTACGAACCGTGGTCTTGGGTTTATTTCCTTTCCATTTATTATGCGTGTTTAGTTTCAGGAGATGTAATCTTTACACTATATACAGTGTATTGAGATATTATTGAGTCCTTAATTTTCAATTTGTGTTTTATCTATTTTATTTTTTTCTAAAATCTATACAACTATAGAATTTACATACTTAATGATCTTATATTGTTTTAGTGCCAGTATTTTGTAGATTTTTTTATAAATCACTACTATTTATGAATCATTACAATTGAAATTGAAACTTCTATTATGGTTATTAGGGCAACTTTAAATGATCGATCGGTTTATCAATCGACCTGATCTATATAATTTTGAAATATGCAAACCACGTCTAACGCATATTAAGCTTATATCTAATCAATGAATTTCTATAACGAAAGAAGTCGTTTGATTTAAAACTTACAATATTGGCCATAGCAGGAGTTGAAACAAATTCTAGAATCATGTAGAAATGGCGCAAGAGTTCAGAGCATGTTTATTAAACGGTCTGTTATGTTTTGGTAGGAATATTCACATTTCCTTTTTCGCTAATTATACTTCCTTTGGGGAGGTTTGGATTTTTATTTATTTCTTCTAAACGCTGATTATAATATTTGATTTAAAAAATGTTTTTCCATCTAAAAAGGAAGATGGTTTAATGACATCTGGAACTGTCGTGGTAGGTAAGCGTCCTTCCTCGAGCGCATACGAGAACTCGTATGAATGCAAATGACACGATCATGACAGGTTAATGGAACCAAGCAGGCTTCAGTTGTCCTTGCACTCTCTCTCTTTCTCCCTCCCTCTTTTGCCTTTCCACTTTCGGCTTCGCTTTTTATTCTTGTTTTTCAAGAGGGAAAAAAAATGTTTTGCGGGAGAATTCCACTGACATCATCCATAAGAGAGCTCGAAGCATAATCGAATCACTGGCAGAGCAAAAGAAAATAAAATTGACTCGTAACAATGAAAAGAATCCAGAGGTCATGTAGCATTTTTTAAAATTGCCATTTCTTCTCTTCTGTAAATCAAAAGAAAAAAAATTAACACACAAAAACCGTTCTTTCGTTATAATATTATCAAATAGGAAGCCATTCTGTAATAATAAGCCATTCGTTTTAATCCGGTATCCCTTAGGTTGAGTTTTCTTTTAAACAGACAAAGAAGTAAACCCAGCTATTAAGACCTAGATAGATATTCAGAGTGACTTTCTTCTGCAATGTCTTTTTTATATAATATCAATAGAAATATGACATTTTTAATATATTCACACATGCAGATAATAAAACTCTTAGGTGTCATACTTTTTTAAGAAAAGTAGTCGTGAATCAATTGATGCAGGAATAATTGCTTTGATAATGAATCATCTGCAGAAAAGAGTCATATTATGTGACTGAGTGATTTAGATATTCAGAATAGAAACTGTTTAATTTACCATAAACAAAACGCTGAACCAGCTTTCTCAATAGCAAAATGATCCAACGATTTAGAGAAATATTTTTTTCTTATGCATGAAGTGAAATTTAAAAAAAATATTTCATGAATTTACATTGTATTATTTCATGTTTGCAGATCCATGAGATGAAATAGATGTCCACAAATGTGTGTGTTTGTGTGTGTGGAAAATATATTTTCGAGAATCGCTAAAATGGTATAAAAGTTCGTAATATCATTATATGATTGCATAGCATTTTTTTAGGGTTATGGAGATCTGTAGCCCAAAGAGAGTTGATTTTTAATTTCTATGATAAGGTTTCTCTTTCTTATTTTATTTTTAATTTGAACTTCTCTGAAAGCCTTATTGAATCTTTTTTCTTAGTACAGTATTTTCAAAGTGTGCTTGTTTTTTTTTAATTACTCGTAATTCACGTCCTACGTTTCGAAACTGGGATACCACGCTTAAATCGTGGATGTAACGAAAAACGTTACTCAAGAAAAATTTAATAATATGAAAATTATTAATGATAGAGGCATGAACGGTATTGCATTCGATAGAGCATTAAACAAAGCATGGGCTGATGCAATCGCAGTGCAAACTTGAGACTAGAAGTTGACTGCAAAGTTGGCTTACTTTAGCTCCGGCTTCCTTTGTGCGAGCACGACATTATAAGTGTCATTTGTTGACTTTTTACGCTTATAAAGTAGCTTAAAATAAAACATCAATATTTAAGACTAGTCTCAAATATTGGCCTTTGAAATGTGGAAATTTCAGAAAAATTACAAAATCTCCAAATTTATGAATAATAAACACCAAAAGAATTATAGAAAACGTCAACAGGAAAACAGATCGAGAGGAGAAGACATGGATGTCCGATGCTGAGCGTCAACAGGCTCAACGGCACCATCTCAAATTTGAGGCGCCGCGCGCCAACTTGAACAAAAGCCCGATACGCATGCTCCACTATTTCCTCCGCTTAGTTCGACGCAGATAGTATATAGCAAGTGATAGGATTCAACCTCTACTTTTATGCTCGAAGGATTCAACCCATAAAGGCAGAAAATGAACCACCAACATCTACAGTAATCTGGACGAAATATGAAGTGAAGCGATACAAATGCGATAATTGGGAACAGTGCTTTGGCAATGTTTTTAATTAATTCATTTAAAACTCAAAGATGGCGAAAAATAAATGTCTTTTTTGTCAATTAATTCTAAATATTGAAGAACAAAACGTTAATATGGTAGATAAATACTTGTAATTTAAGATGTTATGGCATTTATGGTATGTTGCAACTGTTGTTCGTTGTAATGAACATTTGATGTGTAAAATTAAATTCCTTTACTAAGGTGTCCAAAATTATTTCATATTCATCACGTGGCCACACTGCCGTATTCCCGACACAGCCCAGTCTAATTTTTCCCATAGACTTTTACTGAGTCGCTGGTTCGAATTCAACTGTAGGATCCTGGATATGCAAAAAGATAACTTCAAGTAAAACTGCACTAATAACCTAGAGTAGTCGACAAGTCGAAAAAGTTAACAAACGAAATCAAATCATTCAAACCTATTACTTACAGGTATTGGACATTGAAACTGAAACACCTGGTAGAAATCCAAAATCTTTATTTAATAAGGTGTTGGGGCACCGTGGGCAGCCAGCACAGCAGTAACACGTCTTGGGAAGGATCGGTAGAGGTCCTGCACAGTTTGCACCCCAAACCATTACTGATCCACCCATTACTGATCCACCTCCGTGTGTGACTGTGGGTGCCAAGCAGTCTGGGTTGTAGGCATCAGAGGGGCTCCTCCAGACGAATACCCTCCCTGTTGTTTGGAAGACAGTGTAGCTGTACTCGTCCGAGAATATGACGCGTTTGAGGTCATCCAACGTCCAGGTTTTATGCGTCCAGCACCACTGAACCCGCTTGGAGGCATTTGTACTACTGATGAAAGGCTTTGGTATAGCAACCCTGCCATGGATGTTGGATTTATGCAGGTAACGACGGATTGTCTTCGTGCACACAGGTTCCTGGAGGTGTGTATTCATTTCTGCGGTGATTTCTGCTGCGGTGGTTTTCCGCTTTCGTGCAACAATCCTGGTCAATGTCCTGACGTCTCTTTCCGACAACTTCCGTTTTCCCTTGCAGTTGCTCCTCCTGGATGTGGTTCGTCCTTCGTGTTCATATGCAGACATCACCCTGGATACTGTAGCACGTGAAACATCACAAAGTGTGGCAGTTTTGGACATAGATGCACCTGCTAGACGCGCCCCAACAATCTGCCCTCTTTTGAAGTCGGATATGTCTCCCATTATAGCGCTCTGCACAGACAATTTGAAGCTTACTATCGAACTTTTCTACTGGAGTGACTACCAAGACCTCTGACACGTGATTCATTGATATGCATACGATTAATTACCTAGCAGAAGATTCTATTCAGCCCTGGGGGTATCCAGTGCTATTTGCGAAGGTGTTTCAGTTTCAGTGTCCAATACCTGTATATCTCCCTGCTTACTGGCTCTCTTCCCAAGAATAATAATGAATATTATTAAGTGCCGGCAAACTTAAGTTTGCCTAGGTAATCCTGTGATTGTCTAAACGCTTTAGTCAAAATCTGCAATTACATATATTTCTTTTGGAATGTGTGTTAGAAGTGCCACATGTAGTTTAGACAAAGTCCACATGAAAAAGAATTTAAAATAATATTAATCGCATTTATTACGTTTACTTTATAATAATTCTTTCAATTACTCATTGATATCTATTGATTTCTATATTCAGATTTTTAAAAGTTGCATTTCTTATCCCTAAACAGCTAATTGTTTACGTTTGGGAATTGAACGATATCCTAAAGGAGGATAATGTATTATTCGAATGTATTAATCGAATTTGTGGTTTACTGTGGAATGCGTCACGTTGAATACGGCATTCTAGATTTACTTTTTTAATTTAAATTAATGACGTTTTCAACGTGTCATTATTAGAAAATGCCCACGTGGAATAGAAAAAACAAACAGAAAGTTATATGCACGGAAAAAATCATGAGCCAGTCAGGCGGAGGTTGACTGGTGTCTGTGATGATATGATGAAAACTGACGAAATATTTACATATAATAAGTGGCGTCACATAGATAGTTCCGACGCCAACATCTAGATGACAGCACTGTAAAGACACTCCGAGCTTCGCTTCCTGGTTTTCTTCCATGGTCAGAGTAAGGTCTTCTATAATCACCTAATCACCTTGGTCAACCATCCATGATGACAGAATCCCAAGTGGCACACTGCCAACTGCCCTACTGCAACTTTTTTTTTCGGTGTGACAGTGCATATTATATTTTAAGCAATATAATTATTATTATAAAAACGATTTGAATTTAAAATTAAAACAACCATTTAAGTAAGAGAGTTAATCATATAAACAAACTCATCTGAGATATACGGATAACTTATTTTCTGAATGAATTAGCCCGTTTCACACAAACGCAGAAATCATAGGGTTCTTCCATCCGTGATCTGACAGTAGCAAAAAAGAAGGCTGTATTATATCCACAGGTCATCAATTCTAACAATGCTAGAATAAGTAATATCATGGCCTGCTACAGCAGGTGTTTTCTCGTTTGTTGTAAACAAAGAAAATTGAATTGTCAGCCCAGATTTGATGACGCTAGTCAGCAGGTTTTGTTTTTAACACAGATTACTTATTACACAGATGCGACATTCAATTGTTAGTTCAATTGTTAAAGTGGAAACTGGATGGCTCATTGTTTTGACGTCATCGATTGTAGCAATGTCCCTGACTTTCGCTGGTTCCGCTGTTTGAGAACATTCGTTCTTACATGTACACTACTGTTTATAAAAATCGCAACACCCTGATGGAATGGTCTAATCCATATGCAATTTGCAATATTTGCATACAATGGGTCAGAGTATAAATGATTAGATTTTCAGAGTAATTGCTTGAAAGAACACCATGCCTCGACGACGACGAAGGGTACCATATCAACAGCTGACAGACTTTGAAAGAGGACGCATAATTGGTCTGCGTGAAGCGGGATGGTCGTATCGTGACATTGCTGCTCGTGTAGGACGTAATGCAACGACAATTATGCGTGCATGGAGGCAGTGGAGCGAAGAGAACAGGGCACACCGAAGACCAGGCTCAGGAAGACCCAGCACGACGACACCGCGAGATGACAGACACCTCTATCGAATGTGTGTAGCAGATCGTACAGCCACTTCCACAGTGTTAGCACAACAGTGGGGTGCTACAGTAGGCAGGACAATGTCTGCTAGCACTGTACGACGCCGTTTGATTTCCAGAGGATTGATGGCACGAGTACCATTGTTGCGGATTCCTTTGACTCAAAACCACCGGCGCCTCAGTTGCAATGGGCCCATCAACACCAACAGTGGCAAGCTGAATGGCAACAAGTTGTGTTTTCGGATGAGTCAAGGTTTAACTTGCAGCACCATGACGGCAGGATACGAGTCAGAAGACATCGTGGCGAGCGCGACCTTCCAGAATGCATCATGCAGCGTCATTCAGGACAAACGCCAGGGGTGATGGTGTGGGGTGCAATCAGTTACCATGGCCGTTCCCGTCTGATCAGAATCCATGGCAATCTGAACAGTGACCGGTACATCAGGGAAGTTGTGCAACCCGAGGTCATCCCCTTCCTGCAGAACCTTCCAGGCGCTGTATTCCAACAGGACAATGCCCGACCGCATGAGGCCAGAAATGTCCTCGCCTTTTTCCAAGCACATCAGACGCCCTTGTTCCCCTGGCCTGCTCGTTCACCAGACATGTTTCCAATCGAACATGTGTGGGACAGGGTTGCTCATCGATTGGCTCGTCAGACTCCTGCAGCAGCAACTGTGGATGAACTGTATACCCGTGTAGACAGAGCATGGCAGGACATTCCCCAGGCCCTTATTCAGAGCTTGTTTGACTCAATGCCACGACGTTTAGAGGCTGTAATTGCATCCCACGGTGGTTTCACCCGATACTAATGTGACAATAAAACGCATTGTATTGACCTGAAAATCTAATGGTTTCTTTTCTGACCATGATATGCAAATGCTCCAAATTTAATGCAGATTGGGCTATTCCATCAGGGTGTTGCGATTTTTATAAACAGTAGTGTATTTAGATGTCTAATAAAGAATTACATATGTAAATTTCCAAAAAGATGTGTTAAACTTTTTATGTATTTGAAACTGCATAACTCATGATTTTATTAAATACGATAATTTAGTTTAGTCATCGATTGTTGCGCACCCAGCGGAAGTCAGGGGCATTGCTACAATAGATGGAAGTCAAAACAATGAGCTCTCCAGCTCTTTCTACTCTTAACAATTGATTGTCGCATCTGTGTGATAAGTAATCTGTGGTTTTTAAGGTGGCGCACTAACGAGCATTTTGCTTTCAAAATCGGACAAAAGTAAAAAAATCCAAATGTAGCTAATGACACCAAGACCATAGTTATTTTGTACCTGAGTTAACGTACTATCCGGGAAAGGGTTTGAAGTAGACCCTTTCCGCCCGGGGCGCCCCCCCCCCCCACAGGTAGTCGGAATCTAGACATTGCGATGCATCGTTCGGAACGCACGCCTACATTCTCGATACGCTCTATTTTTGTTTTGTAGTTAAAGTATATTTTTTTGGAGTTGAAGTGACAAGTTTGAGTTATGGATCCTTTGGAACAAGGTATGTACTTAATTTAAAAGAGAATCGACCTCACGGAAACCTCACGGAATTTAAAAGGTGTTTATGTTATAGTGTCGAGGAAGATCGAGTAAAATTTTTTTTTTATAGTATTCTATAGGATATTACCCTGCTATAACAGTAAAAACATTTTCCACATCTTTCCACGACTTTGAATTAAAGGACTTTAACCCTTTAAGGTCGGGAAAATTTTGATCAGAAACAGGAATTTTTTTTGCGGTTTTGAAGGAAGTTTTCGCGGTTACGATGTAACGAAGACGTCTTAAATAGGCTTCTTCTCACATCAGATCCATTGATCAGCTGTGGAAGAAAAAGGAAACCCAGCAAAAGCCAGCCGTTTTTAAAAGAAACAATAGACCTTTTCAAGCCCGAACCAAATAACGATGATTCATTAATGGATGAAGATGAAGAAGAATAAATGTATATTTTTTTAAATATGTACTTATTTTCACTAAAATATACTTTTAATAAGCTTTTCCATGCATTTTCATTTATTTCCAATTTGAAAATTACTCAAAATATTTTTGTCCGATTTTGAAAGCAAAATGCTCGTCTGTGTGGCGTTCCGAAGCCGACGCGATCTATACAAAGTCATGGCGATACGTCAGTTCTATTGTTGAAAAGTCACAAAAACCGATATTTTTGATAAATAAGTAAATACAAAAGTTATTATATATAAGAAAATATACACTCAGGAGCACCGATTTTCGTACACATTGAAATTATGCAAAACAGGCCGCTGAAGATTCCAAAAGTATTCTAATTATATTTGTTCACATTATTGACAATAAAATGGTTCAAACCTTATTTATTTTGGTTCAAACCTTATTTATTTTGGTTTCTTAGAAATATAATACACCTTTTTCTTACATGTTACAGAGAGCAGCGATTTTCATACACCATCTGATTAATTAATATTAAGCGTCTAATTGTCTTCCCTATGGCTTCAATTATTTCAAAACATCGCTTCGGTGTGTCAGTAAAAAGATTAGCAGTTTTTGGCTTGCATTTCTGATGAATGTATTCAGCCGCTTCAAATATTGCACTCCTCAAGTGTTCCTTTGATGTAAACGAGCCAAATCTGTAGATATGGTCACACAACAATTGCCAATAATTTTCAGTAATGTTTTAAATTAGGAGATTTTGAAGGTCATGTTAGAATATCAACACCCTTTTAAAGTTTCGAGCACCATACATAAGGGAAAGTTTTCCTCCTTGATTGTAAGTGATCCGATAGCTCAGACGGCAGCGTGGTTGCTACTTACAAGTCAAATTATTAGTGTGAGGTGGCGGGTTCGAAACCCAGTTGTATCTCTAAAGTTCTTAAGTGGTGCTCGGGAGGTACGGATCAGAGACTTTCAATAGGGAGACATGTCATTTACTTACTTTTCATGTAATACGGACTCTTAGGTGTTTCATTGGATAGCGCTGTAACGACGAAGACGTCATAGTTTCGATTATAAGTTTCGCTAGATGTTCAAAGTTTAGCAACGATCAAATTGACGAGCGAAAACCATCATAGAACTTGTCAGATTGTTTTACTAAGGCATGTCTAGTCAGCGGTGTGCTGCAAAATTTTGTGCCCAACGTCGTGGTGTAAAGCGCCTATCGTTCTTTAGATTTCAAACGGAACCTGAGAGGTACGTTTATTTACAGTAAATATCTTACAAACAACCAAAGTGAAGCAAATTGAAGCCATGTTAGTCTGGGCAGGAATGACCCGTGGAGTAGTTAGCTGTCTGGCTGCTTTGTTTTTGACGATTTTGGGCCCGAGGAATAATTAATTCAAAACCAATCCTCAAAGTTGTTCTGCGTACATCTGTACAAACAAACACGAAAAAGGATCAGGAATCATTTTCCATAAGCATAAATCAAAAATACGTAACTGAAATGAAAGTACGTAACTGAAAGACGATCGAAACGAAATTGAAATTGAAGCCGTGGTCGAAAAGTTGTATATAAAATATAATAAAATACTTCAAATACAAAGTAAACGAAAAGATAAACTTATCACTCCATGATCGGCATGTGAAAGAATTATTAATCAGCTTCTCTCATGTTTAGCCATGTGTTTTGCATCATCTTCACTCACTTTCGGCCATGACAGTTCTGGGCATTGAGTTTCCCAATTTGCTTCAAGTAACAACAAATGTTTCGGAGTATATCTTTAATCAACTACCCTCATGTTTAGACATGTGTTCTGCATCATCTTCACTCACTTTCGGCCATGACATTTCTGGGCAGTGGTGCTTCTCAATTTGCTTCACCTATTGCGCCTGGTTTCGGAATCTATCTTTAATACAAGATGTCTCAGAATTCATTGTACAAACTTCTACGGGAGTTTGTATGGGTGATTCAAAGCAAAAAAGTTCATATGAACATGGGTCCGAATTTGAACGATAACTGAGATATGAACAGAAATAAAAATGCCGCCACCAATATCAACAAGTTAATAACTCAGGTTCTGTAAAGCCTAGATTAATGAAATTTAGAAGAATAACAGGTTACATACGACTGTTTATACCGTTAAAATTTGATTGAATTCCAACGAGAAGTTTCCGAGTTACACAGTCAAAATTGTAACAAGTGCTATACCTGCCGCCACATAAGTTGAACGACAGGATAACGTCATTTCTAACGCCAGCCAATAGACGTTAACGGGAAGTAAATCGCTTACCTATTCCATGAAACATCCGCTTTCGTTTTCGAAACATTGTTTTCGTATTCATATGTAGTTTCTATTTTCGTTTTTTCTTTTAAATAGATAAATGAAATTAATAAATGAAATTAATAAATTAATAAATTCAAAAAATGACGCAGAATAGTCGACTCGAATGCAATTTGTTTTATATTATGACTTTTAATAGGCGTTCCACGCTTCAACGCTATATCCCCATCATTACTATAGTAGAACAAGTGCATCATGAGTAAAATCCAGACAAAGCATATTGATGAGATGACTTACCGCGCATGTCAAAAAGATCGTTCAACTTACGTGGCGGCTGCTATAGTTAGTACTCACAGGTGAGCACGTGTTATGATTTTGAATGAGTAACTCGGAAACTTCTTGTTGGAATCCGATCAAATTTTAACGGTATCTGGTCTTATGTACTCTGTTATTCCTGCAAATTTCATTAATCTAGGCTTTACAGAATCTGAGTTATTAACTTGTTGATGTTGGTGACGGCATTTTTATTTCTATTCATATCTCAGTTATCGTTCAAATTCGGACCCATGTTCATATGAACTTTTTTGCTTAGAATCACCCATAGTAACTCCCCTAGAAGTTTGTACAATGAATTCTGAGACACCCGTCATTGTTATGGCCCATCTCAAGAAGTGAATCTTGATAAACAATACGCCGGACAATAATAAACCACAACAATGGGAGTTGCTATAAAGCTGAAGAATAAGATCTGGGTCACACTGGCGTAAAACGCTAAGTAAATACGCCGACGTAACGGCGTCGCCAAGCACGGCACCATGCTATTTACCGGATAACGCTGCGCAATTTGTGATGTCGTTTCGCTATTGCTTTAAAGCATGGCATTACTTGAAAGAGCTTCAGCATAAATGCCAACAGTATCGAGCTTTATCACAAAGTCTGGCAGTATTTTAATAGCCTGGACCTTATTTATCATGCAGATAGCTAAACTTCCTCACCATTTCTACAAAGCATTCGCGATTGTACATCGCTCTCTTGTCGGCCATCTTGATGGCGGGCCAATCGCTCTTCTGATTGGCTGGATGTTCGGCGTACGATCTTACGCCTGAGGCTAGGGTCACACTGGCGTAAAATGCCGCGTAAATACGCCGACGTAACGACGCCAGTGATGTCACTTCCGGTAAATAGCATGGTGCCGCTCTTGGCGACGTCGTTACGTCGGCGTATTTACGTGGCGTTTTACGCTAGTGTGACCCAAGCCTTATTCAACTTTTTACGTCGCGTTAGATCGTACGCCAAACATCCAGCCAATCAGAAGAGCGATTGGCCCGCCATCAAGATGGCCGACAAGAGAGCGATGTACAATAGCGTATGCTTTGTAGAAATGATTAGGAAGTTTAGCTATCTGTATGATAAAAAAAAGTCTAGGCTATTAAAATGTGATAAAGCTCGATACTGTTGGCATTTTTGCTGAAGCTACTTCAAGTGATGTCATGCTTTAAACCAATAGTGAAACGACATTACAAATTGTGCCGCGTTATACGCTTTCAATTTGAACAGCTGAACGTCAACGTTTTTTCTGCGACGTATTTACGTCGGCGTAATTACGTGGCGTTTTACGCCAGTGTGACCCAGGCTTAACTGTTACCCCGGGCAACGAAAAATGAAAAAAAAAAGCGACAAGATAATAAGGAACTAAATTGGAAAGGCGGGATGGTACATTCGGACAGGCCTACCACGAGATGATGATACGGATTCAAAAAAGAAAATTGAATTTTTCCAATAAGAAGAAGCCGTTCATATCGTAGTTATTATGGTTAGGTCGATGAAATGAATACTTATGCCGTTTTTTTAAAAAAATTAATTTCCATAAAAAATACGTCAATGCATAGTTTAAGAACCTCTCTAAATATAAATTAACTAGCTGAAGTCTAAAATAAATGTTGGACGTCGCGTAGACGTAATATGCCACTCAATCCCTGCTTCTGGAACACGTCAAAATCATGGTCAATCTTGTAATAAAAAGAACAACAACACATTGCATAGAGTACAATAATGTGACTTGTTTTTTAAGAAACTTGCTAATGTTTTACAATAAGTGTTCTAATTGACTCCCTCTGGCATGAATGCATGCTTTACAACATCGTCGTATGGACTGACGTACACGTTCAAAAGTTCCTGGTTCTTCGCGAATCTGGTCCGCAACTACGGTGATTCTGGCTACCAGCTCTTCATCGGATCCCACAGGTGTCTTGTATACCAATGTCTTTAAGTGTCACCACAGAATATAAACAACTGTTTCCTGCAAGTAGGATTTCAACACTTTTTTTCTCAAAAACAATGCCTCAGAGAAAAAAAATTAAAAAGGGAAATGTTGCTTAGATTTGATTCCTCTATCGCCCCCCCCCCCCCACAAGTTTGTACACGTTATTCGAGAACACCCTGTATACAGAGTCCACC
Source organism: Rhysida immarginata (assembly GCA_023313115.1). Taxonomy (NCBI): domain Eukaryota; kingdom Metazoa; phylum Arthropoda; class Chilopoda; order Scolopendromorpha; family Scolopendridae; genus Rhysida; species Rhysida immarginata. Next base: position 13,534 of record JAHWFO010079372.1, on the reverse strand, counting down.
AAAAATGTATACACACTTCAGCAAAAGAAAAACCTAATTAAAAGTTGTAATACTAAATTCTTACAGGCATCAAGCGATGAATATAAGTCCTCTTTGACTTCTACAATCTACAATTACGACAGCTGTTCATAATGATTATCATAACCGTTGAGATATTTTTGAATACGGCGAACAGTTGCTCCTATCCATTACCTAACAAACTCTTATTAGTAATCTCCTAGGTGGCAATTGTGGTCTTCTTTTATCGGGATCGTCTTCATTCAATACATGTAATAATATTGGTGTGTAAGCTTTCGATTTTGCTGTTAAGGAAAAAATTATAGATAATATCTAGTAAAATGTGTATAAATGTTTTTGGCGGACTCTGTAGAAATTAAAAGATACATTGTATTCACGCGCGAATAACTTCCAGTCATTGTTGATGCTGCTTCACGGAACAATCGCAAAAATCTTCATTAACAAAGCAAAGGTCACAATTTTTTAATGCTGGCGAAAATCCCATTCAGCTCCAGGTAAATTGAATTTTAAAAATAAACTACTATGGAAAGGAAGAAAGAAAAATAAAACCCTTTCTTAGCGAGCACCTAGAAGCCAAAAGAAATATGCTTGTCAAATTTCAAGTTTGTAAGCTTTATATTTCTGGAGATTTCGTGATGAATGAATGAATGAGTGAGTGTATATGATTTTTGCTCTTTTTTATATAATAGTATAGATATTTTTTATATAAAAAAAGAAAAAAAATTGTTGGGGGGGTGGTAGGTTAGATGATAGGCCAAAAATATAATGACCATGAAACGCAGTCAGTTTTCCAGTAGCGTCGTGAGACGATAGTGGCCTTGGCTACACACAGAAGAACAGAAGCGCGCAAGCGATGGCAGTCTGCGCTGCAGAGCAACACCTCGTCCGCGCATAAGAATTAACAGATTTCAGTTAGATTTCGGAATAATTTACACCGAACAGCGTTTGCTTGAAGGAAAATTGCGGCCTTTGGAAACGTATCCGTATTGAGTCATGGCAGACAAGTCCAAGTGCGATGGCGTTCGAATCGAGAGAATTCATCGCCGCGCCGATGAATTGCAAAGGATATCGATGACTATCACGCAGAACACGACGCCTGTTCAGAGGAAGGGAAACGACCTATAAAGACAAAGCACGAAGAAACGACCTAAATCTGGTATAACGCTTATGTAATTGACCATAGGGCCTATCACTATTATTACTCTTAAGAGTGTTGTTTGTTTATTTTTTTTTGTAGTGAAAACCTATCTTCTTATTCATTACACCTAGAAAAGTTGCGACGGACCCAAAGTTTTCGATGATAGGAGAAATCGACATGGAACATGGCAAGACCTTCCATACCGAGCGAGCAGATTCGCACCCGTTGAGAAGACTCCTACGCTTCAGGTTACAAAGTGGTAGCAGGGTCTTTTAATGGGGTCAGTAAGGTCTCCCAACTAACTCTTTCCTGTTTCTTACCCCGTTAAGAATTATAGTTAGTTAGTTTAGTTCTCGAATTCCCTCCCTCCTTACTTATCTGAGAAATAAATTAAGGTGCAGGAAACATCATTAAAGACCGCACTATCAATGAACTGTTAAATAAATTAACTCGAGAACCGAAGGGGAAATAAATGGACCCTAAAAGGAAAGAAAATAAGATTATGAGAACAAAATTGCTTACCTCGAATGACCTAAGAAAATAAAAAGGTAATGTGCTAGGCAGTGATTTATCTAGCCCGACACAGGCGGACGTTACATCCGTACATACAGACGGAATTTTTTTTTCAAAATTTCAACATACTGTATCTTTTCGATTCATGAGTCTTAAGTTTTGAGTTTCTGAAACGAACACACCGGCCTTCACTCTTATGCTGGGTGCCCACTTAGCGCGACGATAGCGCGACGATAGCGCGATCCTATCGCTTTGAGTCATATGCGCATGCGCAACAAACGCCAGGCGATCAATTCGCTTCTCGGTGCCCACTTGGCGCGACGGCCGCGTGACTGAATGCGCATGCGCTATCTACGCGATCATTTCGTTTCCCACTTCAAGATTTCGTGCTTCCAAAATTAGAATTGGATATTTCGTGCATACAGAATTGCATATTACTTGATATCTTCAATCAAATTTTCCGTAGCGATGTCCGACCATCTCGAAGTAGGTGCTGCCATGATTGCATGTGCCACGTGATTCGAAACTGTTTTCTGATTGGGTGCGATGGAGTCGCGCGATCGAAAAGCTCTGGCATGCAGAGCTTTTCAATCGCCTTAGATGCGCCACAGAATCGCCCTCGTGACGTCACTCTGCGCATGCGTGCTTCACAAAGCGATAGAATCGCGCTACCGTCGCGCTATCGTCGCGCTAAGTGGGCACCCAGCATTAGAGTGATAGGCCAATAAAAAAATAAAGATGAAATAATTTCTCTGATTGGTTACATAAAGAAGAGGATTGTCAAGATAAAATAAACATAAAATGGGCCAATCAGAGACAGCAGATCTTTGATTTGTTACAAATGGAAAGTGCAAGTAAAATCTGATACAATTAAGAAGACCCGTCCAATCTGATAAATTTATAGCACCTCTGTCTTGGTTCATAAGGTCGTCCGTGGGGGTGTTTGGAAATCTCCCAGGATTCCAAAAAATTAAGGCTTCTATATTCATTCGTTGTATGGAGAACCTTGAAGTTACCTTTATCTGCTCTGTGTCCGCTTGCCAGGATGTGTTGGACATAGCCTGACATCTCCGGTTTATAGTTTTTAACAACTGAAATGTTCTTGAATACTGGTTTCCATTCTTCTTCGAGATTGTCCTATATATTTGAGTTTGCAATTTCCACATTTAAGTTCATAGATCCCTGATCTGTGCAGGGGTGGGATCTTGTCTTTAGTCGATCCTAGCAACTTCTTGATGGTATGGTTGCTTCTGTGGGCATTGTCAGATCATATTTTTTACATTTTCCTCCTAGACCTTTTAGGAATTGCCTGTTATATGGCAGACTTATATGGCGATTCTTCTGGTTACCATTCTTCTGGAGGGTTGTCACTTCCTTAAGTTTTCGTTTCCATTTGCGTTTGGAACTAGTTCTTCCAAGATGGGTCATTGCTCGGATAATCAGGTGACTTTTGAGTGCCCTGGCCAGTCTCCTTGGCTTCGGGTGTACTTAATATAGAAATAAGTTCAAATCACAATCTTAGTGATTCAATAATATATTATTGACGTCACGATCAGGCCTGGTACTTTCTAGAAGGTCTGGTACTCTTTGATTGTGACTAATTCTTGTGTTGTCTAGAAAATGTTGATGAGGTGAAAACTCCACTGTCGCGTATCTATTATCACGGATTTGTTATCTGAAACCTTTAATGCTGTCTCATGTAACAATTGCGTTGGCGCCTGTAATTTTTATACTAAACGAAACAAGAATAAATATATCATTTAAAACCATTTTCCTGTAAAATTTTGACTTTGTCCGAATCTGATTAAGCAATCCTAGGAGTACCGTACGAGAGTAGGCATAACGGATTTCGTCCGTTACATACACAATGTACATGTATATATAAAAAAACTTTTATTAATATTAACGCGGATTCCTCACACCGAAAGCAAGGAACATACTCCATATAAACATATGTCCGAAAATCCTTATATTTTGAGGTATAATGAAATCTTACGTTCAACGCGGTGTGAGGTACAATACATCACTGTGTTGCCAAGGTGGCTCGTATACAATTGTCGTTTTTGAATATAAATGGTTAGTCTGTCTTCAACGTTTCACTTTTGTAGTGAATTCACTGAAAGGTGTTTCACTACACGGAGAGAAATAATTTGTTGGGACAACCTTATCTATGGTCACTGCAACAATATTTTATGGTTACTCCTGTCCCATCAATATTTATTGTAGTTTGGTCAAAATTGTTTTGATAGTGTGTTTTGATAGTGTGTTCTCTTTATTAATCTCATTAAATAAATATTGTTGTCAGAACAATACTCTTTTGTTACCACACTAACACAGCACTGCTAGAGCAACGATTTTTCCATGCATGGATAATAGATATTGATGACACAGCAATAGTTTTCTGCTCCTACAGCAATAGAGCTATGGGCCACTTTACAACTTTTATTTTCGTGATAATACTGGATATTGATAAAGCATAAATAGTTTTCTGCTCCTATAGCAATAGAGCTATGGGCTCTTTTACAGTTTATATTTTCATGATACCATATTAAAATTAGTGTATATGTTCTGTTTTTTGAGAACACAAAAGAAAGAAATAAAATTATATATATCAGGTATGTTAGAAGTACCAAGTTTATTTCATGAATTAGTTGTAACATATATGAATAATTTTATTTCCTTTTTTGTGCACACCATGGTTTCAAAAAAGGGCTATTGGAGCTGGAGCTGGTGATAATGCTCCAGCATACACCCTTCAGATGATCAGTAATCACGGCGCACAAACTGTCCTTAATACGTTACGTTCAGCATAAACTATAAATAAATAAACACCTCGAGAAGAAGGACTTTTAATAACCACTTTTTTCTATTGAGAAAAATTATTTTTAGTAACTACATTCAGCATACCTCTTTTCGGGAAGGCACAGCTTTCTACTGGCACTCCTCTGAAAATGATTAACATTTAAAATAACCAGTAAGGAATACAAAATGTTGTTCATCAGATTAGTGGAAAATTTTCTTATGAAATTCATTAACTATTTATAAGACTATCCGAATAACCCATTAATCATATAGCTAAAATTAACTAAATAGGATAAAAACGGAAATTCTCGAGGTTATTAAACGAAAATTATCGAGCGCTTTTCGAGACATCTAGTGAGTGAAATTTATAACTGTGGTCTGCTAGTAAATGTGAAATCAGATTTATGGAAAGAATTATAATAATTTTCATACACCTTCAACAATCCCACCTTCATTGTTTCCAACAAACGAAAAACCCTGATTGTTAACATCCAAGATGGAGACAATGAAAGTTGGATTGCTAACACCCGGATGGTTAGGTGACTTTTCCCGAAGCCGACGCGATCTATACAAAGCCATGGCACTACGTCACTTGGCATTGTTAAAATCCCATTGGTTTTCGTGACGTATTTTAAATATGAATTTTGTATTTTAGATAACTAAGTAAATACAGTAGAATAAAAAATGCATTAATGCCAAACATCGGTCATTTACTTTTTTAATAAATCATTTTACATTAAATTTTAAATATCCTTATTTTGTTCTTAAATTTATTTTTGCAAGACGTCACAAAATCCATCTGTTTGCCTGATGTCACAAAATCAGTGCCACGGCTTGATTATATCGCGTCGGCTCAACGCCACCTAAAAAACAAAGCCTGGTCACTGCTCGTCACACCTGGGCTGACAATTCAACTTTCATTGTTTACAACAAAAGAAAAAGCACCCGATGTAATCAGCGTTTTTTCGTTTGTTGTAAACAATGAAAGTTGGATTGTCAGCCCTGGTTTGATGACGCAGTCCACAGGCAGTGAGAAGGCTTTGTTTTTTAGGTGGCGTTGGTCGGCTTCGCTTTTCCACTTCCAGACCTTCTTATCTCGTTGGCCTCGTCGACAGAGCGAGTGACGTAATTTCTCGACCAATCAACAAGCAGATTATGATCAGCAACTTCCGATATTGCTGCATGGGCATCCATATATTGATGACAGAACAATAGTTGAAATAGTCTTCTTTCGATATTAGTGCTGCATCAATATTTAGTTGACGCTACATAAAAAAACTACATATTAATAGTGAATTGTAATGGTGACAATTTCATAATGTAGTAAGATAAAAATTTATTCAGGATGCATCAAATTGTATTGTTGCTTCAACAAACAAGCATTTATCAACTCCCTTATTGTTGCTACATTCAAAGCATTTCTCTACGTTTAGTGTAGATAAGCTTCATCAACGTATCACGAAAGCCTACAAAATCATTCGGTACCGTCTGGAAGTATTTGAACGGGTGCGACAATCAATGATCCGAAAAGTGATATGTGTGTAGAAGCTCGCGCAGAACATTCTGAACATTTGTAATGAGTTTCTGATTATCTAAAGATTTTTAGACATCTCTTCATATGGACTATGTTTCTTGTTTTAGTGTGAGCAACCCGCCCTCAAAGTTTGTAAACGTATTTTGATACACCCTCTATAAGCATATTTCGTCGTACGCGTATTTTCTAAATGATGATTGTATATAAATGCTATGTAACATTTCCTTTATTCATTCATTTGATTAAAAGACGCCTTCAACCTTATTTATATCTTTGGCGTTTCAGGGGACAGTCTGCTGAGAACAAACAAGGGACAAAGAAAAAAAAAAAAAGTCTCTCCTATTCATTATTTTCCCTGCCCATCTCCCAGCTTCTTTCTCCATTAAAACTTTCACGAGACGACCGTTTTTGAGACGCTTATACGGGAGACCATTAATTACTTTTTGCCATTTATAAAAGCGCCACGTACGAAAAGCGCCGTAACGCCCTCTGCCATCAAGGTCAACAAACTTTTCACTTGCTCTTAGCAAATCGCTCTCGCTCGCCTGTAGAATTTAATTTATAATAGAATTTAATTACGAACGCTGTTTTTAAAATAACATCAACTCGCAGTAAATCGTCATTATCGAAGTAATAAATAATTTCTATCATTTAATAATCGACCGTGCATATCATCAAAAACACCAATGACTCCTTGAAAAGCGGTATTTTAATTTTAATTAAGTTTTCAAATGATAAATAACATCCTGAAATTTTTTGAAAATGAAATCGAAGTTTAAATGCGAAATAATATCCAGCATTAGATTGTTTAAGAAAAATAAAGAGCAAATTAGAATAGAGTTTCTAAGATGGAGTCGGATCCCAGCATTATTAATATTAAAATATCTACCAGAGAATTGGACATTTAAGATTTACTGAAGTGGAGTGTTTTTGAATTTATCTGAATTTTGCATTAATGAACGTAATAATTTATAAGCTTATTGATGAGGGGTGACATATCCAGGATTTGTTTCGGAGGCGGGGGTGGGTGCTGAGGCAAAAATTTTCCTTGGGTATAGGTACATCTTTAAAGACTAGTTTCATTTCAATTTATATTCCAAAATTAAGTCTGCAATAAACAACAGAGTAAGATATAAAGATTGTTGAAGTTAAAAAATAATTTTCAAGAATCTTTATATATAATCATATTCTTCAACGTTAAATATACCTAACAGAGTAAGATCTTAGTTATTCTGTCATTAACTTGAAAACATCCGCCACGAATGAAAGATAATTAGAGGAAAATACGTATATCGCATTCTTAGAAAAATACTTGATCAGTCTTCCTCACTATGAAGAACAGAATAAATTGAAGGTAATTCCTCGGTCTTGAATATGAATTCACAAAAGATTTTAGTAGCATATAAATTTAGAAAATTCTCTAAAAATTCTATCAATAGATACCATCCTTGTTTAGCAGTCTTGTTTAGCAGTTTCAGTTTATTTTTTTTTAATATTTTTTACACATGTTGGACTATTATCAGACGCTCATTAAAGGTATGGAAATATGGAAGTAAAACAACATAATGACCACTGCATGCCCCATAAAAAGTTGCCCAGCTTGCGAAGCTAAAGGAATAAATCAAAAAAAGAGCCTTGAAAATGGAGAGGAGGGTATCTAAATAAAAGTGAGAGTGGTCGTGAATCATTCTTGAGGGTATGGGGAGGGAAGAGCTAGGGGAATCCACATGACGGTCGGTCGTGACACCTGCCGGTGGTGGAAGGGAGGTGAATGCACACACCACCAGTTCAAGTGCAATAGGGGGAAAATGCTTCTATTTTCCGTCCGAAAGTGGGTCATGGAACAAGGTCCCCGTTAAGCAAAAATCACGGCGCTATATTTTTTGTACAACCAGTTTTCATGGCCTTTTAAAAACGGTGATTTCTATGCCATTTGCCTATTCCTTCCTTCATCCCTGCCTCCTTTTTAATTCTGTGAGTATGCCGTAAAATTAGATTGGTTATTTATTTATTATCATTGGAGAATGATAATATTTTCTACAAACAAAATATGAACTTTGCATAAAATTGAAATTTAAGAAACAAGAAAAAAAAAACCCTTAAGAAAAACTTTAGCAAATGTTACCCAGTGACTCTTTAGCTATTTCAATATACACAGTAAGCTGGCAGTCCGTGAAATTTAAGTTAATATAATGGGAGGGAATAATTGGGCAAAAAAGCCGTTCGTGATAGCATTCCACTTTGAGAACCCCTGCTTTAGTTCTGTAATAAATTAGCCGCATTTCTGAAATATGAAATTCTATGAAAGCATGAAGTTTTTCAACTCGTATAAGTTAAAATGAAATAAACAAAGCTAATTAAAGTTAATTTCTGCCTGATTATGTGCAAAAAATACCCAAATAAACTAAATTTGAAACTATGTACCTTAAATGTAAATTTCTAATTAAGTCCAATAGTTTATTTATAATTACAAACAGCCTGAGGAAAGGGGGTATAGTCGGAACATTGTTACGGGGCCCATGGAGCTCAAAGGGTAAAATTTTTATGCGCTGCACCGGGGTCCTGCTATGCACTCGGCGGTCTTGATTACACACCTGTTATGTTGCAATTCTCCGAGTTTTTTCTGAGTTCATGCAGCAATTAGTCTTTTTGCTGTCTCCCTAGGAGACATTATACTTAGTTGAATTCTACCATTGTGAATTTAAATTAGTTGAATTCTACAATTCTTTTATCAACATTATAATTACACGAACTTTTTGACTGAATATATTGCAAAAAATTCGAAAAAGTATAATTTGCTTCTTTTGAGCAGGCATATTACTATTCGAGTACAATAGAGAAATCAACTATACAAGTTATAATAACTGTATGGGTTACAACCCCTTTTTTGCAATTAAACTGTTGGAACTGTTAAGCAGGTTATTAATGGGTATAAATAACGAACACAGTGGCTTAATGTTTCATTGGAATCCATAAAGGCGACAATAGACGAGAGCACAAATAGAAAACATTGGTAATTTACGGCAAGGACAGTGGGAAAAAGAATTCAAACTTATATCTTCTTGCCGTCATTACACATTTGTGGAGGAGAAAAAATACGGACGTTATATAACATTTGTTGTTATAGAACCTTCCTTGGTACGTCATGATGACGCCAGAGTCTGGAGATGCAACAAGGAAAGATAACCAAATATTTACAGCTTGTAGATACTAAATTTCTAGTAGCTTACAAATCAAGTTCTACCAATCCTGAAAATTAATGACAATGCTGTATCTAATTGACACTCTCGGGGGCACTCAGGAAAGATTTAAGTCGTCCTTTAAACACATAAGAGTTGGCAAAAATTCAATGTTCACATCCAAAACAAACATTGGATGATTCTACATATTTAATATTACGGAGATTAATTATTTCAAGTTCTTGGGAAAGACCTGCATGATACATAGATTATATGACTCCGTACATAAATTCCCTTTGGTACAGTCCATGGAATGGTGTCTATTTTTAAAAAGTAAACATCCGATGGCATTCCAATCACTGAAAACTATTCTGTTCTTTGTCCGCTTACCATATTCTAAGTTGCATAATTAGAACTAGAGAAGGCAAGGATTGAGTGGAGTGAGGGGAGTAGATGAGACTAGGGGAAGAGAGGAGGGAGTTAATGATGGTGCGTCAAGGCCGCCGCTCACGGTTCCCCTTCCCGTCGACTGACCTCGATTACTGTCTTGCCCTAGGAGGGGGTAATTCGAGTGACCTTGCAAGGGATTTTAAAAGTGGGGGATAATCCTATGTGCTCACCTGCCTCAACTTTATCGCGCCAGACACTCGAAACGAGAGATGAATCACTAAGCAGATGGAAAGGGTGGGTAGGTAAAAAAAAAAAGGTAGGGGAGAGTAAAGAGACGCAGACAGCTCAAAGCTTTCATTCGCTTCACGTAGAACATAATGAGAGACGGAAAACATAATTTTTTACATTTATAAATATCTTGAATACTTACTGTTAATCAAAATGTATGAATTTGTACTTGTGCCCTTCGTTGTTAACCCTTCGAGTTAAAAATACCTATTGATAGTTGTTCCCAAATGAAAATATGTAACCAACATTTAATAAAAAGGAAATCGTAAACTTTATGTCCTAGATGAAAATAAAGCTAGGCCCTTTACATTTTATTTTTTAAAACCGACATTACCACAAAAAATGGGCGTGCGAGAGAATTATTTTTAATCTACCAACACAGCAAAAAAATAGTTATTCAAACAGAATGAGTTTTTTACGATGCGCCTTTAATGAAAAGGGAGAAAAAAACGCAAAATAAAACGTGTGTATTCTTTAAGTTGTGTGTGTGAAAGAAAAAAAATGAACAAAAGCTTTCATCTATCATCGTCATTATCTTCTCAAGGACTTCTTCAAATAATCCTTCCTAAAAAATAAATAGAAATATATTAGCAAACGTCGAGTGGGCTCACGACAGATATTTGGGCAGAAATTAACTCGTATCTGAAAAAGCGAAAAAGTCTCTCTCTCTCTCTCTCTCTCTCTCTCTCTCTCTCTCTCTCTCGCCAAGAAATCAAAGACCACGGATAAAGCATGAAGGTCGATATTGCTACTTTTAGTGAGTATCCTCATTACTTACAGTGAAGATCGTGTAAAAATTCAACACAATTACTGAACTCGTAGTCGATATTGTAATCAGTCCCTGACATTTGGCGCTGTTAGGCATAATAAAACCCATGTAAAAATAATCACTGGTGTGAGAATTGTTTCGATGAAAATTACGATAATTATGATCTCACTCCGTAATTAGTAATAATTATTTTCCTCCGAGCAATTAATTCTACGAACTGCAGTTCAACTGAAACACTATGACAGTGAAAGCAGAAAGAAAAACGAGAAAAGAATGCCTTGATCAGCAGCATGATGTAGACTTAGGTTCCCAGTCAACCCTCGCAAAATTTGAATGAAAAAAAAGCTTTTTATTTTGAATGAGATAATCAATTTTAAATTCAGATTACATCATCGTTTTTATAATCAGAGTGGGTTTTCATTGTCAACTTTTAATGTTGTGGCATATAAAATATAATAAATATACGAGATGCATCTTCAATTTTTTTATCCTTTTGCAAAAACTATTGACTGCAATGTTTATTTTAAATGAAACTAGTATAAATATATATTAATTGTGATGCGCTACCTAGGTTAATTTAAGGTATGTACAATTACTAAAAGAATTTTTTTTGTCTTACATTTGCTTCAACATCATATTGACTTTATACCAACTCTCATACATAGATAATTCGGGCCAAAAGGAGTCCAATAAAATATTAAACAGTTGTTTCTAATTCATTGGCGTGTAGAAGCATGAAACGGCAAGGAAATAGAATTATCAACTCGAGTTATTAAATTAATTCAGTGATTTCATGAAAAATTTCCGTATTAATATAAGAATTTTTTCTTTTTAAAATAATGAAAAAGAAAAATTAGTAATCCTACAGGGAAAAAGAATATCCATTAGGGCGTGGGGGAGATCAAAACATTCTCGAAGTCTTTATCGTTTAGAAATTAGTGCAAGATTTTCCCAGTTTTTCCCTTTAAATATTCTTTTTCTTTTTCTCAAATTCATGTGAAACTTTTTCATTGTTTCTGTCTACGAGCTTAGTGGTTGATAAAATCGAGAAATTTTCTATATAACGAGGAAAGATCAAAAAGTAAGTTGCACTTCCACGGTATGGCCATTTATTACACCACCTATACAAAAGCAACACGGCTATAGCAGCATACAATGTAGGTTCACTTTTCCACATAGTACCCAAGAGACCCTAAACATTTATCCGAACGATCAACCAACTTTTCGATTCCTGATACATAGAAATCTCCTCCAGCGTTTTGTAACCACACGGTGACAGCCGCTTTCACCTCCTCATCGTTTCGAAATCGTTGTCCACCGACTTCGGTTTTGAGCTTACCGAAAAGATGAAAGTCGCATGGCGCTAAGTCGGGACTGTATGGAGGATGTTGCCAAACCTCCCACTTGAATCGCTGCAGCAGTTCGCACGTTTGGCGGGCCTTGTGAGGTGTTGCGTTATCGTGCAACAAAATCACACCGGCGCTCCATTTCCATATACAGCATTGATTTCACAATGAATATCCCTGCAATTCACCTGTTTGGCCCATAGAAATCGGATTCTTGCTCGCACCTCAAGTTTGGAGTGGACATCCAGTTGACGCGCCATTGCTTTTAGCTCGCTAGTCACACAAAACACGACGGGAAACCATAGCAACCGTTCAATCCGACGTCTGCGCAGTTAATGTCCCTTTCTCCGGTTTGCCCAAGATTGCGACACACAGCGCGGTCCTGCGGCAAGTTAGTGCAACTTACTTTTTGATCTCCGCTTGTAGTAGGCTTTAACAGCAGAAATAAAGCCTTAACCTCTTGTCCAAATAATTTATTCCCGATTAATTGGCGACTGGACGAACCAGACAGTTTCGAGTAACCGAAGAGGTAACTGTGGGGCCCCACGAGCCCCACAGAAACCAGAAACCAGACAACATTTAACAGAAACCAGACAACATTTCAAAGAAAGATTTAACGCTACTTAGACAAGTGAATAAAATACAGGGTCGGGACACATTAATATGACCACCTCTCCTCGAACATGTTGGAACATCCCATGGTATGCAGATGAAAAATCAATAGCTGACAGCAGCAGACGTGTAGTAGCACCCGTTAACAAAGCAATTGTCGCCGTCATGGGCAGAGCAAGTGACCTGTCGGACCTCCAAAAGAGGATGATCATTGGCTATTGGGCCAAGGGGGGCAGCATTTCTGAAACGGCCACCTTTGTGAACTGCTCTAGGGCTGCCGTTATGAAGGTGTACCGCGACTGGACGAACCAGACAGTTTCGAGTAACCGAAGAGGTAACTGTGGGGCCCCACGAGCCATCGATCCTAGAGGGGAGCGTCGGTTACGACGCCTGGCCAAGACCAATCGGCGTGCCACTGTTGAGCAACTGACTCAGCAAATGAACAGTGGGGCCACTAGGCGTGTCAGAACCAAGACAGTGCAACGATCCCTCTTCAGGTTGGGGCTCCAGAACAAGCGTATGGTAACAGCACTCATATTGACGCCTGTGCATCGCCGAAAACGCCTCCAATTCGCAATGGACTATCGCCATTGGACCTCGGCCGAGTGGCAAAGGGTTGCTTTCTCTGACGAGTCGCGGTTTCTGGTGAATAGAGTGGACGGACGATGGAGAATTCGCCAGGAAGCATCTGAGAACAGGCATCTCGACACCATCATTGGCTGACGACAGGCTGGTGGGGGAGGTGTGACTGTTTGGGGGATGTTTTCGTGGTATGGTCTGAGTCCACTGATACTGCTGGAGGGTACACTGAACACTGTTCATTACCTGACGATCGTCGCAGACCAGGTACACCCCTTCATGTCGACAGCATTTCCTCAGGGTGATGGCACTTTTCAACAGGACAATGCTCCCTGCCATACTGCCAAAATTGTCCACGATTGGTTC
>JAHWFO010079371.1:0-14992 GCA_023313115.1 Rhysida immarginata | reverse complement strand
CGGTCGATTAGGAATCTTAGTGAGGCTTGTTTGTGGGTGGGGGGGTGTGAAGAGGAATGGTGTATTAAGTTGGAGGATGTAGTCGGTTTACGGAAGACAGAAAAGGAGAAACGGTTAATGTGGGGGTTGTTGGTGATGAGGATATCAAGGAAAGGGATGGACTGGTTAGTTTCTAGTTCAAAAGTGAATAGGATATGTAGAGAAAAGGAGTTAAAGGTGTTAACAATATTAGTGGGGGTAGTGGATCGGGAGTCAAAAAGGATAAGGATGTCATCGACATATCGGAAATATGCGATGACAGGAATTATTGAGGAGGGGGGTGACGTGTGTTAATTCCAGGTGCTGTAGGAATTATTTTATTTTATTCTAATGGCCATTACATCTTTTTTGAACTCATTGGCCCCCTTGCTTTATATCCTATTGGTTCTTATATTTATTTACGCTCAGTGCTTAACTTGTACCACTGTTCTGTATATATAAAGGCTTGCAGGCCTCTTGCTGTATATCCTTGACAAAGCCGGGAATAAAGGGCGAAACCAGTTGGAACTCCTGATGTCCCTCTGTTATACTGTAAGGCCACCACCTGTTTAGTTAATAGTTAGTTAGTATTATGATCCATCCTTCCACCGATATTATTATATTTCCATGAAATGAAGAAATGTGAATTTTTCAAAATTAATTATCAAAACGTTTTTTCATTACATATAAAATTACATTATATCAGAACTAAATTTATTTAAAATCCTTCAAAATCGGAAACGTCTCTGTCTGAGCAAAATCCTTTAAAATCCTTTCATCATTTCAGTAAGCAGTTCATTGTTAGGCCTAATTACCGTTTCTTACTAGTGTGAGGGAATCGAACACAGATTCGAATCATGCTGCATGTCCGTTGCAACATCCGTTAATAACTAATTAAACTTAACCACTCATCGTTAAAACAAATATTTAATAGAAACGAACGATTTCAATTAGCATCAATTGGCAGTATTAATCAGAAAACTATATTTTACATTGAAAGTGGCATATGCCGGGCTTGGTTGTCATGAACACAAGAGTTCATACTCCAAGACAAAAAGACATCGCCCATCATGTCTGTGACCTAGCTTGGAACACACCAAAAAGTATACATATAAAAATCATCCATAAAAAAAAAAATGCGTGTGCCAACAGAACGGCTGCAGAGGAGCTTAGCAACTTCTTGGAAATCTTTCCGAGAACACTGCCAGCGCCTCAGCAATTGCCCGCTGCTCCCCAACAAAAGAAACGGTGGCAGTTGAACACACAAACAAGAGGATGTGAAACTTCACCCTACATAACGTTACAAGAAAACAACTACAAATAAAACTCAATACTGCAACATAGCTATATTTAATGTCATACACAAAAAAAAAAAAAAATTTAAATATAAAAGATACTAATGCTGTCGCTGGTATCAGCAAAGGCACGAGAGAACAAAAAAAAACAACAAAAAAACAAATGACCTTTTATTCGATGCTACGTTTCCATCGGGCCCATGTGACATCCACACCGACATGGAATGTCGCATACGCCCGACGAAAACCTCGAACATACTCGCTCAAGGGTTATGTTCGATCAAATTTTAACCGAAACAAAAACAAAAAAAAAAACGTAAAATAAAAAACTGTGACGTACTAGTTAAATGTTAGTCACCTATGTCCGACGAGGGGGGCGGAGTAGGGAATTTCGTTTGTGGAGGGGGTAGGATGCAATCGTTACGTATTGCGAACATGCCACTGTTCTACGCTATAAATATTATAATTCTTCGTTATGGTAATAAAAAGAGTTATTATAAAGGGAAAATCTGTCTTTGTGAAGTTGCATGTGCCTTTTGAAGAGTGTTGGTTGTCTGTTTCGAGCGACTGTTGTAATCGTTGATGAAAAGCGTGGTTATTTTCTTGTATGAATTGTTGTCTTTGGCGTTGTATACAGTATTGTTTTGTAATTTGTTTGTTAGAAAGAGGTTTTTGTTTTTATTATTATTGTTTTTTTTTGGCTACGAATCCAACTGAGCTAGCAGACGCATCGCTGTTTATGGCACGGGGAGAACCCGTTTTTTTTTTTTTTTTTTTTTGTCGAATGCTTAGCCGGCAAAGTTGGAGCATGTATGATCGTCGCTAACTGTGTGTTAGTTCGTAAGAAGACTATTAAGTATCCAGTAATATGTTATTTGAATGTTTATTTTGGTATGATGAGCGCCGATATCGAGATTTGGAATGCCGGAGAAATGAGAAATGGAATGTCTTTGCGGCCTGCTAAGTTGAACTAGGATGCCATCAAGCCCGAGTAAAAGTATACGCACCTATCTGGTGAATCTTATCTAGGATAATAGATCTAAAGCAAATGATGATGACGACAAATTTGGTGAGTGACCTTTTTCCTATTAAACGGCTGCATGTGTAACGTTTTGTGTCGGGAGAGAACAGTATTTTCTGCGGTGCGCACGAGCCTCCCATCGTCGGCATCGACGGGAAGTTGAACTCTCGTTTCATTGCGAAGCAACCTTGCATAGTGACAGTTTATTGTGCATCAGTTCAGTGCATAGTTTGTAGTATCTGGAACATAGTACTCTAAGTTATTGCATAATGGAAAACTCATTGATTCCTGCCATTTGCGCACACGCTCGTGCCTGTGTGTGGTAAGTGCACGAGGGAGTAACGCACTGCTGAAGGATACACGGATGAGCGCCAATTTCTCTTATCCACCGCTCCGTTGCAGAGCAATGCTTGGAGCGCCTCGTGTTGAGGTTGGCTGCTCACCGCGGGCTGCTGGGAGAGGGGCATTTGTGTCTACCAAGTGGGGTTACAAAACCCTCCCCCCTATTAGCCGTAAAAAGGAGGTGCATGCGTGGGAAGCGTACATTCTAGCATTGGATTTCGGGGACAGAAAGCCAATCTCTCAGACGGATGACCTCGGTTAAATGTACCCTGCAAGCCGAAAGCGTAATTAGGCCCTCTGTTGCATTTTCTGATCGCACACAGGGATGGCGTGGGCGACAGTTTGCATTAAGTTTTATGCATGCCAGTATGTGATGTTACATGCTAAGTAAACTTATGAAGGGGTCCCTGATTAATATTGAGCATCATATAGTTAAGTGTGAATATTGCTGTACATTTTGCATTGATTAATAAAAAAAGTTATGCTAGCGAAATGGAATACGGTCTCAGAGTAAATCTCACGTGTTTGGTCCCGAACCCTTAGTGTCACACCCACACACTGCATTTATTGAGTAAGTGTGGATCCATCATTTATTGTGGGGGTGGGGATGCTACAAAACCAAAAAAAAAAAAATATTAGCAACACAAAAAGGAAAACCCCCAACACCACACCACACAACACAACTACCCGCACCTCCCCTACAGATCACAAAAACAGAGCCTCTCCCCTTTCATCAGAAATTGCTATGGCCCGTGATCTGGTGCGTCCAGTCTTCTATTCCCCTTGCCATTTCGCTTACGACCCTTCCTACCAGAAACTATATCCCCATCCGAGATCCAAGCCGTTTTCGTATTTACCATGGATGCAGGCATTTCGCTTCTCTAGACCATTTTCCTCGCCCTTTCTTCTCTACGGGGCAGGCTTCCACTGCTTTATCTTTTAAACTATCCCTAATATGATTTAAAGATCGCTATCCCCGCTCTTCATTTTGCAGCAGCACCCCTCCCAGTTCCAGTCATTGGCAGCAGGGTTCCTTCATCCTTCTTGTCTGCCAACAGCGTCTTTACAGATGAAGTCCCCACAATCTGACTTTCAATTTAGCTTCCCCCTGATACACATGGCTTGGCAAGGCCAGATGAATCCCTATCTTTCTATCCTTTAATCCACTAATCCCTTATGCCCTCAAAAGATTCAATTGAAAGTCTTTAGGGCTCTTTACTATTTATTAAAAAGAAAAAGTATCTATTTTAATGAAAAGCTATAGCAAGAAAGACATTTATCTAAAATATTTATTTTATAAATTTATTTTATACACATTATGTATGAAAAATAATTTTTGAAAATCATCCGATATACGATTTAATCAAAAAACATAACATTTTTTACAAGCTTTATAAAAGATAGATATTATTTATTGTATGTTATATGTTAAATAATTATCAAACAAAAAAAATATATATTGAATTATTTAGAGAGGTCCAAAGTATAGCAGGAAAGTGCAATTTTTTATCATATTTGCTTTCCATCATAAAATAAGTAAATCTTAAATAAAAGTCTTGGCTGTAAGACATATAAACGCCATGTACTGTATTCTGTTTGTCTCAGAATGTGTTATGATCGGTCATAAATTGCTTTTCGAATAATCATTATCAATTTCATAAATATCATCGATTTTTTAAATAAATTACACGAGAAATAAATCTTAAATAAAAGTCTTGGGTGTAAGACATATAAACGCCATTTACTTTATTCAATATGTCTCGGAATGTGTTACGATAAGAATATGGCAATTGCCCCGCCCTGGTCTTTATGAATCCCGTTGACTTTATAAATATCAATTTCATAAATACAGTCGATTTTTTGAATAAATTACATGAAGAATAAATCTTAAATAAATGTGTTTGGGGCCCCCAGACACATGTTTTCTTTCCTGCACAACAATCTTAATCTTTTCCATGGAGTATGTTTAATCACTTAATCCCATGATGGTGATTCTGTCCTGTGGTTTGGCACGAGAGTTGTCGATTTCTCCCGTTTCTATTTTTTTTTATATATTTCTTTAAAAAATGATCAATTTATGTGTAATTTATTATCTTTTTTAGCCCAATTAATAACATTTAATGATTTTAGTTGTTTTCAGAACTGATTGTTACAGTTTTAAGTCAGTTTTCACGTTTTCTGTTGTGAACTACATTTTCATGTGTGCCCAGGAACACGGAAGTTGCAAGGCTCAATCAGCCAATAGAATTGCACTTCACCACGTGCTTTTGTTTACATCCCGCGCAAGGTAAGGGTGGATGAACTATAGTCCCTGATTGATACTCACATGTCGGCATCATGCGCAGTTTTCCTGAATCCAGCGTATATCTCCGAACCGTAGTCCTTCCACCTGAATCCACCCGAAAGCGTCCCTCGCACGAACCACAAATGGACCCCTCCATCGTGTATAAAACCTTCCTGGGCCCTCCTTAGGATCACCCAGCAGTTTCACCAATACCTTCTGTTGTTCATAAACTGGTACAGCCCTACGCCACCTTGGATCCTAAGGCCCTTGAGTGCATATCCTGGCTCATCTCAACCCTTGGCTTAACCGATTTGGGGTCCACCCCATCTACTACAGCCACCGTTCTCGTCGAGAGGACATCAACACTACTGATAGTCATTGTCGCTGCACACTGGAACGTCAGCACCCGTAGTACATCCATGCCCAGGATACCGTCATATGGGCGGTCCATAAATGAGTGAATCATAAACGTCCAGGCCACCAATTGATAGCCCTGGAGGCTGACCTCTGATCGATTGCATGGGAATTGCCATTTATTCCCTGTATGGTCATATCGACCTGATGCCATGGAGTGCTCGAAATCTGTTGGCAGACTTCTGCGTCGATCATTGAGACCTGCGAGCCAGTGTCAATTAGCATTGACACTTGCTGCTCTTGCACGTCAACCTTCATCAAACAGGCCACGCTCGATGCAATGCATCACCAATGGCTCAAGTGTGGGTAAATCTGCGTTGACGTTTCTAATTTGAGCACCCTGCTGCGGACAAATAAGTGCATAGTGACCAGATTGGCCGCAGCGAAAACACCCGGTGCCCATAGTATTGGGCCTCGGTGCCACCGCCACTTTACTCTTCTCGAAACCTGCTTTTAACTGGGAAACCATCTAGGTGTGGTCAGCCACTGCCCCCTCTAAACGTTTAAGCGTAGAGCTGCAGGAACAATTTGCTCCCTGGGGCTTCTCAGGGTCTGCGACAGTACCGCCCCGATTACCCTTGTTGGCTGACTTCCCATGCGCTTGGCTGGATTCCGCACTGGCTCCGCCCTCCTCAGATTCAATGACATTCGAGGCGCTTTTACTCTTCTTCTCGAATTTGAGGGCAGCTTCCACCGCCTTCCTAAATGAAGGGGGGCTAGTCGCCAGCAGGCAACCGTTACTAAATCGCTGAAGTAGCATGTCCCACTCGGGATGAGCTGCCACGAACCGCTCCACCGCAATCTCAAGTCGGTCGACAGATGCAGCCACCAACTCGTTGGGTCGCTGAACGGTATCGTGGAGCTCCTGTGTCAACACCTCCTTGATAATCCGGATTGCCAGGCCCCACATTGAGTGTCAAATGTCACCAACCCACTATAGTTAAAGACATCGGAAAAGGTTGTCAGGGGTTCGGTGCCTAACAAGAGAGACAGACATTGACACAGAAAACCACTAAATATTATCAAACAACTTTAATTCCCATATAAACGCATTTACAAAATATACAACCAGTTTGTTGCAACGCATGCAAACAGAGGGACCTCTCTCAGCTGTACTTTGCAGGAATAATTAGGTATTAAGTCAATTACTTGTAATTACTTAAAACTACTTCACAACTGATAATACCCAAACTGCTCTGATTATCAAGAACTAATTACAGATTGCTATGACAAATTAGCAACATTACAAATAAACACGGTGACATGCGCTAACCAGCGGACGAGGATATCACGATTGGCTGCTGTGGAAATCAACTGCCTACACAGAGGGCCACCGAAATAAAGGCCTATGTTCCCTACTTTCCAGACTCAGCATACCTTCTTTGTTCAAGCTTACGAGAGGGAAAGCACCGTGATCCCTCCTTGGTTGGCACCTCTGAGTAGTTACTGGCTCTTATTCCATAGGAATGCCTGCCGCTTGAGCGTGCGAACAGTGCAAGTATGTGTTTCAAAAGGTCATGTGCACCACTTCGACTCAAGTTACACGGCCCGACACAGGTACCACAGCCCAAGATCGTGTATCAAATTAAATCACTGCGCTGGTGCAACTGTACTAGGCGTGGAGTCACTGCTGATTCCATAGCATTAAACTTAACATTGGCATCTATCTATCTAAAATAAATATTCATTAATCAGTAAGAGCAGCAAACTTCTAGTTGAAGAAAACAACAATCACAACTTTGATACCCTTTTGCGCTAAAATACTCAATGTTTGCTTGCTATTGCTCTTGATTCCGAGGGCAAAGACCCTTAGCAGATTCCTTACACAGTTCACTATACAGTACCGCGAGGTTCCACATTCGATTTAAAGACTGGGCCCTTCAGCTCCACAAATTCCACCTGCTGCAATTCCTAGTTCCACGTCCACGCGGAAAAGAAAGCAAAAATAGTCACTCACCAGAATTTATCTGCTTACTACCAGTGCCGAGAGGTTCGGCTGTCCAGTAGTCCTGGGTCTCACTGGCATGAGGGAATCGAACACGCATTCGAATCCTGCTGCATGTCCGTTGCCACATCCGTTAATAACTAATTAAACTTAACCACTCATCGTTAAAACAAATATTTATTAGAAACGAACGATTTCAATTAGCATCAATTGGCAGTATTAATCAGAAAACTATATTTTAAATTGAAAGCAGCATATGCCGGGCTTAGTTGTCATGAACACAAGAGTTCGTACTCCAAGACAAAAAGGCATCGCCTATCATGTCTGTGACCAAGCTTGGAACACACCAAAAAGTATACATATATAAATTATCCATAAAAAAAAAAAAAAAACCACGCGTGTGCGAATAAAACAGTTGCTGAGGAGGTTAGCATCTTCTTGGAAATCTTTCCGAGAACAATGCCAGCGCCTCAGCAATTGCCTGCCGCTTCCCAACAAAAGAAATGGCGGCAGTTGAACATGCAAACAAGAGGATGAGAAATGTCACCCTACATAACGTTACAAACGAACACAACTACAAATAAATCTCAATAGTGCAACATAGCTAAACAGAAACAAAAAAAAAAAATAAATTATAAAAGATACTAATGCTCTCGCTGGTGTCGGCAAAAGGCACGAGAGAACAAAGAAAAAAAAAAGTAATATTCGATGCTACCTTTCCATCGGGCCCATGTGACATCCACACTAATATGGCACAATATTCATGCTGATACCTTCCAGAGCCGCCATTAATTAGTTGGTTAGATGGCCGCTAGATGTTAGCCACTTCAGTGGCGCTTGCCAATAGTGTTTGCATTGCTATCAACAATCAATACACTTGATCTGCAGTGCCCATTGGCTTAGAGCTTGGAATCCCATTCAAGAGCTTTGCACTTAGTATGATGATTCACGATAACATGCATTGAATTTTGAACTAAGTATTATGTATTTTTTTTTAGTGTAAAGAAATTTTCATGTATAGCTTGGAATTTTCACATCAAAATCGGAATATTATGCACACTTTTGTAAAATGTTCAGTGATGATTTCTTTAACTTTTTTTATTGTATGCAATAAAATTATTACCATATTTTTTCAAATATAGGCCACGGCTCTAAACCCAAAAAAATCCAAACTTTTAGGAGTGTGGCCTAAAATTTTTTTTTTTCTGAATTAAAAAAATCATTATCGGTAATTTTGGATAGAACAAAAAAAAAAAGAAATATCGAACTACTTCATTTTAGATAGTAACTTTATTACGTAGTATATTACATAGTAATTTAGATAGTAACTTTATTACACTCTAACCTGCTTATTACGAACTCTCTTAATACAAAATCCCGTTTAATACGAAATTATTCTCTGGCCCGACCCCATCGAT
Source organism: Rhysida immarginata (assembly GCA_023313115.1). Classification (NCBI taxonomy): domain Eukaryota; kingdom Metazoa; phylum Arthropoda; class Chilopoda; order Scolopendromorpha; family Scolopendridae; genus Rhysida; species Rhysida immarginata. The sequence continues at coordinate 6,255 of JAHWFO010079371.1, read as the reverse complement.
GTAATTTACATGTAAAATTGTCCCAATAATACGATGAAAATACGGTTATTACGAAAAAATTTTGGCAATTTTTTTGTTTAAAACAATGTTTTTAAAAAAAATACTAAGTTTTTTCGCGAAAATAAGGTCTCAAGATCGTAATCTCGAATTTGGAAAAAAAAAAAATTGGTCTCCCCCCCCCTCCTCCCGATAGAAGAGCGGCCGTTAAAATCCTCTCCATTTTAAGCCTAAGTACAAGATCAGCAATTTTCTATAAAAAACATGTAAAAATGATCACATCCTTTATTTTTAAACGAATATTTTTAATATTACAGTTCAGAATTGTTTATTAACTAAGAAATTACGCAGAAATTAACTTTTTAAAAACATCCACTGCCATTGCCATCCCAGAAACCATTGCGAGCTATGGCGTCAGGCCCTGAATAACAATGTGATCGGATGAAAACGTGAAGAGATCGTTTGAATTTCATACTGTGAAACTCTTTACAAAAGCGATATATACGGATAATTTGCTTTTATAAGTGAAACAATATACGGTGATAATTTTTTGACTTTATAAACGTTAGAAATTTTGATAGGCGACGTCAGAAAAACTAACATCGATGTTTAATCACAACCAAACGTCGTAATTGTTAAACTGCAAAACATCAACTTTTTGTAATTTCTAAGTCCATATATTATTTGGAAATAATAAATGTCCTAGTATATTTACATGTTCCTTCATTACAATACATTAACATAAACACTTATTCAATATCAATAGATAATGATTTCCAAAGGGTTTAAGAAAATCGAAATGAAACATCGATGGTGCAAAAGCATCGAAAATTCGATGGCCGAAATTTTTTGAACATCGATACTTTCGACTACTCCATTTCAGCCATGCATTAATACATGTAAATCTAACTGAGGCACGCAAATAAAAAATTTTCATAAGAAATTGAGCATGCAAACGTGCAACTTTTTTTTTTAGTGTATTTTCTTAATGGATGTGTGCGCATACCGCATTGAATAAATTAAGATCGTTTTTCTTATCCCAAGATGATGCTTTGGATGAATTGCTAAATTACTTTTATAAATGGAACGATCATGTAAGCAAAAAATTAATTGTTATGGGCAAACAAACCATGATAACGGATTATTTTGTCCTGAACACAGAATAACAATAAAAGATAAAAATTGTCTATTTTTTCGTCTTTCTCTGAAATTACGAAACTCGGATATTACGAAAAGATCTTTGGTTCTGTGGGATTTTGTATTAAACGGGTTAGAGTGTATTTATATAAGTATGTAAACTATTTTTACATACTTAATGAAACTTATAAATTTATTAATGAACTGTGTAAATAATTATGGTAATCTCATTTTTAATTTAGTGTAACTCTTCGGCAGCAGCCATGGCACTGTCAACGAACTGCCGACCAATAGCACGACAAAGCACTCTATGACATCGCAACACCTTTGACTAGTATGGGCTTGAAGGAATTGCCGACAATAACTTCAACACGTGAAGTGCATAATAAAACGATAATAATTTATGAATGAAAATATGTGACTGGTTGATTATTGTTCTGAAGGGTAAGAATATTAATTTCACTGTTAGAAAACGATTGAACAAAGGCTGGATAATTTAAAGCCATGAACACAAATCTGCTGTGTTTTTATTGGATAATTTTTTACCAATCAGCGATCGATTTATCTTTTTAAAAAGTATAAAGTGTAACAGAATTTTTGTATAAAAAGATATACGAGAAAATAGGTATAATTTGAATGGATTTATTGGCTATCGACCAAAAATGATTCCGCTATTAAGAAAAATACTCATCTACAACTGTGAAATCGGGAGCATATTTTATTTATTTATTTATTTATTTATTTATTTATTTATTTATTTATTTATTTTTTGTGGGGAGAAGGGGTATTCTTTATTAATAGAAGAAAGAAATTGAACTCTATTTATTGTACGAGACAATTGTACTTATTTATACAAAATTTACAGTAAAATAGAGTTGAATTATTGTACTTTTTTTTTAATATTAATAACTCCCAAGGCAAGCAGCTAAATTGGCAGAAGATCGTAAATCATGGAAACCTCTTTGCAAATCGTCTACACGGCAAGGCAGAAGAGGACTGGACTAAGTAAGTTAATAACTCCCTCCCCTTTCCCCGTCTGAAATGAGTAGCGTCAGTAACGTCGTAAGCGTAACGATTTTTTGTCGATAGTCAACACATATTTTATATTTGCTTCGTATCTTTATATAGGAAACTTCTATTATATTTTATACTTTTTGTAAAGGTAAATCGATCGTAGAATCGGCAAAAATTATCCGATAAAAATATGGTGAATTTGAGTTCATGGCTTTAAATTAAGCCCAGCGCACACGGTGCTTTTTTTCTTGCATGAATGCTTGCTCGCTGCTCTGCAGGCAGATATGCTGGCTGCGCTGCAGGAAAATGACGTCACTGATGGCCACGCGGCAGGCCACTTTGCTGGATTTTGGTGATTGCTCCGGTGCTATTTTCCGTGCAGGTTTTCTTGCTGGTTTACTAGTTCAGCCAATCAGAAACCAGACTGTGTCACGTGAAACCAAAATGACGCCTAAATACTGAGGTGGATTTGAAATTCGTCATATTCTACGTGTTTGTCTTCCTTCATTCGTTTTTCTTAATATTTTGATGTGTCAGAATGCAGCAATGATAGCAAGTACTCTTCGACAAACAATTTCATGTACAGCGGCCATGTTTTCTTCAGCAGCGTCTCACGTGAGCGCCAGCCTTCACCATGCACAGTAGCATGTCCCAAGTGAAGCGCAGCCAGCATGACTCCCAGCAGTCAAGGTCGCATTCAACCCAGCCTGCAGCCTGCAGGCAATCGAGCAAGAAAAAAAAAGCACCGTGTACGGTGGGCTTTAACCAGCTTTTGTTGAATCATTTTCTAAAAATGAAATTAATATTCTAAGCCTTCAGAACAATAATTAACCAGTCACATATATTTTCATTCATAAATTATTTTGAAAATCACGTGTTAAAGCGACAGTTGACGATTCCTTCAAGCCCACTCTCTCCAAGGTGTTGTGATGTCATAGAATGCTGATGTCATGCTATTGGTCAGCATTTCGTTGATAGAATCATGGCCGCCGCTGATGAAGTAAAAGTTATACTCGCTCATTAAAATGAAATTACTGAAATTATTTACACATTTCATTAATAAATTTATAAAAGTTTCATTAAGCATATAAAAATAATTTAGAAGGTTATATAAATAATAAAACTACTGTCAAAATTACTATTTAAGATACTGTGAGACGCTAAAACGAAGTAGTTCCATCTTTTTGTAGACCCTAGAAGTTTGCGGCTTAAAGTGAATTGCGGCCTTTAAACGGTTATTTTTTTCGTTCCACCGTCAAGTTTGTGGCTGCGGCCTAAATTGGATGCGACCTATATTCAAAAAAATACGGTGAATATGATCTTTATTAGTGCAGAATATGATCTATTATTAATTATAGGCTGGTTAATTGAAAATAATATGAAGATTAATATCAAATAGCCAGCTTATTGGCATTTCTATCTTTATCCAAACAAACGTTTAAATTGGCAACATGTATTAAAATATCATAAAAATACTAATTGTCTAATAAGTAAAAATTGTTCTTGCAAACAAATACAAAAGGCTGACTCCTTTCGATATTTAGGACTTATTTTGGATCATAAGTTAAATTGGTCAAATCGTATAGCTCATACTTTAAATAAGCTACGAATAATATCTATCTCTTTGCGTATGCTTAAATCGATAATTAAGGGACCTTTATTGAGGCAAATTTTTGAACCACTATTTCAATCTCTTCTGTAATATTGTTTACCAATTTGGGATGCGACTTTCAAAACATATTTGAAATCAATTATATTATTACAACATTATATCATAAATTATCTTTTTAAAACTGAACAAAATTGTTCATTAAACTATTATCAATAGTATAAGGGTCGTACAAATGAAAACGAAAATTTGTGTAAGAAAAAAAAAGATAACGTGTAGGATCGTAAGTTTTTCTTTTTGACAACTGCGAAACCCAACATGCAAATTGAACAATAGGTTGGAAGTGTTTCATTACATGAGAAAGATCAATAGCTCGCGCTTCGAAGCTCTGCGAGTGACCGCTTCGTCCAAACAACAAAATGGAGTCAACAAAACAGGAACAGAGAACATAATTCTCTGATCCTTGATAAAGCCGGGAATAAATGGCGAAACTAGTCTGAAACTCTGTTCTCCCTTTGTTGTGTTGTAAAGTCTCTACCATTTTTGTAACAACCCTAAGTTGTTTAGTTCATATGAAGTAGTCAGTAATACAAATATGTCTCTGGCTATAGGTGAAATAAATAGTCCCATTGAAGGAGTGGGAACTATAGAATTCAGTTTTGTAACTGATGGGGTAAGGCAAGATGTTACTTTGAATAATGTTATGTACAGCCCTAAGCTTAGGCGAAATTTAGTATCAGGTCCATGTCTAGACAAAGGAGGAGCTAAATTTGTGGGTCACAATGGAAAAATTACTATATATAGCAGGCGTGGACATAAATTATTTTTTAAATTAAATGGTCTGTTTTATTGTAAACGTAATTTTTATAATATGAATGAGACAATTGAAACACCTATAGGATTAACGACCTCACAAGAAGGCCTAGAAATATGGCATCGATGCTTTTGCCATATAAATAGCAAATATATAGTCAATACAAGGTCAACAAGACTGTGTTAGAGGGTTACCTAGTTTTAAGAACACACATTTAGATTGTGAATCTTGTAAGATTGCAAAGACCAGGCATAGGCCATTTAAGTCAATTTCTGAAATTAAGTCAGATAAACCATTACAACTTATACATATGGATGTTTGTGGTCCTCTTCCTTGTGTTTCAAAAGGTGGATGTAGATATTTTCTAACTATTGTTGATGATTACTCTAAGAAAGTGACTGTATACCCCTTAAAGAAATAGATGTTTTTACATGCTTTACTAGATATCAGACTCGAGCTGAAAGATTTTTAAATTTGAAAGTGGTGAATATTAGAACGGACAATGGGATGAAATTTATACATGATACTTTTAGTAAATTTTTAGATGAACAGGGAATACATGCTGAAAGGACAAACACCTAGACACCCGAACAAAATAGGGTTAGTGAACATTTTAATTACACAGCATTCAATGCTGTAAAAGCTATGCTCAATGATAGTGGACTAGATAATGAGTTCTGGGCAGAAGCTGTTTTGTGTTTTACTTATGTATGGAATCGTGTTTGCCACCAAGGACAAACCAAGATCCCTTTCCAGCTATATTCGGAAAAGAAACCGTCAGTCAATCATCTTAAAAGTTTTGGTTGCACAGCTTATGTAGGTGTTCCCAAACAATTATGGAACAAATTGCAAATAAGAACAGAAAAGGGAATAATGATAGGATATGCAATGAAAACAAAAGGGTATCGCATATGGATGCCGGATCAAAAGGCTGTTAAAGAAACCATAAATGTTACATTCGAGGAGAACGAAGGTAGCAAGAAAGCTATACTGGGCCCTATTAAAAATGATAAATTGGAAAAATATATTCCTCAAGTTTCAGAAGAATCTGAAACTGATGATGATGAACAAATAGAAAGTGTCCCTACAAAACATGAAATGGAATCTCTTCCATTTTACAGTTTTAAATGGATTAGGACTGATGGTTCTAAAACAGATATATATTATGGCATTGACGGTACCAATACGACATTAGGATCCTATAATGATGCACAAAAACATTGCTCTTCACATGGTATAGAATATAAACGTGAATATTTTAACTTTAGTGGTTAAAAAATGATTATACTGGTCCTGTAAATGAAAATGTTAATTTATACAGGGTGAATACAAAAGTCTGAACCCCCCTTTTATTTTTTGAACCAAAGCAGATATGTCACTTTTGATGAATCCAATGAATAGGAAGTTGTGGGTGGCCTATCCCATGGTGCACTTTTCATCATCCCAAATATGTAAATTAGGACACATTCAAAATTTATCTCAAAAACCGTAAGGGATAGAGAAAAAAACCCAATTGCAAATTTGTTCAGCATAAAAAAACAAATAAAACAAAAAAAAAATCATCCAAATCGGACCAACCAATCACCCACAATCACGTGGTGTTTGTAGCTTACAAACAGTCACACTGCACAAACAAGTTACTTCAAACAGTTTAAAAAAAAGTTAATCAACAAAATGATCGATG
>JAHWFO010079369.1:108095-170282 GCA_023313115.1 Rhysida immarginata | reverse complement strand
GAAAGCGTTGAAATATTGGAATGTAATCAGGATGACTGGGATGATTGTTTTTCTTTCCACCAATGAAATGATCGCTGCATACATACGATTTTGAGGTGGGCATCCACTCATCACCTGTAATTCTATGGAACATATTGTTCAATCATAATTAAATTATGATACTGAATTAATATTTTATTTGATTAAAAACAAATCTTAAGTTTTTCGCTTCAAAAATTAGATCATTTCTGCCTCGTTTAGTTTCCTATAGCCTGGACGGGAACTTTTAGAAATGAATTTGTTTTTCCTGCTTTTATGGCAGTTTTATACCTATTACCACTCCTACTATACTGCAGTTGTTATTTGACATCTTTTAAATTAATTGGTATATCTTCTATATATATATAAAGAAGGATGCTTGTTTGTTTGTGGGTTTGTTTGTGGGTTTGTTTGTTTGTTTTTTTATACAAATCTACACTTTTATTCCGATCTTGATAAAATTTCGCATACACGACTTTCAAAGCATGAGGAAGGTCACTGTCTACCTCAGATTTTGAAAAAATAATAATTATTTATAAAAAATCGATATTCATGGTTATGGCAGGGCATATTAATGAGAAATATCTCATGACCAACAATGCAAGGCAAAGTTTGTGCAACAATAGATATCAACAATGGTATCAACGCGCAATTCACAAACACTCTGCACGGACCAACAATATATATCTCATGACCAAAAATGAAAGGAAAAGTTTGTGCAACAATAGGTATCAACAATCGTGTCAACACGCAATTCACACTATGCTCGGACCAGCAACAGATATCTTATGACCAACAATGCAAGGCAAAGTTTGTGCAACAATAGGCCCGTCGTGTTCGCATCAACAATAGTCTCAATGTGCAATTCACCAATAACAATGAGCACAAAATTATTCAAAGAATTATAACAATGAACATAAAATGATGATGCAATGACAGAACATTCGTTTCCAAGAATTATAACAATGAACATAAATTGATGATGCAATGACATTCATTTCCAAGAATTATTAACAATGAACAGGAAATGGATATAACAGATGATATAGATAGGGCAGTCTCTCTCGATGAGGCAAAGGAGGTACACGTGTCTTCCTTCAGCTCCCTAACAAGCGTTCAGACGATTGGGAAAAGTGTATGTGTTTCTTTGTGTATGTGTGTGTTTACCTACAAGCGTAATTATCCTGGGCAATGCCGTGTCCTCTGCTAGTCTATAATATACGAGGCGCATCCAGAAAGTAAGTTTCCCTATTTAAAAAAAAAAAAAAGAACTCACACTTACAGGAACATATTTATTGGCAACAAGTACAGCAATGTTTCAGCTATTTTTCAACATAGCCACCACCAGAATTGAGACACTTGTCGTATCGTGGGATCAACTTTTGTATCCCACTGTCGTAGAACTCTGCCGCCTGTGAATTGAACCAGCGTGTGACAGACGTCTTCAGCTCTTCGTCGTTGCCAAAACGCTCAGCGGAGGACAGGAATTTCTTGAGGTGCCGGAAGAAAACGTGAAAATCGCTGGGAGCAAGATCAGGGCTGTAGGGTGGATGATCAAACAACTCCCAGCCAAATTCCGTCAAAACAGCTGCTGTGCGTCGAGCCGTATGTGGACGAGCATTGTCATGGATGAGCACAGCACCTGCAGTAAGCATTCCACGCCTCTTGTTTTGAATGGCACGTCGCAATTTCCGCAGTGTTTCACAGTAACGGTCAGCGTTTACTGTTTCACCACGTAGAAGGAAGTCAATGAGCAGAATGCCCTTCCTGTCCCAGAACACCGTGCACATTACTTTCCGTGCCGACAGTGTCTGTTTGAATTTCGTCTTGACTGGAGATCCACTATGCCGCCAATGCATTGACTGCTGCTTGGTTTCCGGGGTGATGTGCGAAATGTCGCAGGAATGTCAGTGCTGCAGGAATGTCAGTGCTGCTCCTAAGCGTTGAAATTTTATGTTTGGGTTCAGGTTTTTCGGCACCCACCTGGCACACAATTTTTTGAACAGCAGGTGCTTAGTGACAATCTCATGCAACAAGGATCGCGATATCTGCGGAAAATGAGTGCTCAGCTCCGTAATCGTGAAGCGACGTTTCTCCATCACGTGCTGCCGCACAAGCTCAACACGATCATCATTGATGAGGGATGGTCGCCCACTGCGCTCTTCATCATGGACACTTTGACGACCTTCGGAAAACTGCCTACACCAGCGACGCACCATCTGCTTACTCATGATGTTCGGCCCATAGACCTGACAGAGCTGACGATGAATTTCAATTGGCGCAATGCATTGTGCATTCAAGAACTTTATCACCGACCGAACCTCGCAGGCGGCGGGAGAAGAAATAAGAGCTTCCATTTCGGACCATTGCTACCACGCTACTGGCACGAGGCGGGACCTGTCCCGCTGGCATATGATTGATACGTCATAAATCTGTTACGCATGCGCAATTGACACGGCTAATTACATTTACTTTAAAGGGGAAAACATCGGGAAACTTACTTTCTGGATGCGCCTCGTAGTACAAAAGCAATAACTAGTCTATTTTTGCCTTTTGTTTTACCTTGTGTACACATCACGGTCTATAGATATTCATGGTCATCGAGCTCCATTGTTAAAATGAAGTTAAAGTTTCTAGCTCCCGGTAGGGCGGGAACTCTATTGAAAAGTGGCGCTGCATGTACAATCTGCCCAACTGCGCCTGCAGCGCCACCCTATCGGCAGACAGAAACTTTACTTTCGTATTCAGTTTCAATGAAAATGTCTATCGCAGGTTGCGGTCGGGAATAACGCGATCTATGCGGCACCTGTCGCGATCTGTTTTCCTTAGCTTCTCGAAACAATGGAAAATGGCCGAAGCTCGATGACTATGAATATCTATAGACCGTGGTACACATGAAAACAAAGGAGCTCTCCCGAAGCTAAAGCAAGAAACTCTCACCAGAGTCCGCACACTTTGCGCTTGCACCTAGCTTATAGAGGAGTTTCATTTAAAAAGCTATAGGGAATGCAAGTGTGACGTCAGTCCTTGGAATTCTTCAGTCACGTGACTCGATTTGGTTCCAAACAAGTCTTCTCGCTTCGGGATTTAACATGGTTCCAACGTAGGGATGGAATAAAATCGCTTTGTATAAGCCCAGTGTTTATAACACATTTAAGATGTGAAATTGTTTAGTTCCTCACTGCTCAAGAAGGAGCCAAAACAGCGATTTAGACATCTATCGTTTTCCCAAAGAAAGAAAGATTCGCGAACGATGGCATTCTTTTGCTAAGTGATTAAAAGTGATTAAAAAGCGTTCTAATATTAATCTATAAATTATATAATGGGATTAAATGTCTTAATAATAGTACCAATTACACAAATTAACATAATAATTTAAGAGATGTCATTTTTACTGGCCGCCCGTTTCAACGTTACTAGTACGTATATTGCGTGATTCCAACGTTTGGAACCAGCGATCCCACTTCCTAGGCTCTCGGCCTGTTCATCGCGCAAATGACGTCAGCTGTGACGTAGTCACTTGCACTCCCTATTGATAATTCTTCTAAAAAGTATTTGTAAAAAGGAAAACATATTTCCAATTTAGCAATACGTGATATTTATTTTTATTTTCGCTGAAGCTACAAGGAATGGAATACATAAAATAAAATAAAACAAAACCAACTAAATTTAAATAAACAGAGCTATTAATTAGTTAAATAAACTTAAGTAATAAATAAAGTAAAATAATACACAAATTAATAAAATAAAACGAGTAAAATACCAATTAAATAAATATAATTAAATTCAATAAACGCTATAAATTAATTAATGAATATAATGTACAGGGTCGAGTTAATGAATTATGGCCACCTACCTAATAATCCGAATAGCCTCCTTTTGCAGCCAAAACAGCAGCTAGGTGACGGGCATGGACTCAATGAGAGCTTGGAAGGTAGCAACAGGATTCATACGAACTGCAGAGCATTACGTAACTCATAAAGATTCCTGGGTGGAGGGTCTCACTGCCTGACGTGTCGATCCAGATGTTCCCACAGATTCACGCTGGCGAGTTTGGAGGCTCATGCTCCTAGAACCATGCACGGCAAATTTTGGCCATGTGGCATATTATCCTGTTGAAAAATGACATCATTCGCAGGATACACAGTTGCCATGTAGGGATACACCTGGTCGGCAATGATGGATAAATTTGCACAGCTATTGATGGAAGTAATGGACCCAAAACATGCCCCAGACCATTAAGCGGCCTCCTCCAGCTTGTTGCCGCCCAACAGTGGTTTCGGGTAGTTGGTTTTTGGATGTCTCCCAGTAGATACGCCAGCGCCCATCGATACGATGCAGTAGAAAACGCGACTCATTGGAAAATGCAATCTTTTTCCACTAGTCTAGAGTCCAATGTTTGTACTGCAATGCAAACGCATTTCAACATGGGTGCTGGAACCAGATGTCTCCTGCGAAGGCCAAGATGCAACAATGTGCGTTGCACAGTTGTTCTCCTATAATTTTCTAGTGCATTCCTCGGTAATTTGGGCTGTCAATGTATCGACGGTAGCACATTGATCGCTCTTAACCAGCCGTCGCATGCACCGCTCACTCCGTTCTGTCAAAAGTTGCAATAAAAGTTCGTTTTTACTCGTGCAGCGCCGCCTGGTGCTGTTTTCTTACATGTAAGAGCCACTGACGTCAGCAGTCGCCATGACAGTCGGCAGTGCTCATATATATGCTTATTAAAACCTTATTGAAATCAAGTTTATATTTGACTTTGCTTTATTCGCTGGTGAACCATATCGCACGCAGGTATTATCGAATATTACAACATGGTAGCAGAGCGTGGTTGAGTTTCAATAAGGAGAGAAAATCGTCGGTTAAAAAAGACGCCATTGGCGGGAGACTGTTGTCAGCGAAGGAAAAAAAAACGACGAGCAACGTAAAACATGGAGAGCCAGGCAAGTTTGAAATTAAATGAAAGTAACTGGTTACTGTGGAAATTTGCAGTGAAAATCATATTGACTTCGAAGAGTTTATTTAAGATCGTTATCGGAGAGGAAACATGCCCGACTACGTCTACTGCAGAACAAGAGAACTGGCGGCTTAACGACGCAAAGGCGCAGGAGATTTTAATTAATAGAATAGAGGAGACACAGCTTACATATATAATAAACTGCAGTTCCGCCGCAGAAATTTGGAAGAAATTGGAATCAGTGCATGAGAAAAAATCCTCTGTATCATTACATTTACTACAAACGCAATTTTTTAATTTAAAATATGACGGAGGAACAATCCAAGAATTCGTGGCGCGGGTAACAAACCTTCATGTGCAACTTGAAAGACAAGGCCAGAAAGTGCCGGAGAGGATGGTGATCACGAAGATATTGATGGCATTGCCGGAAAACTACAAACACTTTATAAGTGCATGGGAATCCGTATCGGAAAGCGAACAGAACCTGGATAACCTCATAGCACGACTGCTCATTGAGGAAGAACGGATGCGAAACACGGAACAGACGATTGCCCTGGTATCAAAAGGTAAGAGAGTTACCTGTCACTTATGCGGCAAAGAAGGACACTTTAGAAAAAATTGTTTCAAAAATAAACAATGTCACTTCTGCAAAAAAATTGGGCATTTGGCTGCAGACTGTTTCCACAGGAAAAATAAAGAAAAGAAAAAGCCTGCCAACACAATGACAGCCTTAATGGTTGATGGTGACATGAATCCCGACTGCTGCTGGTATATGGACAGTGGAGCCACACAACATATGTGTAATCGAATGGAATGGTTCAATCACTACAAGGACATCGAACGCAACATAAGATTAGGAGATGGCAAAGACATAAGAGCACTTGGTGTAGGTAATATCTGCTTAAGAGCATTCAATGGGCGTAGTTGGATGACTGTGGAACTAAAACAAGTGCTGTATGTACCAGAGTTAAAATATAATTTGTTTTCTGCCATTAGTGCGATGGACAAAGGACTTAAAATGATTAGTGATAACCAGGAATGCAAGTTTGTGAAGAACAACGACACTATAGTTTTGGCTAAGCGTGAAGGGCGTCTCATGCGGATGTGTCTGAAATCTGTTCAGAGCCGTGGTCTTGCAGCTAGATCCGTAGCAGTTAGTGAAGAAGTAAACTCCAACTGTAAAAATGGTACATGCGAACTGTTCAGATATCACAGGATACTTGCACATCAAAGTTTTGCTCAAATCAAGAAAATCATGAAGGACTGTTTCGATATACAGGCTCCTTGTAATAATAAAGACCATTTTTGCGAGGCGTGTATCAAGGGCAAGCATTCCAGGAGACCTTTTTATCCAAGTGAAAACACAACGGATGGGGTTGGCCAGGTCATCCACAGTGATCTGTGTGGTCCATTTGAAGCCAAGTCACTCGGTGGCTCACAGTATTTCCTGTTATTTAAGGATGATTATTCGCACTACAGAACTGTATATTTTCTCAAGCAGAAGTCTGAGGTTACAAGTAAGATGAAACATTTCCTTGCTAAAAGTCGCAATCAAGGTATCAACGTTAAAGTATTACGTACAGACGGAGGGGGTGAGTTTATAAATGCTGAGGTGAAGAATCTGTTGGATGAGTATGGAATTATCCATCAAAAAACGGTTGCATATACTCCCCAGCAAAATGGGAGAGCAGAAAGAGAAATGCGCACAATTGTAGAGGCAGGTAGAACAATGTTGCAAGAAAGAAACCTTGATAAGAGTCTATGGGCTGAAGCAGTGGACATGGCAGTTTATGTGATCAACAGGACAGGTACAAGTACGGTTAAAGATAAAAGCCCACAAGAATTATGGTGTGGAAAGAAGCCTCACCTGACATATTTGAAGGGAATATTTGGAATGGATGTTTGGTGTCAAGTACCAAAACAGAGAAGAAGAAAATTAGACCCTAAAAGTCGAAAAGGTATGTTCATAGGATACAGTGAGACAACAAAGGGCTACAAAGTTTACTATCCTGAGACCAAGACTATATGTATGGAAAGAGAAGTCGTCTTTGACTATAGAGAGAAACATATACTGAAGGTACCTGAAAAGAAAAATATAAAATCTTATACTATACTGCAGGAGAGTCAGGAAGAAGAGGATGAATTTAACATGCAGAAGAAGACACAAGAAAATCAGGAGGAACTTGAAACCGAGGAGTATGCCAATTATACACCAAACACACAAAGTCTGAATGGAAATGAAACTGATGAAGTTAATTTGGAAGAGGAAAATGCACCAGACTTGCTGACAGAAACTAGAGAAGAAAGACCAAAAAGAAATGTGAAATTACCGACAAAGTACAAAGACTATGAAGTAGATCTATGCTTTCTAACAATGGATATTGATGAACCAACGACTCTTCAAGAGGCGATGGCATCTGATCATAAAAGCTGCTGGAAGGAAGCTATGCAAAAAGAGATGACTGCATTAGAAGAGAACAAGACATGGGATATTATAGATAAGACAGATAACACGCAGTGCATTGATAGCAAATGGGTGTATAAAATTAAGCGGGATGACAGTGGCAAAATTAAACAGTTCAAAGCAAGACTGGTTGTTAGGGGCTTTCTTCAGAAGGGAACAGACCTTGACGACATTTACTCTCCAGTTATTAGGCTATCCACCGTTAGAACATTAATTGCAGTCAGTACAGAAAAGAACTGGCCCGTATATCAAATGGATGTTTGTAGTGCCTTTTTACATGGAGAAATAAAAGAAGATGTTCATATACTGTTACCTGAGAATTTTAATCTTCCAGAAAATAAAACCTGTAAACTTAAGAAAGCACTGTATGGTTTGAAAAGTGCACCTAAATATTGGTATGAGAAATTCCATTGCTTTATGTCAGAACAAGGTTTTATTAAGACTGAGAGTGATCATTGCCTTTATTTTTATAATAATAGTAACTGTCAAGTGTTTATTCTAATTTATGTTGATGATTTGTTATTGACAGGGTCAGATTCAGGGATGATTGATGGTTTTAAAAGGAAATTAGGGGAAACCTTTAAAATGAAAGATTTGGGTCTTGCTAGCAACTACCTAGGCATTCAAATTAAGCAAGAGTTGAATACGGGTAAAACATCACTGAGTCAAACCCAATATTTAAAATGTGTATTGCAAAGATTTAACATGTCAGATTGCCATGAAGTGTTGACACCTATGGATCCTAATTTTAACTGTGAATCTTTGAGAAAACATTGTTCAGAAAATGAAGATATTGAACATAGATGTCGACAGGTTATTGGATGTATTATGTATGCTATGTTAGGTACAAGACCAGACTTGTGTGCCAGCATTACTTTGTTGTCACGCTTTCAAAACTGTGCTAGCAATGATTTATGGATATGCCTTAAACGATTATTACGCTATATAAAAGGCACAGTTAATTCTGAATTACTGTATTCAAAAAGTGACGTGGGTGATGCTTATAAGTTGCTGACAGGTTTTGCTGATGCAGACTGGGGAGGTAATAATGTTGACAGGAAGTCTACCAGTGGCTACTGTTTATTTGTGTTTAATAAGCTGGTATTATGGTGTTCAAGAAAACAAACCAGTGTAGCCTTGTCCTCAACTGAGGCTGAATATGTGTCATTGAGTGTCTGTATCGGTGAAGTTTGTTGGTTAAAAAATTTGCTAACCGAGATATGTTTGTGGAAAGATGAACAAATCATTATTTTTGAGGACAACCAGTCAGTTATTCGCTCATGTAAATCTCATGAACAACTAAAAAGGATGAAGCACATGGATATAAAATACCATTTTATTAAAGAGAAAATTGATTCTGGTATCGTAGATGTTCAGTATATCCACACAAGCCAGCAAATAGCTGATATTCTTACTAAGCCTCTGCCTAGACAAACCTTTTTGTTCTTGAGAGATAAGATGTTGTTTAACTGATGTGCTTGTTCACAGATCTGGTAGTTAATTTGAAAATGTATTAGCTTAATTATGATAGTAGTTTGTTTTTTTTTTTTTCGGTTATTGTATTTGCAACAGGTGTTGCTGCACGTTGTTTAAGTCTGTTGTTTCTGTTTCGCAAGAAAACTTTTATTGAGGGAGGGTGTCAAAAGTTGCAATAAAAGTTCGTTTTTACTCGTGCAGCGCCGCCTGGTGCTGTTTTCTTACATGTAAGAGCCACTGACGTCAGCAGTCGCCATGACAGTCGGCAGTGCTCATATATATGCTTATTAAAACCTTATTGAAATCAAGTTTATATTTGACTTTGCTTTATTCGCTGGTGAACCATATCGCACGCAGGTATTATCGAATATTACAACACGTTCATTAATGGCCCATAGTACCCTACAGTTTGTACGCCTGGAATGCACATCTTGTCCATTCTTTCACTCATTGTACACATACGGCACTACGCGAACAATTCACGAAAGCTGCAGTTTCCGAAATGCTGCCGTCTTTTTCATGATTCCCGATGATCATACCATTTTCAAGGTCTGTTAGGTCGCATGCTTTACCCTTGACGGCAACCATTGCTGTACTCTGAAACCACCTTTATACAGGGTGAATACAAAAGTCTGAACCCCCCCCTTTTATTTTTTGAACCGAAGCAGATATGTCAGTTTTGATGAATCTAATGAATAGGAAGTTGTGGGTGGCCTATTCCATGGTGCACTTTTCATCATCCCAAATATGTAAATTAGGACACATTCAAAATTTATCTCAAAAACCGTAAGGGATAGAGAAAAAAACCCAATTGCAAACTTGTTCAGCATAAAAAAACAAACAAAACAAAAAAAAATCATCCAAATCGGACCAACCAATCACCCACAATCACATGGTGAACTGTTTGTAGCTTACAAACAGTCACACTGCACAAACAAGTTACTTCAAACAGTTAAAAAAAAAGTTAATCAACAAAATGCTCGATGTGACGACCGTGGGCACCATAACACAATTGGGCACGGAACCTAACTGACGCCAACACATCTGCAAGCATGGCTGGTGTCACTCCTCGGCACGCTTCCTGGATTCGTTGAACCAGATCCTCCAGTGAGGCGGGCTGCGTAGCATAAAACTTGTCCTTCAGGTATCCCCACAAGAAAAAGTCAAGTGGTGTAAAATCAGGGGAGCAGGGTGGCCAACGAACTGGTCCTCCTCGGCCAATCCACTGTTGTCCAAACATCTCACTTAGACGCTCGCGGACGACCAACCCGTAATGTGGAGGAGCTCCATCATGCTGAAACCACGTGCGCTGATACGAGGCCAATGGCAAATTGTCAATGAAGTCTGTGACTACCACGTTGAGAATTTCAGCCCGGTAGCGTTCTGCAGTCAGTGTTTCATCGTAAAAATACGGTCCAACCACAGTGTCATTTTACAATCCACACTACACATTGATTCTCCAGTTCACTTGATGAGTTGCTTCTCGCAGACAGCGTGAGTTTTCGTCAACTCAATGATGATGGTTGTGCCTGTTGATAACTGCATCCCTGGTGAACTGGGCTTCATCTTTCCACAACACCTCACGAATGAAGTTTGGATTGTCATCCAGGCAGGTAAGTAACCAGTTGCAGAAGGCGGCCCTAGCAACATAATCCAATGGCAGTAACTCCTGGTGACAATGAATATGGTATGGGTGAAAATGAATGTGCGTGTAGAATGTTGAGAACAGTTCTCTGATGGCACCCAACATCTGCAGCAATTGCTCTTGTGTGGGGATTTGCAGCAACTGCAGCCAGAACTAGGGTTGTTGTATCCTCGTCGCCATGTGCCCTTGGTCGTCCTCGTTCTGCATTAACATTCCCTGTAGCCTCGAATCTTTGAATAATGTGACGCATTGTTTGATGAGATGGATGGTGTTCGTTAGGGTATCTGTCTCGATACAACCTAACTGCAGCATGTAGGTTTCTCCTTGCCTCTCCGAAGCAGAAGATCATGTTGACCATTTCCGGAACAGTGTAGCTTGCCATCCTGGAAATGTTCTGTCTTCTGTGTGCTGAAACATGCCTTTTATTTGCTTTTCCGCATGAAAGTGAATGTGAGTATGGTAATTTATGTTAATTTTTTGATTTGCATGCTTTACATGGTGGAAATATCAACATTCAGTTTTCCTTGTGCAGTGTGACTGTTTGTAAGCTACGTGATTGTGGGTGATTGGTTGGTCCGATTTGGATGATTTTTTTTGTTTGTTTGTTTTTTAATGCTGAACAAGTTTGCAATTGGGTTTTTTTCTCTATCCCTTACGGTTTTTGAGATAAATTTTGAATGTGTTTTAATTTGCATATTTGGGATGATGAAAAGTGCACCATGGGATAGGCCACTCACAACTTCCTATTCATTGGATTCATCAAAATTGACATATCTGCTTCGGTTCAAAAAATAAAAGGGGGGTTCAGACTTTGTATTCATCCTGTATACTGTATCTTCAAACGGGCAGGTTTATCAGCACCCCCCCAACCCTGTGAATGGGCACAAACTTCATTTATTCATGATTTGTTTGAAGAATATCTTCAGTTTATTATTATTTCTTCTTTGAGTATTATACAGTAGTATGGTTTTAAAAATATTTATTAATTATTTATTTCTTTTATTTTATTTATTTAATTTAATTAATTTATTATTTTATTAATTAATTTAATTTTATTTATTGTTTAATTGTTTACTTATTTTATTACATTTGATTGGGTTTATTTTATATAAATTTTAATTTGTTATTTTTTATTTCTTTTTATTTTATTTTCATTTTATTTTATTCATATATTATACAGGGTCGATTCACTGAATTATGACCGTCACGTAGGTAGATGTAAATAAAAAAGGAGAAAAAGTAAATACAAATCGCGGAATTCTTCCTTACGTTTTCTCCTTTATATTCACACTATAATAGCGACTCCCATGTACCCACCCATTGCAGTTATCAGGGAAAGGCGTGTAGTGCGCATATGCCTCGGCCAAGCAGCAAGTTGCTTTAAAATCAAACTGAGCTAGATATTTGCTTGAAGCGAAAAGCAGCTTGAAAATCCTCTCGCTTCACCCAACCAGCGGATATAAGCTTGGTGTTTAGGATACATGTCCAGAAAAAACGGAAGTGATTGTGTTTCCAATGAAATCTGGCAGGTGTCTTTATGTCTTGCGTTTCTCTCAAACAATGATAGGTTCATGAAATCGTCAATAGAATTCGCTGTCCTCAATTGAGTTTTTCTCCATAATTACTTCCGGTTGGGGAAACAAAAAAAATTGCGATGATAAGAAGTGGTATTTGCCTTTGAACTTAAAACTTACAACTGCATTAAACAAACGTTGTAAACCTTTCTAGCTATAAATAACTGGAAATATAATAACTGATCATGTCTCCAATGGAAGGATTTCATTTTTTGCACATTATGTCGAAAAGCAGTTTATGCGATCGGTTTGTTCAGACGTCCATGGACACAATTCCAACAACGCATTGCGTTGGAATGGGGAGCGTGGGTATAGTGAATTGCTGGAAGAAACGAATCAGCCTTGCATTGGGGAAAACGCGTGCCTAGTGCTTCGTTTCGGCTCAGTGCGTGCTCTAAATGTTAAGATGGTGCGTGTGCAAGATGCACGTAATTGACGATTATAGAAAGGAGATATCGGTGCCTAAACCAGAAGCATTTCTTTGTTCCTAGGGAGCTTATTATTTATTACGATAATTTCACACTCTGTTTTCACCAATCCATTAATATGTGACAGAGCACGAACGAGTTTGAAGGTGAGATAGCCGGAATAGGTAGAATAGCACGTGCTCTAATGGGACTACCATAAAATCTTGAATACAGGCCGGGTATTCAAATACACGCCGGTCTCGAATAAAAGCCGGGCGGGGTGTTAAAAGTAGATTAAACGCCGAGTCTTTTTCGAGTCATCGATATAAATTCCGGCGTTTTTCCTCACTGTCAGATTATTAAACGTCTTTTCATGTGTATGCCTTCTTATTGGCCGCTTCATTTAACCCATTCTAATTTCGACCAATTCCATGCTGCCTTACCCCTTGCCGTTTCTGCATATAAAGAAGTTCTCATTCGTTGGTTCTTGGCTTTCGCCCAGGTTACTCTTGGCAACTTCAGATCTGGAGGATTGTTGCAGATCTAAAGACTCCTTTTAACTATGCTAAGTATGGTGGTCTTGTCTTGGATGTTTGTAAAGCTTTTGATCAGGTTTGGCACAACGGCCTCTTATACAAGATGATTACTTGTGGTCTTTCTGACGAACTGATTAATTTGATTAGTTCCTTTCTGTCAAACAGGATATTTCGTGTCAAGGTTGTCTGCTCCATGTCTAGCCCTTGTGACGTCAATGCTGGTGTTCCCCAGGGTTCGGTCCTGGGCCCTGCACTGTTCACTGACGACGCAGCCATCATGACTACTGACTGCAATCCCGCTCACGTCATATCACGCTTACAAAGTGCCTTTTCTTGCACACTTTGCAATTGTGCGAGAAGTGGTTTGCAAAGTGGAGACTCGACCTAAGCGTTGACAAATGCAAGGCAATGTTCATTACGAAGAAACTTCGGAAACGCCCGAGTCATCTCTGATAAAGAGCTCGTATGGGTAAAAAATTAGGCAAAGTTGACTTTTAGTAACTGCGAGTACTGCGTGCACTGCAGTGAAGCCTCTCTCAGAGACACCCAAATGAACAATTCATTCATAGCGACTGTTTCGCATCTGCCCTGCAGTGAAGCATCACTTGAAGACGCCACTGGTGACCCATAATTTCGCAGCATTTTATTCTGAAGTTACTAATTACTATTAGAAATTAATAAAGTTTATTTATAATTCGTAAATATTTAACAATAATCAATTAATGTTAGTGAAACGCTTAGTATAAGAATTTACAAAATTATTATTACTAATTAATAACTGATTTAAACATTTGATATATTAAAAAATTTACTAAATTGCAAAAAAAAGTTGAGTGGGTCTTGTATCACAAAGAAATGACGGGTCTTGTATGATTTTATTTGCGTAAAGTGACAGTCCTTTAAAATCACACAAAAGAATTCCGTGTTTCCATGTTTGTAAGATTACCAACAATTAAAACGCTCTTTACTCATTTCTTAATCGTATAATTTCATACAATTAATACCAAATGAGTAAATAACCTAAATGTGTAAACACGGAATTCTTTGTGTGATTATGATTTTATTCCCATAAACGGCCGTCATTTTACGCAAATAAATACTAAAACCAAACAAACCATCTGGTATAAATAATAATTATAATAGGTAACAACAACAGGGAATAACCCACCAAATAAACTGGAAGTCCAAGCCGCTATGTTGGCCCCCAACAGGCCAAAAGGCCCAAAATTGGGTTATTTAAGATACAAGTAAAAGGGAAGTAACGTAATTAAAAAAAAGGACAATAAAGAAACAGAAAAACACAATTCAATTCAATTCAATTCATGTACTGTGTTCACACAGCTAATTCAAGCCAACACGGAACTACAATGTCGAGCAAATAGAATGAGAGTTACAAGATAAACAATAAATACAACCATAATCACAAAGGCAGGATAGTAACATGACGAGGAAAATTAATTAAATAAATCACTGACATCAGAATTCTCATTATATAGTTTTTGAATTCTGAAAATTGTATCCCGACGAAATTCTTCTCTGAGTTTAATAGGAGGCCAAGACTTCAACACGGGCTTCCTCATAGTATGAGACAGTACTCGGATGAAAGTGGACTCGAGAAGGTTTGGAGCATCCATCTTCCCTACTAAAACATTCTTAAGAAAGGCAAAATCAATCTTCATTCTAATGTCTGAGAGTGCACACAGATCTGAAGGTACATCAAAATTCGGGAATTTCCGCTTCAGAAACCGGAGGAAAACATTTTGCACCCTATCCAGTTTACAAGACTGCATATTTGAACCCCCGTTCTATAAAACAGAACAGTAGGACAAAATGGGTAAAACTAGACTCCGATAGAGCCGAACAAATGTAGAAGGGTACCGAAAATCGGCTCCATTGCTCACAATGGTACCAAGAGCTCTGTAAGCCTTCAGACGAACAGTCAATATGGGAATTATAGGAAAGTGTGCTATCAACGATTACGCCAAGATCACGGACATAGAGCTTGGCAACTTGCACATTTCCACAAACAGACTAGGAGAACTCGATAGAATTGGTCTTTTTTGTCACATTTGGTTGCATTAATTTCTTGCTGCAGCAGGTGAGCATTAAGACAATTATTATGTTACCAAAAAGTTTCACATCATCTGCTTACATCAATATATGGAAATTTCTAATCACCTCGGGGAGGTCAGCAGTGAAGATAACAAATAATAAAGGCCCTAGGACAGAATCCTGTGGAACACCACAGTGAGGCCTATAGAGCAATGATGAACGATGTCGTATAGATTCAACAAACTGTCGATCCAACAGGAAAGAGCGCATTATCCGAAGGAGTCCATTAACAATCCCATACGCACGCAATTTTTTAATTAGTAACTCATGATTGACAGAGTCGAACGCCTTTTGCATATCAAAGCAGACCACGTCAAGTTGCTGGCAGTGGCCAAGAGCACCATGAGCATGAGTGGTGAGAGATACAAGATTGCTCACAACGGAACGTCGGGGAATGAAACCATGCTAACACGCAGGAACATGAGGAAGGAAATGTTGTAGAAGATATTTATGAATGATGTTGTCAAAGACTTTGGCAGTGGGTGGAAGGATAGAGATCGGCTTATAGCTAGCTATGTCAGTCCGTTTGGGAGGAACCACAACCGCATTCTTCCTTATTTTAGGATAGTGGCCAGCTTTTAGACACAAATTAAAGATGCGCCTAAGAGGAATAATTATGACATCTCGAAGGCCTTTGAGAATAAAGGAAGGAACATCTGTCGGAGAATTGCAAGGTTTGTCCCGTAATCTATTAATGCCGTAGGGAATATCTCTATCAGTGAACTCCGTTAAGATGAGGTTATAAATAGGGGGACAATAGGTAGACAGTTCTCCGAGAATGTGTTGAAAGAAGTAGAGACAGTTTCACTGAAATGCTGGGCAAAACAGTTACTAATATCCAATCCATCAGTAATGGTAAGACCAGCAGAGGTAGTGATAGTAGTTATAGCATGTCGATCCTTTCTTTTGGAGTAGTAGTAAATCTGCTTATTTTTCTTATTACGGGAGTTATTCGTACATTCGCTACACGGTCTTACTCCGCAAATATAAAAATAATTCTGATAATGGATAGGTCATAGCGTAGCCACCGTATATGTAAACAGTAACAAAGACCCCAAGTATCAAATTTATTAAAGAAAAGCTGATGGATTATTTAAACACGATGCCTCAGATGTTAAAATGTTACAATACAGATGTTAAATGCGTTTAAATAAATAATAAATGAAAATAGGAAAGAAAAAGAAAATTCCAGTATGGGATCGCGACGCTCTAAGCAATTAAGTCATTGTTGACTGTAATGTAGGCTCGTGACTTAATTTTTCATTTATCACTTAAATTTAATGTCATTTTCACCCGGATGCACGACAATAATAAAAATATGTAGCATAAATTTTATGGCCAACGCCATCACCAAATAATTAATTCCGTAAATTAATATTAGAAAATAAATTTAAAACAAGATAAGAGGAAAAGGGTTTTATCAAACCAAGCTTTTATAATGCTTTATTTAGGGCAACAATAAAGCTTAATTTTGCAACAATAAACAATAGATACATATAACCCTCGCCATAACGAATTGTCCAATTGTCACAACAATCAATTCGTAGTAATGAATTTGTACCATTAGAACACGAACCAGTGAACCGATTTGAAGATTTTTTTCTTTAACATAAATTGTCATCGATCCTGTGTATGTGTGTCAAGTTTCAGCTCCCTAGCTTGTCGGGAAGTTGGTTTAATATTGATTACAAGATTTGACCTGAACAAACTAACATTGCAAGGTTAAGAAAGGCTTTTAAAAAATACCCCCTCTCTCCAAATACGAAAATAAAAACTCTAGTAAATTCTGATAAAAAAAAAAACCCACATATTTTTCAAATAATTCAATAAAATAATGTATAAATTATCAAAAATCAGATAAAAATTAAGGTTTATTTCTGGGATATGTCCTCATTTGTGCTATTACTCTAGGACAGTTTTGACCGGTGGGGTTTTTGCAGGATCCTACTTCAAACAAATCAAAATCAAACAGATCGCGACCTAGTATTACCTTAGATATACAGATCGCGACAGTGTATATACAGAATTCATTTATGTGATACAAGACCCACTCAACCAAATTTTTTTGCAATTAGGAATTTTTTTAATATGTCAAATGTTTAAATCACTTATTAATTAGAAATAATTTTGTAAATTCTTAGACTAAGCGTTTCAATAAAATTAACTGATTATTGTTAAATATTTACGAATTAAAATAAATTTTATTAATTTCTAATAGTAATTAATAACTTCAGAGTAAAATGCTGCGAAATTATGGGTGAACAGTGGCGTCTTTAAGTGATGCTCCTCTGCAGGGCGCTTACGAAACTGTTGCTATGAATGAATTGTTCAGTTGGGTGTCTCTGAGAGAGGCTTCACTGCAGTGCACGCAGTGCTCGCAGTTACTAAAAGTCAACTTTGCCAAAAATTACAAATACCTCGGAGTGGTAGTATATGCCAGGCTAAATTGGGGTGACCACGTCACCTATGTGATAAATAAAGCTAAGAAGGCAAAGTTTATTCTAGTTGCTCTTCTGGGGCGAAACAACACCCTTGGAGTGGATAGCAAACTTTTGCTTTATAAGATGCTTTTACGAACCATTCTTCTTCATTGTATTCCTGCCTGGGCTACAATATGCAAATCCAGATGGAAGGATCTCCAAACTTTCCAAAACGTTACCCTGAGGACTATCACCCAACTTGACAGGAGAGTCGCAACAAATATTTCTATTGCTGAAGATTTCTATATACCTCCAATTGGTATCTACAGTAAAATCCCGTTCAACGTACTTCAAGAGAACTGGAAATTTGTACGTGATTCCGGGGTGTACGTTATTCTGAAACAGGGGGGGGGGGGCGGAAGGATTGTTGCAGCTATTATTACGATAATAGCTGGGTAACAGGGTTCCGGCAACAATTCCTAGAAAGCAAGCCAGTGCACGGAATCGTCATACATTGTTACAACATCATAAAAAGTCAGAATTTAAGGGCTTAATATTGATAGATATACAATTAACACTGACTTTTTTATGCTATAACAATGTATGACGTTTCCGTGTATAGGCAACGCCTCTTAGAAAGAAGACCTGCTGACAAAAGGTGTATACATTGTTACACAATCATCAAGTGCCCAAATTTAGGGCTTACTATTGGTAGAAATACGATTAACGACAGCTGCTTGATGATGATGTAACAATCTATACTCCTTTTGTCCGCAGGCCTTCTCTCTAGGAGGTGTTGGTACCAGCCATCCTGCTGCTGAAAAGTGTAGGAATAACATTGCAACTCAATAACCAATATATATGTTGTACGTGTTTTTGTTTGGTTTGGTTTTTTTGGTATTAACGTCCTTTTCAACTGCTATGGCCATTTCAGGACGGCGCTATAGGGGCCGCAAATTTTGCCTCGCAAGGGTTCTTTAACGTGCAGCCGGCTAACGACTACAAGGGTCCAATGGCTTTACTGCGGCACCTAGTGTGATCTGAATTTCCTAACTTGTAAAGTTATTTTATTTATTTAGTTGATGCGCAAAATTAATAGTGAGCTAGGTAATACATTTAATACTTGGATTGTCAATTATTTCTTTAAAATTATCTAGAATACATTAATTTCGGCTGAATTATGCCAATAATTTCGGCTCCATTGAAACTGAAAATGAAACTAAAATTTCTAGCTCACGATAGGGCGGCGCTGCATGCGTTTTTAGTCCGACTGAACATGCAGCGCCATTTTTCAATTGAGTTACCCCCCTATCGGGAGCTAGAAAGTTTAGTTTTATTTTTCAGTGGAGTTGGATGACCATCTACTATCTAAAGACTATGGTTTGCACATTTCAAGGCAGGAAACGCAAGTTTTTTGCTGTCCTGCTTCTGCGCAATTACTCCAGTTTCGGTTTCAATGGAAAGGTCTATATAAAAATTCAGGGTGCGTCTGTAAATGTTCTTAAAACTTTTGAACCACTTATCCTTTTGAGCTCATACTTTCACCAGATGTTCGTTAGGTGCAGGGTAAGGTTTACGTGTGCCGAGTGTCAGGTTGGCCCAAAGGGGAAAGGGTAAAAATAATATTTTACTTGATCTGTCTGTCTGACATGAGCCTACGATATGCGCGGACCAACAATGTATGTCATGTCCTACAATGCAGAGCAAATTTTCTGCAACAATAGGCCATAAAAAAATTACTTTGGCTACTAGTTGTTACCCGCGGCTTCGCCCGCCCGCGCCATCTGTTGAGGGGAATTACAAAGCAAAAGCAGATAATTTTAAATGAAAACCTCAGAAAGTGGGGAAGGGAGGGGGGGGGTCGTAGGGGGCTGATTTTTGGCGATAGAGCAGGTCCTTTATTGATAAGCTTGCCCTGAAAATTTCAAGTCGCTAGCTCAAACCGTCTAGGAGGAGATAGAATTACAGATAAATAAATAAATACACGCAAGAGTTTTAGTATATAGATGGTCATGGATGAAGAAATACAGGATGGGAAACTCCATTGTTTAAAGCGTGATTTTTTATTCACCCGCGCTCTTTGGCCATTTGCGTGGGCATTACTCTCTGTCTAGCAGACGACTTTACTTTTCCTTATTGGCCTCGATGACTCAGTGGTTGCGTGATCTCCTCTGATCAATACCTATATCCTGTCCAACGAAAGAAAAACTGGGTGTGTCTAATTAAATTTCCGATTTCAATTGTTAAACATTGTTTCTAAGTAAAATTAACAATCGCTAACAAATTAAATCGGAAATTTAACTGGACACGCCCAGTTTTTCTTTCGTTGGATAGAGTATGGACAGAAGGCTTGGTAACGGAAACGTCATACATTGTTACATCATCATTAGTCGACCAAATTTAGAACTTACTATTGGTAGAAATAGGATTAACAATAGTCGACTAATGATTATATAACAGTGTATGACGTTTCCGTTATCAGGCCTTCTGTCTAGGTTGTGTTGCTCTGATGCCTGTAGATGTGGCCGAGGACGACGAGGATTTTTTCAGGGGGAAAATACTATTATATAAAAGAAAGAGCGAAAAATGTATACACTCACTCATTCATTCATTCATTACGAAATCTCCAGAACTATGAAGCCTACAAACTTGAAATTTGGCAGGTATATTTCTCTCGGCTTCTAGGTGAGCGTGATAGAGGGATAAAATCTAAGCAACATTTACCTCTTTCATTTTTTCTCTGGGGCATTGTTTTTGAGATAAAAAATGTTGAAATCCTACCTGCAGGAAACAGGTTATACGAGACACATTGTTTGGAGTCGGTGGAGACACATAAAGACATTGTTATACGAGACACCAGTAGGATCTCGTATGAATGAAGAGCTGGTAGCCGGAATCGCCATAGCTGTGGACCAGATTCGCGAAGAACCAGGCACTTTTGAACTTTTTACGTCAATCTATGCGGCGATGTTATGAAGCATGCATTCATGCCAGAGGGAGTGAATTAGAACACTTATTATTGATGAAAAGAGGAAAGAAAATTCCACAGCCTGGGTTCGAACCAGGAACCTTGTACTCACCGTGCAGACGCGCCAACCAATTGCACAACTGTGGACATGGAAGCATTATCGCTATCTACGTGTCTTTAGGGCTGGTTGGAGCAGTACCCAGTTCGTAGGCTGGGACTATCTTTCCGACTGCGTATAATCCTTCCTGCGTATAATCCTACAACTTGTAACAAAGTATCACGAATGAATATAACGAGTAATTAATGATACCCGGAACACGTTTAGTAGTACGTATTCTATAGGTACCATGTACCATACAACTTGTAATGATGTGTCATGAATGAATAAAACGAGTATTTAAAGATACTCGAAATTCGTTTAGTAGGACGTGTTTTAATGGTACTATATCGTAGAGTTGGAAAGTTTCAATGCTAAGATATAGCATGTAATGACAAACAACTCGTAACGACGTGTCTTGAATGAATATAACGAGTAATTAATGGTAGTCAAAATTGTTCAATAGTATATGCTTCAATGGTAGCATTACGGTACCATTGGGAACTTTCAATGCTAAAGCTCGTATTCAGAATGAGCGCTCATGCTTTTGCTCTTACTCAAACCATTACTGAGAACGAGCTCAATTATATTGTGATATTCGTCAATCGCAACGAGTTGCAACTTTTTTGTCCGCCTCTCCCCACATGGTCCTTATGTCGGCGCCCTTGCATGTGGCTGTGAGACCCCACACTTCCACCTGGAGCTTCAGCAGAGTTGTGGGAGTTTCCAGCAGCAACCACCAGGGGGCGATTGGAGGTGGCCAGAATACAACCAATCAGGAACGAGATGACGCGAGGGGACTGCTGGGTAATGCAGGAGGGATATATAAGGCGGGTGCTAAGGAGGGAAAAGCATTCGGAGTCCAATCCAGCTAAGACGTAACCAGAGACGATATCTGCCAGCCTTCAAAGCCTCATCTCCCAGATCTTCTAAACCAGGGCTGTCAAAGATTTCTGTCCGCGTGCATCGCCCTTGCACGCGGGTAATTTTCCTTCCCCCCTATTGCACATTATGTTCATCAGTTTCTTAAGGTCGAGTTGCTAATTATCAATTCGACACTGTAAAAAAAAAATAGGCAGTTTGCCATTTTTTATTTCCTTATTTTAATGTGACAATTTTCTCGATATCAGGTAGAATTATTATTATTATTACAGCATATATACAGTACATATAAACAAATATATATACAAGTATACATAATAGCATTCCGACAGGAATAAGATTGTCATAAAAGTAAAACTCAGACAACATTTAAAATCCCAAATCAAGTGATCCAAAAAAGTACAAAGACTATACAATATCATTAATTAATTGTGGTCTATTAAAATGAAAGCATGCTTCCTGACAATTCAAGGAGTTACACTCAATTGCAATTTTGCGAATATATAAAGGTAGCGAGTTCCAAATAGCAATTGCATTATATGGAAAATGCTTAGAAATAAAAGTGGATACTATCCCTGGTGGTTCTAAGCTTATCTTGTATCTTGAAACGATAATTCGAGGCATTCAGAATGCACATTTGAATAAAAGATGCTGGATGATGAACATTTCAAAGAGCACTTGTTAATTCAATGATCAAACCGATTTTTCGGATCATATCCAAAGTTGGTAGATTTAATTGACGGCATAACGCTGTTATTGAATCCAAGCGAGATGCGTTAAACACTGTTACTGAATCCAAGCGAGATGCGTTAAACGCATTGTAAGCTACTTAATATTATATACTTGCCCAAATGACTACGGTGTAGTATAGAAACGGAAGAATTTTTGTCAGTATGACTACTCTAAGTTCCTCAGTAGACAGGATGGTACGCAATCTTTTAATTAGATAATTGCAGCATTTGAATCCTCATATTAATTTTTCGCATTGAATATTAAAGTTGAGGACATTAGCGAATGTAAAGCCTAAAAATGTCAAATGACCAGTCTCAGCCGTCTTCCGGGATATAATTAATTTTTTAGTCTTAGAAGCATTTAGCTTCATGCCTCGTGAACGGTACCGTTCATCTAACTGGGTTAAGTCGAGTTGGGCTTGATTCATGATTCTATCGTACTCTTGGACTTTATATGCGGTAAATAGCAAGTTATCATCCACATGGCTACATAGGGCATGATTGCATATTAAGCATTTAGAATCCAATATGTGAAAAATGAAAAAAGAAAAACAGATTCTTCTACTCCGGTTTAAATACTGGCTCAGTGATTTTATGTTTTTTCGGAATGTGCGCCATGTTATGCGAGACAAAAAACAACCAAATATCAGTAACAAAAGAAATAATGCCTCATTTAACGGAATCGCCCCCTAAAGTCTGGCAACACTGCATAGGAAAAACTATACCCACTCCCCTTCTGATTTTTGGACTATCTCCTCGGCTTTGCCCGCGAGCTTTTTATGTTGTACGTGGGCGACGGGCACGGTTTGGATGGCCCTGTTCTAAACGTAAGTACCCGTCTTACCCTTGCATTACTCATTGCCCAGTGGTGCTGCATGAACGTGTCCAGTCCAATCCGCGTCCTAGACTTTAGACCACCATGGGGGTATTATTAACTTTCTAATTTGGAATTATTTGACCTTGTTTTACTCTGTGTGATAAGAACATTTGTATGTTAAGGGTGGTAATGTTCCTCCCAATAGGATAGTGCTCACAATACTTTCCGTGCTGGATTCAATTATTAATATTATGTCAATTTAGTAAAGAAATTGTTCTTCTAATTTAATCCTTGTATTTGCTTCTTTATTTGCTACATTAAATTTTTACCGTTATCTTACACCTGCCTCTTTATTATCCCTTAGTATAATATAAGTTTCTTGACATTAATTATAAAGATATCACAATATGAAATTTGTATTCAACAATGGTCTTCAGAGCCTAAACCAATGCGCAAGAGCACTCATTCTGAATACAGGCATAAAGATATGGCATGTAATATAACAACTGGTAACATCCATAGTAATTGTTGTCCATAGCTAATTGCTATCAAGAGCAAATTGCTGTTAGGCTTAAGATTATCAATATCTGATTTCTAATTAGACTTACTGTTGTCAAAACTAATCGCATATAGCTAATCGCTCGCTTCAACAGTAGATGATTATATAGAAACGCTTTGGCAATAGTATAGGAAGAAATAATCGATGCATACATAGAAACAGTTCAACAATTGACGCTCGCATTGTTTAACATTATCGTAGGAATGCTTATGATAATGCTTTGTTGTGCATTTATCTGCTTGAATATAAAAAAGAATTACAACTCTCTTTATTTGGGTCCTCAGTTTTATTCTTATAAATTCTAGTTTTTCGTTAGTCTCGTTATTTAGGAATTTACAATTCAGTTTTCATATTTATAGTTTTTTCTACTGTGTTTCTCCTAGGTGCTCCTTCAAGTGAGGATAGAGGTGAAAGTTTCATATAGCCCTGAAGACCACCTCCTTCATAAATGTTGAATCAGTTTCACTGGGTCATCATCGAACACCCTCCCTACAGCCCGGACCTCACTGCAAGTGACTTTCACCTCTTTCCTCACTTGAAGGAACACGTAGGAGACCGACGATTCGCTTCAGACGAAGAGGTGAAACACTTCATGACAACATGGCTGAACCAACAAGGACAGGATTTTTACCAGGATTTAGGCACTCATTCCACGAACCGACAAGTGCCTAAACCGATATGGAGATGATGTGGGAAAATAACCTAATGTATTTACTATCTATGAGTTGGCTGTATTGTTTGTATGAAATAAAATCTACACGTTTCACTGTAAGTTTTGTAAATTTACTTTTTTGATCACCCCTCTTACTTTATATCCATAAAATATATTTTTAACAATTCATTTTTAAACAGTTTTCCTGACAAAGAAAATTATAAAAAATTCAAATTAAGGTCAGTTGAATGATTACTAATCAGTAATCTTCGTAGGTGTTTTTTGAAATATTTTGCCTCCCTAGGTTGTAACATTTTTATTTCATAACCGATTTTCAAAATTAGTTTTATAAAGTATACTTACACTTGTCCCTCCATGTGTAATGCACTATTCAGTTTCTGACATAGACCCCCAACCCTTACAACATACTTGCACCAATGTGTGAATAATCAGACGAACCCTTTGGAGAAGAATTCCCAAAATTGTTGTCGACAGCAGTTAAGGTATTTTAGTTAAATTCATTTGTTTTATAAATACTATATTGCCTTTTTAAAATTTTTCTTGCCTAATATTACTCTCTTGTGGTAGTTTTCTTAAGCAACAGAGTTGCAGAACGGTCAGCTAATCTGTCATTTATATAATTTATAATTTTTTCTTTCATGACTCTTATTTTCCCTTTTCTTGCTTATACAGGGTGAGACATTTATCTTGAGACACACTGAAAATCTCGGAAACTAAGCATTGTACGAAAAAATGTCTTAAATCAAAAGTGAATTAGTTAAAAAATTTAAAGGGGTGGGAGGAGGGGGTAACTTTGAAATCTTAATAGAAACCTCTTTTTTAAATGGCATATTTAGATCGTACACAATATTCAAGAAATGTTTTGTTTTGTTTTTCAATTGATCCAACCGTTTAGGAGATACAGGCCCTGAAAGAGTGGAAATTTTAAAGTTTTGAACCCAATTTTATGGATAAAGACAAAGAGATAGAAAGTGGGTCTTACAGACATTCCTGTTCTTACCGTTTCTCTCTCCAATCGCAGCATGTGTCTGTTTCCAGGATACAAGTTTCTATGCCAACCAGAAAATGGATCCTAACGGAAATAGGATGGGTTATTGGCATTACATACCAACTAAATCAGTATGTAGAATCATTGATTTTGGATAATAACGTTTAATGCGAAACGTGGATCCAGGAATACATGTAAGGGAGGGGGCTTAAACATCAAAATTAGTTTCTCGTATGCTTCTATCCTAAGTCATGATAGCTAATTAATACATGTAAATTATGAGACTATTAATCTGCAAGCTATGTTTATTTCTTTATATCAATAATAATGAAAATTATAGTTAAATAAAATTAATAAAATAAGTACACGTTACTAGAAGATCTAATATTTTTTATTCTCATTACTACTGTTTCGTTTGTCATCTTAGATAATAAGAAAATATAATATCTTTTGAAATTACGAAAATACAATTGCATTCAATAAGTTAAATATTGGGAGAAAACTGTAAAATAATGTGTATACCCTAGGCCTGAAAATTTAGGCTAATTTTCTTTTAAAATTATACTCAACTACCAGAATATATACATGCCCCTCCATCAATTAGTCATTGACAGGAAAAGAGAAATACATCCATCATTCTTCCCCAAGTCACTGTTATACTTATAACTATTTTGCATATTTAATGGACAAAAAGGCATTTTCAATTTTCAGAGGATGGAAATGCTACTTGAATGCTAAATCAAGTATTTCCTAAGAAAAAGCTTAAGATAGGATCTCCTGTAAATATTGAATTATATAATACTATGAAATGCTGATATTTTAAATTTAATATTTATATGTTGTTTCAAATTTTCTTACAAAAATTAAATATTACCCTAAGAAGGATTTCTCGTTATTTTATGATTTTTGTTGAACTTATTTCATTCTTAAAAAGTTTTGAAAAAAAACATTATAAGTGAATTGTGGTATTCTCAATAATATATTACAGTACCGTAAACTGGGGTAACTTTGGGACATTTTTCAAAGTTTTAAGCTGCTCATATGTTTATTTTCAACGTTAAAATGCTGAAAAAATTATTAATATGTAAGGTCAGTCTTCCTCTAACAAAATATGGCAGAACAATAACTCTAGAAACAAGAGTATTTTACTAAAAAAATTTTAAATTTGTCCTAATCTTACCCCATTGATTGGGGTAAAATTGGGACAGTGCATTATCTCCATTGGAAACGGCAGTAAACATGACTTTGTACCAATGTTACCCTAACAATATTGTATAGGCTCATTATTTACATAAGAAACTGACAAGGAAAATGAGTGGGTGCCAATTTTATTCAACAATACTATATGTAAGAGGACATAAGAACAAAAAGATTGCAAATAATAATTTTTTAAACAATTAGGCCTTGAAACTTTACTGAACAAACAGAAAATGTAACAAACATTATTGAAGCACTTCATAAAATTTAGTTTTTGTTAACTGAAGCCAAGAGATCGATGTAAAGTTGCAGCTCTTTCACTTTGAAAATTTCTCGCCGGCCAATTTGTACAGGCTCATCAATCTGCTGAACAATTTCGTCCTTTGGATAGTGAATTTCATCAGGAATGGCCATTTCCAATTTAAAGCAGATTTTTTCATGGCCGATATTAATACTTCACCGTCATCTTCGAATTGAACGATCCGTCCAGGATATAATTCACATTCATATCTCACCAGAACAAAGTCTCCCACTTTCAGATGTTGGAGAAAATTTGATGGTTGTACATCTGGAATGGTTGGGGTCAATTGATTTTCAAATTCACTAAATGTCTGCGAGTCTTCTGAGTCTTGAAGAGAAAACCTATCATCTTCTTCCTCGCTACTGCTGTCAGTGTCTCTCTTTTTCCGTTTTTTTTGGAGTGTTTTTAAATCTGATTGTCCTCTCTTGTGATACGGTTTAGCTTTCACTCCAGTTGAAGTGGATGGTTGGTCTTCATCAACGGGTAACTGTTGTGTTGGCAAAGCTGCTTTAAATTCTTCTGAAGAGATACTTTTTCCAGGGGGAACATTTAAATTTTTCTTCCTCTGCACTCTTCGACATTCAGTTGTCTCCTTACGCTTCTTCGAAATTTGTTCTAGAAAACTTTCACCAACATGAGAAGAAATAGAGGTGTCCAAGCTTCCTGATGGTAATCTCTTCAGAACTGGCTGTCTGTCTGTGGGGTAAATTCCTGACTTGCGGAAGCTGGCAATAAGATTGTCCGGGCCTTTAATCATAGCTTCCCATAGAGTTTTCAAAATTGCGGGAAATTGGTCTTTTGGTACTGACGTACAACGACTTCCAGCTGCTGTCTCCTTCCAATCCTTTAATATCTTTCGCCAAGCCACCTTCATGGGACGAAAGTACACAACATCTAGTGGTTGTAAAAGATGAGTTGCATTTGGTGGCAACGCATTAAACTTGATATTATTCATCTCACAGTGTTTGATAACTTCTACATTTATGTGAGAACTAAGGTTGTCACCAATAATAGCCTGCTTCTTGAGTATTGGTAGCATTAATGACACAAACCAATCCTCAAAAGAGTTACAATCGAACCAACCCGATTTCGTTCTGTTATATCTAGCACCTGCAGGCCCATTCTCAGTCCATGTAGACCACATTTTCTCTGCCTTATGGTTTACGTAAGGTGGGGCTACAACCCCGGCAGCATTGCCACATACCATAATGGATGTACAAGCTTTCGATGAATTCTGTATCCTCTCAGGGTATTTGGTCCCTCTTTTCGTTATTATTTTCCCGGTACCAGGATCATCAACAAGGTTTGTCTCGTCGTAATTCCAAATGTTTTCCTTTGGAATTCCATTTAACTCTTTCTCTAAGTTGTCAAAAAAATTATTTACAATTTGTTCGTTAGTGGCTACTTTAGAATAAGAGATATTTTTAGCAGTTCTTTGTGTTAGTATGGCTTTGTGACGCTTCATAAAGGAATCTGCCCAATCAGTTCCTGGTAAGTTATTCTTGAAGCGAGTTTCGTTTCTTCCAATCCTATCCAGATACGATTTTACAGCACAAAGTAAATCAAAGGTGTTGACTAAAAATCCATAGTTTGATAGGGCAACAACGTGCGCTACCATCTGTTCTTCTTCTACCGCTGAAAACACTGTACCCCGACCTACGGACTTAGTATGTTTTTCTTGGGATTTCAGATGCAGTGTATTTTTTGGTATTCCGTACTTGGAGGCGGCTTTTCGGATCGATAGTGTCTTTTTTCTTATTGCTAATAAGGCTTCTAGTAAATTTTCTTCAGTGTAATTTCGGTATGGCCTTGTGCCAAGAGCTCTTTTAGGATTTCTAGGCATTATTGGTAAATAAAATCTTGAAAAAATAAACCAATATAAAATAAAACATAATATGCAAAAAAGGGGGTAACTTTGGAACAGTCCCAAAGTTACGCCGTGAACAGCCGAAAATTTGCAATTTATAGGCTATGAAACAAAATACTTATGATAACATGATTACTTCTATGTTAAACACTTAAGAATGTATTAATTAACATGTATACACACCTGAAGGTAATCTGATGTTCGCAGTTCTTTGTGCACAAGCAAAAGTTTCTTGAAAACAAGAATTTTGATAAAACAGTGGAAAAAAATAAAACCTAGCTGCACACATGTGTAGTGAACTAGGGTTCCCAAAATTGCCGCTAGATAGCTGCACATTACATGCCTATAGAGAGCACGTTTTTGCAGACTGAACCAACACAGTGTTTCCACCAGGGAATCCCTGCAAAATAAAGTTTACTCCATGTCCCAAAGTTAACCACCCAGTCCCAAAGTTACCCCAGTTTACGGTACTTCATTTTGTTAAAAGCCTAGTATATTTATAAGATTTAGCAACCAGCTGTGTAATATTTGTATTACTATATTTAGTAATGAAAATGATTTATCAAAATATTTTTCTACTTTGGCAAATTGATGTTTCCTGAAATTACTAAAGTATGCATATATGCTATTTAACTTCCTGAGCATGCATATACACCCTTCTTATAACTAGGTTTAATAACATTTTTTTAAAAAATAATTTCCTTAAGTTTTCTTCTGTTAGAATGAGGATTGTCAAAGATACCCCTAGAATAATTGAAGTACTTAGTTTTGGAAACATTACAGTTGGTGATTTTGGTAATATAAATTATATGGTACATATGTCTGCTATATGTTATATGGTATTATTTCCATATGCTTTTGCAAGTTTCTTATTAAGAGCATTTTAATGTAATGGATTATTACATGGATTTAATATAATGGACATAATCCAAGTCTGATATTTTAAAAATTTAATATATTTTATTGATGAAACGATAATAAGCTTTCCCCTGGATTTAATTAATTAACCTATTAATAAGCATCTCCCCTTTAGCCTATTAAAGAATATCTGTGGAGGTTTATGGAAATTAACTGTATATTAATTGTTGCATTGAGGACGTCATTCATCAATTTTTTTTCATCTCATCAGGGTTTTTGGGTGTTCTAAAAGCTTGTAAGAAGTCTATAATCTTATGTATAAGTCATCAGCTATGACTTTTAAATTTTCTTTCTGACTTGTACAAATAAGCAGCAGTGAAGAATTTCGTTTTTATTTTTCCAAAGTTTCATAAACATATAGTAATAATCAATGAAGGATTAACACATAATTTGTAAATATGTATAAGGTATCGACTATTCAGTTATTCAATTATTATATGTGCTTTGACATATTTAAAATAATTTTAATGTACACTTGTGCGGATTCTTTCAAATTGAATAAGTCAGATCAACAGGGGATAAAGCCACATTTATGGCATATACTGGTAAAAAATAACAACCAAAAAAACAGGATTCTAATATGCACTATTCTCAATACATATTATTATACATTTATTTTAACACAATGGAAAAATACTATGTTATTTGTTGTACATAACTCCAATTAATATAAATAAAAATTAATAAACATTTCTAACATGTATTTTATCTGAATTCAGTTTCAAAACTTTTAATGCATCTTTCTCAAATGTTACTTATATACAACATCATGAGTTTGTGCAGTATTAGATGACACCAATAAATAAAGATATGTTAATGAAAATTGTTATACTAAATGAAAGACATGAGGAATTCAATCCATGTCTTTCAATGAGAAAAATCCATATTTTTAATCACAAAAATTTATAAAAATTATTTTCTACGTAAAACGGTGAAAAATATTTTTTCATGAAACATTATTAACATATTAAAAAATATCTTACCTTTATTGAGTAATATACAGTTTCTACTATAGAAATAAAATGGTAACATTTTAAAATATTCATTGCATTTTTGTTTATCAACTACATAAGAAAGATGCGAAATTTCACAATAATAGTTGTATCTTTGTAACTATTGAAGATAGATCGAGGAAATTTTTTATTTTGTCTTCTTTTTATAATACTACTAGCTGGCCACCCATGCTTCGCAACAAAATGTTACAGAACCCTTATTACGATAACAGCTGGGTAACAGGACTCCGGCAACACGTCCTAAAAAGCAAGCCTGTGCACGGAATCGTCATGCATTGTTAGAGTCTTTAACTTCCTTTTCAACTGCTATGGCCATTTCAGGACTGCGTTATAGGGGCCGAAAATTTTGCCTCGCAAGGGTTCTTGCAGCCAGCAAACGACTACAAGGGACCAATAGCTTTACTTCCCTGCCAAAGGAAGTGCGTGATCTCAGATTTTACCCCAAGAAATATCCTCCTTGTCCTCGACCAGGGTCGAGCCCGCATCCTCGGGCATTAGAGGCGATCATGCAACCACTGAGCCACCGAGGTTTGAAAGAAATTTATTGCAACAAACAACATTATATAACAATGAATGAATTTATTTGGACAATACTTCTTTGTAGACCAGCTTTTTAGTGAAAACTCTGTGGACTTTCTTCAAGTTGCCTTGTTCGTCACTTGCAAATACTTTTACCTGACTGTCTCGAATGATGTTGTTCTTGAAAATGCAACGTAAAGTTGGCCATGACTGAATACTGGAGACGGCAAGTAAATGCCAAGTGAATCCAGTGTTATATCCGTGGCTTTTGTTGATCGTCATTGCAAAATAAAATCTCAATGGAAACTGATTTCGTTTTAATATAAACAAAAGATCAGGGTCACTTGGTGCAAGAATGACTCTTGGAATAAATACTCGGGTACGTTTAAAAGATCCTGTCAGTACTTCACAGTCAATGACTTTTGACATCATTTGCTTCACAATCATTCTCATGCTATTGCAAAGACCTGTTGTGGAGTCAAGGTTTCTTAGTAGCATGACTACTGCACCAACTTTCAAGTTAAGTCTATGGGAAGGTATACCTCCGGCAGTTAAGCTATTTTAGAACTCTGTTGGATAGTTTTCTACCTCCTCAGCATTTGTACTATCTTGCTAAATCGAATCTATGCTCGTGTAACATTTCAAGTCTGACTGAAGTCGTCTAAGGACATTTTCATTCAGTTGAAGAGACTTATGATTTTTGGAGTCAAAATTGCACGATTTGCGATGCTGTTATCATCAAGTATGATGAGTTAAGGAAAGACAGCATCAACAATGCATCCGTTTTCAACACACACTGGAGGAATTTCGAAGTATCCTTCTTCTAAATCAGGCTCTTGAAGTTGTCCGTCTTCAATTTTTAAAAGCCAATCGGAGAAGCCTCGGTGTCATAGGCATGCATATTGGTCTAACTTCAGGATCTAAACATTCTTCTAATATTTACTATTCTTCATGCATGACGAAATTATTTCAGTTCTACTCCTATATATAACAATAGGGAGAATTTGTCTAAAGTCTCCACCGAAAAGAAACACGACACCGCCAAATGGTGTATTGGAAGGGACTTGAGCGCCTTCAGCAAAAGGTTCCATGTACAGTATGTTAACTGCATTTACACCATGATGTGGTGCCTTGGGTGCTTCATCCCAAATGATGACTTTTGCTTTCTTCGGTTCTTTTGAGGGATCATTTCCATGTCAAACATTACAGGCGGATATTTCGTAAATTGGGACAGGGGGCTTAAAGAGGTAGCGCGAAGTTTTGCCTCTCTCAAACAATGTCGCTTCTATGCCTGTAATTGCACATCGCAAAACTAAGTCGCCTGTGCTGCGAACGTAATGCATAATTGTTTCGTAGAGGAAGGTTTTACCTCTTCCTGCAGGCCCGTTAATATAGAAAAGACGTTTTGCTTCATTAGGATTTTCAATTGCTTCCCCAATTTTTTTGAAAGCCCGTTTTTGCCCTTGATGTAGTATTTCGTATTTTTCATCGAATAGAGCATTTTCGGTGTCTGTATCGAAATATTTGTTTGAGTGGATGTGCTCGTTATAATTGCTTTGAGGCCAAAATGTGGCATTGACTTTCCATGTGTGTGCAACACAGATTCCTTTTCTTTGAATGTCATATACAGAGGTTGGGTCAAAAGTAGTGGGCAATCACCACACAAACCTTTAAATGGGCACCAGACAGGAACCACTCATTGCTAACCTTCAAAGTAGAGTCCATCATGCTCGTTCTTCATCCAACGATCAGCCAGTTGGCAGATGCCTTCGCGAAACCACTCCTCCGGGGGAAAAAGTCATGCATGGCGTCTTCAAACTCACTGACATTGGCGAAGCGCCCACAGCTGACAGAGTTCTATGAGCGGGGTATTCTGAAACTAGTGCAGCATTGTGATAAATCCTAAATTGTCAAGGTGCCTATGTGGAAAAGTAGATAAACATAATCTGATGACCACAAATACCGATGCCAGCCCACACCATAATTCACCACCATCGAAGGAGCACAAGTTCGCGTGCACTAGCACAATTTCCAATTTGGGAAGCCCTCTCGATTGCTGATAACTCGCCCGTGTAACTATCCACGCAGGAAGTGCGCCATGGACTGGAAGAAATAGTAGTCGGGAGGTACCAGGTCGGGGCTGTGTGCTGGATGTGGCAGAACCTCGATGCCCTCCACTCCTGCATCTTAAGCTCACCCATTGTTTGCTGCGAGGGTGCTAGCTC
Organism: Rhysida immarginata; assembly: GCA_023313115.1. NCBI lineage: Eukaryota > Metazoa > Arthropoda > Chilopoda > Scolopendromorpha > Scolopendridae > Rhysida > Rhysida immarginata. The sequence goes on along the minus strand of JAHWFO010079369.1, from coordinate 136,915 downwards.
GTGGGGCACAACTCGACAGATCCTCTTGACCTTTCCAATGGCGTGCATATGTCAACCACACTCGATTGTGATGTCCCGATGTCCGCTACTAGTCAACGGGTGCTGCCGCCTGGGTTGGCTTCCACTTGTTGCCACAGGGCTGCGTCATCCACTTCCTTGGGTCTTCCGCTCCTTGGCCCATCTTTCAGGCCCATTTCTCCAGAAGAAAATTGGGAGAACCACCGTCGTGCTGTCCGTTCATTGGTCACACCCTGACCTTCCACTCTGCAAATTTCGATGGTTGCTACTCGGGCACTGGTCCCCTTTTTCCAATAGTGACAAAGGAGCCTGCGTATCACCAATTTTTCTGCCATATTTTTACATTGGCTGAGGTAAGTGGCACAATGTCTATGGCATTCAAATTCGTACTGACGTTTCTTCCCACTCTTTTCTCTTAATAAACTTCAATATACCCTTGTGGTAAATGGTCATCTCCCAAAATATATCTTATTCTAACCCCCCCTCCCGAGTCGGCCACTACTTTTGACTCAACCCCTGTAGAGAGCTTTCTCTCCATCAGGAAATCGTCTCTTATAGCCTTCTATAAGATTGTCTTTATGTCTATCGAACAATTTGGCTGCATCAGATGGTTGACACATGATGCAGATAAATGCAAATAATTGCTTAAGTTGTATTGGTATTTCATGATTTGCAGCCTCATTTAGGCAAGTATCCCATTCCGATTCAACAGCGGTTTGGCCCCTTGAAATGCAGGCTTCATGGAAGGTTGAATATGGAACAGGGTTTCCTTTAACAATTCTTAAATTATCAAAAGAGGTGGCTCATCGAACATGTAGAAGGAGAATTCGGAGGAACCATTTCTCCTTCTTTGTGGCAATTTACGGTAAACATCCTACCAATTGTAGTTTCAAACAATAATGATATAAAGATGCCATCAAACATGCTGTTACAAACAATGTAAACGTAACCTTGGCAACACAGCGATGACATAAGCCGATTATATATATAGATGTGTATAAAATGACAGGAGGCACACCTATGGGTTCATGTCTTAGTCCCATTTTGTCTGAAATTTTCTTGAAAAACTTTGAAGACAGTTTAAAAACGTCCAGGTTTTATTTCCCTAACACATGGTATAGATACGTCGACGATATTTTTACAATTTTTGACATCAATAAATGTAAACTTGAAGACTTCGTCCAACACATTAATAACTTCTTTCCTACTGTACAATTTACTTATGAGTTGGAAAAGAATTTTAAACTTCCTTTTTTTGACGTTTTGATTTGTAGAAACCAAAATTCACTATCATTCGAAGTGTTCTGAAAGCCAACTAATAAGTTGAACTATACCCGGGTGGTCATAAATTATTGAGCGCATTTTGACAGTGAATATTTTATTAACCAAGAAATGTACACACTTCTTGTGAACATCATTGAAAAGTACAACTCAAACAGTTTGTCAGGTGTCACTATCACCACCAGGCGGCAGCACTGTTTGGCGTAGGAACACGAAACGCAAAAATGGCGACCGTGCAGCAGAAACAATGTGCGTTCTTTGGTTTCATGAGCAGAAATCCGTGATAGCAGTTCAACGGCAATTCCGCTTGGAATATGGACAACCTGCTCCTGGAAGGATTCCATAAAGCGGTGGTATCAGCAGTTTAAAGACACTGGAAGCGTAGCCCACAAGAAAGGTGCTGGTAGGCCTACCGTCAGTGAGGAAATCATTGAGAAGGTGCGAGATGCGTTCCAACGGAGCCCTACGAAGTCAACTCGGCGCGCCAGCTTGGAATTGCGAGTCCCACGATCTACGGTGATGAAAGTGATGCATAAGCGTTTGAAATTGTATGCCTACAAAGTTCAGATTGTTCAGGAACTAAAGTCCGACGATAAACCGCAACGGTTTGCATTCGCGGAGCTCATTCTGCACAAAATTGATGTGGGCAACACGTTCTTGGATAAAGTGGCTTTCTCAGATGAGTCAACATTTCATGTTTCCGGGCGTGTGAACAGACACAACTGTCGCATTTGGGGATCAGAGAACCCTCATGAAGTCCGTGAACATGTTAGAGACAGTCCAAAGGTCAATGTGTGGTGCACGTTGACTGTCAATGAAGTGATTGGACCATTCTTCTTCACAGAGCAGTCGGTGAATAGCATCACGTACATTGACATGCTGCAATGTTATGCTATACCGCAGCTTGAACAACGACAACCAGATGTTATTTTTCAACAGGATGGTGCACCGCCACACTGGGGAACGATTGTGCGGCGATACCTGGATGAACAATTTCCTGGTCGTTGGATTGGCCGCGGGGGGCCGATTTCATGGCCTCCGCGATCTCCTGACATCACACCACTTGATTTTTTCTTGTGGGGATATGTAAAGGACCGCGTGTACTCCAGCAAAGTGCGTGATCTTGATGAATTGAAGGAAAGGATTGTGGCCGTCATTGCAACAGTGACACCTGAAATGCTGCGGAATACATGGCGTGAAATCGAATATCGAATGGATATTCTGCGAGTCACTGCAGGAGCACACGTGGAAGTCCTGTAACTTCGGAATATTACGGAAAAAACTGTTTGAGTTGTACTTTTCAATGATGTTCACAAGAAGTGTGTACATTTCTTGGTTAATAAAATATTCACTGTCAAAATGTGCTTAATAATTTATGACCACCCGGTATATCAAGCGACTCCAGCCATCCGTGGAACCAAAATCTATCAACTTTTATTTCCATGATTGACAGAGCTTTAAATTTGCCATTGAACAAATCATTTCTCGAAAAGGAGATTTCTTTAATAAAAAAATATTGCAATAAGGATTGGCTATAGTAAAGACACTATTAAAAACTTACTCAGGAAAGGAAGTTTAAAAAGTTCATAGAGGACAAAACCACCCTCTGCAAAAAAAAACCACAGGGAAAACTATTTCTATACCATACAATAATTGTTTCATTAGAGGCCTAAACTCGATCTTTAAAGCGTATAACATTTCCCTTTCTTTCAGTAATCGGAATCAGATCAAGAAATACGTACAAAATCCCAAGGACAAAATCCCACCAATGCAGAAGTCAGGAATATATGAAGCAACTTGCTCCAACTGCCCTAAGGTTTACAAAGGACAGTTTAGAGACCCGTTTCAAGGAACATTTAAGTCATAGAAAATACGGAAGGAGTAGTCACTCTTCAATAGCAAAACATTCACTAGAAACCGGCCATGATTTTACCATAGAAAATGTATAATTAATAAAATCGATAAATAAAAAACACCTCTTAGACGCTTTTGAATGCTTAGCCATTCGCAGCACAGACAGAAAATTATTATTAAACTCGGACTTGGGTCTCATTGCTGAATCATCATTGATCCAATGGGCTTCTAAGCTACCCAGTCGCTGACGAGTATTGTCTTGCTTTATTTTTTGATTGGTTTTCCTGTGTGATACATACCCAGCTTCGATCTCGCTAAGTCAGACTTGTTTTTTTTTTCCTTAAAGCTAGGTGCGTCCTTCTTAGGACGGCTTCTTTATTTATTATTATTATTATTATTATTTAGAACATTTGCATCCCAATAGGGGATATGTAAAGCAGACAAGCTAAGGTTGTTAAGGCAAATCCAAAGCCTGCAATAAAATATTATAGGCATGTTGCTTATGGTTGAAACAGCGGTCTAAAGTAGAATTAATCACCTCATTCCTAGTGCTATAATTAAGTTCATTCCAAACAGAAATAACATTATATGGTAAAAAGGCTTCACGGAACTTAGAAACTATCATGGTAGGCGTGATTTTATATTTCTGCGTCTTCCTGGTTTTCGCAGTATCATCTAACCAAGCTCTAACAAAATGCATGGGATGATCGTTTTTAGTTAGAGCATTATATAATTCTTTGAGATTGGCACAAGCAATTATTTTACTCAATGTTGGAATCCCGTAAACATGACAGGTCTCTGTAATAGAAGAAACTTTAGAGAGACCCAGTGCCGCTCTTAAGACATCGTTATACGCAGTCTGAACTCGAGTTATTTGCCGTTTAGGGGCTGATGACCAAACGACAATACCATATTCGACTTTGGGAATTAGTATTGTCTTAAATGTTTTGATGACTTCATCTTTCGTTAAAATTTTGCGTAATCTGCCAAACAAAAACTTTAACCTATTTAGATCAATCAATAAAGAATCAATATTTTCAGAAAAGGACAGTCTACTATCAAATACAATGCCCAGGACCTTACAACTATGGAGCATGATGTGCCTTTGTTTATCTATTATCAGGATGTTTGTTTTTGCATGATTGAACAGCAGACCCTGGGACGTGTAGAGATCTCTCACTGTAAGGTGAAATGGAAGAGTTCACTTTATCGCGTTCAATAGGTAGGGACGTCATACAGATAGCACACTTAAAAAAAAAGTCGGTCTCTCTAGAAATGGAAGAGTTTACTTTATCATGTTCAATAGGTAGGGACGTCATAGAGATAGCATACTTTATACCCTGCGAGCTTGCTTTTTTTTTTCACTCACGCCGTTGCAGCCTTAGAAAGTTGAGAGTTTTTTTAGAGATTTGCTTATTCAATACACATTCAGTCGTTATCATGGATAAGAATGACACTTCAAATCTGCGACGTGGGAAGCCACTTGTTTCTCAAGCGAGAGAAATTGTCCATAATGTCTTGGAAAATATGAAAGACATGAAGAGTAAGGAAGGATTTAATTGGAATCCATATGACCAAGCAGCTGCAATTACCGGAGTTGGAAGATCTGTGGTTTACAGAATCGAGAAGAAGTTTGAAGTGAAGGGAAAGTTTGAGACTCCTAACAAGAAAAGAAAGCGTGAAAGCCAAGTTTCCGATTTAGATGATTTTGACAAATGCAGAACTTCGACAGTTAGTTCTTGAATTTTACGAAACCAAATGCATTCCGAATGTTACGAATGCATTCCTACTGTCTCATCTATTGTGAAAGCAGCACGTGAAGAAATTTGTTATAGCGGTCAAAATGCAACAATGGCGAAAATTTTAAAAAACATGGGGTTCAGATGGAAAAAGGTCGATGGCAGAAAATTCATGTTAGAGAAAAGTCACATTGTCGCCACACGAAGAGATTTTTTTAATGAAGCTGAAGGAAAATGCAAGAAATCCAGCGCCACGACAAGTTGTTTACTTAGATGAAACTTATCTGCACACAACCCATTGCCAGTAAAAAATGTGGGTGGACATCACGTCTCCAAAAGCGACCGGTTTGCAAGTTCCATTGTCTAAAGGGATTCGTTTTGTGATCTGTCATGCAGGTTCCAAAGAAGGTTTTGTTCCAAATGCTGCCTTAGAGTTTCAATCCAAAGCAAAATCCGGAGACTATCATGATGATATGAACAGGGAAAATTTTGTGAAATGGTTTAAGTCTCAGCTTCTACCCAATTTGGCAAGATCTACTCTCATAGTGATGGATAATGCACCGAAATTGACAAGGCTCCCACAACGAACACTAGAAAAGCTGACATTCAGAACTGGCTGAGTAGACATGGTGTTGCATCTGATCAACAGATGATTAAGATGCAATTGCTACAACTTGTAAAAAAACACCATTCGCCAAAAATATTTGAAGTTGACAAACTGGCAGAAGAATGTGGTCACACAGTGTTGCGTTTGCCTCTCTGTCATTGTGATCTGAACCCTATCGAGTTGATTTGGGCAAATGCAAAGAATTATGTAGCCCGAAATAATATTTCACTTAAAAAAGATAACGTTTTAAAATTGTGGAAAGATGCTCTAAACCAAACTTCTCCTCAGGATTGGAAAAAATGTGTTGAACACGCCGAGAAGATTGGTGAAGAATACTGGAGACGAGATGGAATGATAGATGAATTTCTTGAAAATCGATGCGAATCACTTATAATTAACATGGGTCAGGAGAGTGACAGTGAGTCCCTTGATTCTGATAATTCAGATGAAGATGAAATTTTTCCATTTCCATGACTTTTGTGACAATACAAAAAGTTTTGTTTCCATTTCAATAAACGAAAAATGCAATTAATGTAATAAATGTACATAAAAAAAAAATGAAATTACGATGAGTGTTTTTTTTTCAACTTTATTTTGCACCTGTGATTTCTTTATTTCGAGAATCCTACACAGGGCAGGAAAAATTACAAAGGATGCAAATGCCCCCTGTATTCTAGCTCTCATTTATATTCCTATATATCATATCTACTCAAGCATTTTTTTTAATATATATTTCATTTTGATAAAATATTTCCTTTGATAAAGAATGACATTTTTTTAAAGGACAAGCTTCTAAAAATTTTTAAAATGCTCTAATTTTCTTAAATCCTGGCACTTCAACAATTAGATGCAACGAGTAGAAAAAGTGAACTCTAGTTGAGAGCACGTGCCCGCAGGCTTGAGTGAAAAAAAAAGCAGCTCACGGATCGCGCATGTTGTCCCTACCTATTGAACGCGATAAAGTGAACTCTTCCATTTCACCTTACAGTGAGAGATCTCTACCAAGCACTTAAAGTATCAAGGTCATCTTGAATCTGCTGCTGGGCATTAGATAGCTCGGTGCTAGAGAAAGCCTTAAAAAGAAAATTGTCATCCACATATGACAACATGTTGCAGTTAAGAGGCAAAGTAAATATTTGGGCAGTAGCCGCAGCATAAAAGACCGTGGCGGTCGGGGATCCCTGGAGTAAACCTCCCGTAGACGACCACTCAGTAAGATGATGAGAGATGTCAGTATAATTAATACGGCATTCAAAGTAATCGTGGACGAGGTCCCGAGCAGACTGATCAACTCCCCAATAATGAAGTTGTTTCATGAGAGAATATCTGTTTACCGTATTAAATGCTTTGGAAATATCGGTATTTACAAGATAACAGGTAAGACCATTGTCAATGGCGTTAATGATATAGTTCAAGATGGTAAAAACAGCATATAGAATTGGGATTTTAGGTCTTCCTCCAATTTGATTCGTAGGTAAAACTGACCAAATTTAGCACACACCTAGCCGTGAGGCTCCTCTCCCCCCCTGGTTCTATACAATCATATTTTAGGAATATGATGGCTTCGTCCAAATTAACCACATTGAAGCCGGCTCAGGAGCCTTTGCTAGTGGCGGATGGTAAAACTGTGTCTTGTGAAAAGGCCTACCGGGATGCCTGCTTGGATGCTAGATTTGCTGCTTTTGACCTAGTGTTCAACGAAATGACAGAAGCTCTCTGGATGAAATAAATGCTAAGTATAGTGCACTGGAGGAAAAAGTCGAATACCTACACAAAAGTTTTGAGGAGAAGTTCGAAGGTACCAACAAGGAAATTCAAGACTCTCGTAGAAATGTTATTGACAAGATAAGTGAACTTAAGGAAGCTTTTGGGAAATGCTCTGGGACTCCGAAGGCAGAAAACTCCACGGAAGATACACCGGTTGATAACACCAAGATAAGTAATGTTTTTAAAACTATTTCCTGTGCTAAAAGTGTGGAGCCTATGGATATAATTGAAAATAGTGACTGCTCGACAAACAATAGTTATAAGAGAAGTCACTCTGTTAGAACCGATGAAGAAGTGGATGGCCGTCCCTGCATTGGTGTTGCTAATAAAAAATTCAGAAAAGGCACGGGGATCGATAACCTAAAGACCGTCTCCAGAGTAAACGAAGAAGTCGTCAGCGCGTCTATAATGAGGAATCCGAAGAATGGACAGAGTCGCTTGGCTAATGAAGACCATAGGATCACGAAGAGGTATGTACAGCCAATTATCGTGCGGACTCATGGCATCCTGTTTAAGACGATTTTAACTGAGCTCGAGAAGCATGTTCCAGTAGAAAAGATCACCGTTCATACGGGCAGAGATGAAGCCATCAAAGTTAAATGTAAAGACGAAGAAACTCACAACAGGTTTGTCTCTGGAATTAGGTCAGACAATATTCTAAAAATTCAGCATCATCAACTGAAGCCCGAGAAGGTTCTGAAGTTCGTCATTCGAAATGTTGATGTTACCTATGATCTGGATGACTTCCAAGAAGACCTAAAAAGAGCCAACTACTTCTCGGAAAAGGTAATTCGATTGAGGAAAGCCAAAGGATACATTGATATGCCGATGGTTTAGGTTCTGCTCCCGAACACCGAACACAACCAGTCATTGAAGACCATTACACGTATTAGGCCGCTGGCAGTGCTAGTGGAGGCCTTTCAAGGGAACAAGAAGCCACTACAATGCTACAACTGCCAGCGCTTCGGACACGTAGCCATGGGCTGCACGAAAGTTCCTCGTTGCAACAAATGCGCAGAGGGGCACCAGTCTAGAGATTGCCCCAAGATTAAAGGACAAGACCCCCCCAAAGTGCATCAGATGTAGTGGACAGCATACTTCAAGCTTCAGCACACAGCAGCCATAGAAATTTGCAGAGTGGAAGGTCAGGGTGTGACCAATGAACGGACAGCATGACGGTTGTTCTCCCACTTTTCTTCTGGAGACATGGGCCTGGAAAATGGGTCAAGGAGAGGAAGAACCAAGGAAGTGGATGACGCAACCCTAGGGCAACAAGTGGAAGCCAACCCAGGCAGCACCACCCGTAGACTAGTGGCGGACATGGGGACATCACAATCCAGTATGGTTCGACATCTGCAGCTCATGGGAAAGGTCAAGAGGAGCTGCCGAGTTGTGCCCCACGAGCTGACGCCCTCGCAAGCACAACAATGGGTGAGCTTAAACTGCAGGAGTTGGAGGGCATCAAGGTTCTGCCACATCCTGCATACAGCCCTGACCTGGCACCTCCCGATTACTATTTCTTCCGGTCCATGGCGCACTTCCTGCGTGGATGGCGCTTCGCCAATGTCAGTGAGGTTGAAGACGCCATGCGAGACTTTTTCGCCCAGAAAACGGAGGAGTGGTTTCGCAAGGGCATCCGCCAACTGGCTGATCGTTGGATGAAGACCGTCGAACATGATGGACCCTACTTTGAAGATCAGCAATGAATGGTTCCTGTCTGGTGCCCATTTAAAAGTTTGCGTGGTGATCGGCCACTACTTTTGAATCAACCTCTGAATATGACATTCAAAGAAATAGAATCTGTGTTGCAGACACATGGAAAGTCATTGCCATATTTTGGGCTCGAGGTTCCACATAGCAATTATGCCAAGCACATCCAGTCAAACGAATATTTCGATACAGACACCGAAAACGCTCTATTCGATGAAAAATACGAAATGCTAAATCAAGGACAAAAACGGACTTTCGAAAAAACTAGGGAAGCAATTGAAAATCCTATTTAGCAAAACGTTTTTTCTTTATTAACGGGCCTGCAGGAAGTGGTATAACCTTCCTCTACGAAACAATTATGCATTACGTTCGTAGCACAGGCGATTTAATTTTGCAATGTGCAATTACGGGCATAGCTGCGACATTGCTTGAGGGAGGTAAAACTTCTCACAGCCTCTTCAAGCTCCCTGTCCCAATTAACGAAACATCCACCTGTAATGTTCGACTTGGAAGTGATACAGCAAAAGAACTGAAGAAAGCAAAAGTCATCATTTGGGATGAAGCACCCATAGGGCCACATCGTGGTGTAAATGCCGTTAACATACTGTACAAGGAACCTTTCGCTGAAGGCGCTCAAGTCCCTTCCAATCCACCATTTGGCGGTGCCGTGTTTCTTTTCAGTGGAGACTTTCGACAAATTCTCCCTGTTTTTCCATGTGGAAGTAGAACTGAAATATATATTAATTGAGATAATTTACACTCCTTTATATAAAAGAAGACAAATAAATTAAAATAAATAGAAAAAAACAATGAAAGGAACAATAAATAGAATAAGGATACTTCGAAATTCCTCCTGTGTGTGTTGAAAATGGATGCACTGTTGATGCTGTCTTTCCTCAACTCATCCAATCTGAAGATAACAGCATCGCAAATCGCGCAATTTTGACTCCAGAAAACCATAAGTCTCTTCAACTGAATGAAAATATCCTTAGACGAATTCCGTCCGACTCTAAATGTTACACGAGCATGGATTCGATTTAGCAAGATACTGCAACTGCTGAGGAGGTAGAAAACTATGCTACAGAGTTCTAAAATAGCTTAACTCCCGGAGGTATACTTCCTCATAGACTTAACTTGAAAATTGGTGCAGTAGTCATGCTACAAAGAATCCTTGACTCCACTACAGGTCTTTGCAATAACACGAGAATGATTGTGAAGCAAATGATGTCAAAAGTCATTGACAGTGAAATACTGACAGGATCTTTCAAAAGTACCAGAGTATTTATTCCAAGAGTCATTCTTGCACCAAATGACCCTGACCTTCCGTTTATATTAAGACGAAAACAGTTTCCATTGATATTTTCTCTTGCAAGGACCAACACTGGATTCACTACGGATATTTTCTCAACAAGAGCTACGGACGAACACTGGATTCACTTCGCATTTACTTGCCATCTCCAGTATTCATGAAATTATTGATGAAAAATAGGAAAGAAAAAAAAAATTTTCTTTCCTATTTTTTTTTTCTTTTCTTTCCTGTTTTTCATCAATAATTTAAACATCTGAGGTATGGCGTGTATAAAAAATCCTCATAAATCAAATTATTATTCTTTCCAGTATTCAGTTGTTGCATTTTCAAAAACAATATCATTCGAGACAGTCAGGGTAAAAGTATTTTCAAGTGACGAACAAGGCAACATTGAAGAAGGACCAGAGTTTTCACTAAAAAGGTGGTCTACAAAGAAGTATTGCCCAAATAAATTCATTCATTGTTATAAAATGTGGTATGTTCGAAGCAATAAATTTCTTTCGAATAGTATCCAAAACACGTAATCCGCCTCGGTGGCTCAGTGGTTGCGTGATCGCCTCTGATGCCCGAGGACGTGGGTTCGAGCCCGGTTGAGGACAACGAGGATTTTTTCAGGGGGGAAATTCCTGAGATCACGCACTTCCTTCGGAAGGGAAGTAGAGCTTTTGGTCCCTTGTAGTCGTTTGCTGGCTGCATGTTAAAGAACCCTTGCGAGGCAAAATTTGCAGCCCCTATAACACCGTCCTGAAATGGCCATAGCAGTTGAAAACGACGTTAATACCAAATAAACCAAACCAAACCAAAACACGTACAACAAATATGTTGGTTATTGAGGAGACTACACTTTTCTGGAGCAGGATGGCTGGTATCAACACCTCCTAGAAAGAAGGCCTATACCAATACCTCCTAGAGAGAAGGCCTGCGGACAAAAGGAGTATAGATTGTTATATCATCATCAAGCAGCTGTTGTTAATCGTATTTCTACCAATAATAAGCCCTAAATTTGGGCGCTTGATGATGATGTAACAATGTATACACCTTTTGTCCGCAGGTCTTCTTTCTAGGAGGTGTTGCCTATACACGGAAACGTCATACATTGTTATATCATAAAAAAGTCAGTGTTAATTATATATCTACCAATATTAAGCCTTAAATTCTGACTTTTTATGATGCTGTAACAATGTATGACGATTCCGTGCACAGGTCTGCTTTCTAGGTAATGTTGCCAGAACCCTGTTGCTCAGCTATTATCGTAATAATGGTTCTGTAACACTCAGTTGCGAAGTACGGGCGGCCAGCTAATTGGTATCTATATGAAAAATAAGTTCGTAGTCTCTCATAAAATCACTCTGGCCACTAGTTCCTATCAACTTGAGCTCATATCGATCCATAAAACTTTGCTGGTGATTTCATCCCTTCCTCCAGGGAATTATCTTATCATCATAGACTCAAAAAGTGTTCTGTCTTTTATTCGGGGAGCCTTGGGCATAGACCGATGGTAATTCAAGGCACTCTTGAGTTATATTGTGACTTTATTGCAACAACTCTCTTGAAATGAATACTGTGTCCACTTCCTCTGGATTCCTGGCCATCGAGGAATTCAGGGGAATGAGCTCGGAAACCGGCCTGCCCTTCCCGTGTTGATTCTACTGTCCTTGCAACTCTTATCCGTAAAAGGACAGTTTCATTATGGAATTCTCCGAAAGGACTCTCTAAAGGACAGTCTAAAGGCGAGCACTATAAGTCTCTTTTTCCTAAAACTGAAAACTTTAATAAATTTTCGCCGAAATGGCTTACTTTCCAGCAAAAATCCATCTTGTTCAGACTTGGGTGGATCTCTTAAAACAATTGAAAATCAGCTCTACGGATCTTTGTGATTGCGGAAAGCAAGAGACTGTGGAATATGTACTAACTCAATGTCCGCTTTTTCACTGCCAGAGGGAGTCTCTGTTAAAAGGTCTCTCCAAGCGTAATATTGTTTTCTCTTTAAAACTTATTCTCCTTGCTGCGCCTTTGAAGCCTCGTTTACAGCGTGATGTCGTTAGACTTCTCACTTGTTTCCTCCAAGGTACAGGGCTGTACGGGAAAATTCTACGCCCTCTCTCCATCCATTGACAATCTTTTTAATATTATAGCCTGACTTCTTTACCTTCATTTTCACTCTTATCGTAATCTGCTGGTCTCCTTTCTCTCTGGAGATGAAGGCTGTGTGAAGAAGAAGAAGAATCTTCCAACTGATTTCATCATCTTTTATTAAGTCAAGGCCCTTTATAGGACCACATTTCTTTATGAAAGAGATTGTCAAAATAAAAATTCAAACTAAAACATAAAAATGCCTGCAGCAATTATTCATTTATGCTACTTTAGAGTGTTATAACTATAAAATATTTATGGAAGGACAACTTATAAAAGTAATAATTTGTAATGAAAATTTATTAACCTAAAACAAATATTAGTTCCTGAATTGTACGTATTCTTTTATAGTTTTCTTATACATAAATTGAAGTTTTGTAATACCTTCCAATTTTTAAGAGTTCCCTTGTTTCTTATTTTCTTTTTGTTCCTTCTGCCAGTATTTTATAACTAGTATTGGAAGAATCCATTTAAGATTTCGCAAAAAATTGTAATTTACAACCTGAATTTTAATGTCAGAATATACACTTTTTATTTTTTTGCAACTTACATTTTTAATTCTGCAAAATGCATTTTTAATTCGATAGATTGAATTTTATTTCTGCAAAATACATTTTTAATTCCGTAAGTTGCATTTTGAAAAATGAAAAATGCAGTCGCATAAAATGTAAAGTGTAGATGAAATAAATTTGTTAAATAAAATTCATATATCAATACACATTATCGCCTTATTTTATTTCACACAGAACACTTTTGGAATTTATTTCTTGAAATAATTGAATTGCTAAATCTAAAATATTTTTATTGGCTTTGTGACAATTGTTTGGATAAATATTTATAATAACTCATAATAAACCTTTATTAACTCAACAAAAATTACCTATAAAACACTGGAACAAAAAAAAACAAACAAACAAAAAGCAAAACAAAGGAACTTAAAAAATGGAAGATATTTCAAAGCTTCAATTTATGTAAACTATAAATGAATATGTGCAATTCAGGAACTAGTTTTTGTTGAGGTGAATAAATTTTTATTACAAATTATTACTTTTATACGTTGTCCTTCCATAAATATTTTATACATTAAACACTATAAAGTAGCATAAATGAAAAATTGGAGGAGGAAAAGTGAAAGGAAAGTCGTCAGCTTTTGACGATGGAAAAGTGACGACGAGGGCGCGCACACATGAAGGTGGTGTTTTGTGAAACTCGTAGATCGCATGGCAAACAAATTGTGCGATGAACACGTACAGAGATATTTCTGTTAATTTTTAACATTTATATTTCGAGCAGATCACTACAATAATAACAAAAGTTTAACCTAAAATGAAGTAGGTATCACTAGGATCTGTTACCAGATACTGTGCCGTTTGTGAATCGAAACGTTTGAGACATTGGAAGATGGAAAATTTCATAGCGACTTTCGATTGAAAATATCATAAAAGAGAAATTAATGATGGCATGGAAGTACTACCAGCTCTGGAAAATGGTCTCAAAGCCATAACAACTGAAAGTGGCTTTGTATCTTCCATGATGACCTTTAGGAAAATATTCAGGATGCCTAAGGAATAGGGGAAGAATTGGAGTACAGCCCACAGCTTTGGCTAGTATGCAGATAATTTAATTTATATCTTTTAAATTATTAATAAAACTACCCAATTGCATAATTTTTTCTACTTCAGAAGAATGAAACATGGTGGAAGAATTTCCCTCCAAACATTAAGACTGACACTTTCGCAATTTAAGGAGCATCATTATGCTTCTAAAAGAGACCATGAAAATGGGAGTCAAAGCGACAATAAGCATGTCACAATCTAAGGTTCTATCTCATTAGGAAAGCATCATTAATAGAAAGTTATTAAGAGGTACAAATGGTAATCATTGTTTATTGATTTTCTTTGTTATTAATTATTCATCTTTACATTATATACATTCAAATAAATTAAGTTAAGAAACTGTTGATAGCCAAATTGAAAGTAATAAATAATAAAATTTACCAGATTTAGATTTTTGATGGGTTTTTTGCTTTCTTTGTTTACATTATACACAGAAGTCCATTTTGGACAGGTGGTTTCCCTGATGTTGTGTTCTTGAGGCCATTCTGCAGTCTTTTGGGGCATTTTCTTCGATGTTGAAATTTATTTTTGAAACCTAATGTTTCTTTCTCAGGCGATGTTCCTTCAAATCTCATACAACTGAGGTCCCCGTTAAATAGATAATTCCTATGATGTTCCTATGTTTCATGTTACATTTTTGATGGTTTATTTTAATGGACGAATCGCAAATAACTGCTAGGTGATTGGCTTTATAGATGATATTATTTCATCAAAATTAATATAGTTTCAATAATATTGTATTAATAAATATAAAATAATAAATATAATAAATAAAAGTTTTCAAACCTTGTTTTTGGGTTCATCATGACTTTAAATTGTTAGCTTTTTAGAAGTAATTGGTATTCAAATATTATGCACTTTTTATTTGTTTGTTTTATTGTAATTTCTTTTTGTTGAGTTATTATTTATACTCTTTTCAACGAAAGTTTGACGGGTCGTGTCCAATTAATTTTCGTGTTGTGTCAATATTAATTAAAGTAAAATTAACAATGTCTAACAGTTGAAATTAGAAATTTACCTGGACATACCAGGGGCGTTCAAATTTGACCTGGACTTTATTTTTTATAAAATCAGGAAACTATAAAAAACATACACACTAGTTATATCTCAAAGAACTCTCTTTACTTCTCTACACATTTTTTCCAGCGTTTTGGGAGCATCTGGATACCGGTTCTATAGAAATCTTCAGGCTGATGTCGAAACCACGTCAGGACAGCCTTTTTCACTTCCTCATTGGAACTGAACCTCTGCCCTCCCAAGAACTCTTTCAGTGGTCCAAAATGGTGAGAGTCGCAAGGGGAAAGAATCAAGCTGCATGATGATGTGATAAGAAGCCCATTTGAGTTATGTCGGTGTGTCCATAGTTTGACTGTGTGTGGTCTGGCATTATCTTGCAGAGAACAAACACCACTGGTAAGGAGTCCTGGTCGCTTTTTCCTTAGTGCCAGTTTCAGGGACGTCGTCAAAATGTCACCGTAGTAGGGTGCATTTATGGTTCGACGTTCTTCCAGAAAATCGACATAAATACAGTCGCCATCACTTTTGCTGCCGACGGTGTCATCTTGAATTTCTTGGGTCGTGATAAGTCAGGGTGTCGCCATTCCATGCTTGCACACTTGCTTTCAGGAGTATGGTGATAAATCCATGTCTCGTTGGTGGTCACAACATGCCTTAGGAAGCTGTCACCTTCCCTGTCATATCGCTGCAGCAGCACGGAAAAGATTTCCACCCAGGTGGTTTTGTGATCCTCAGAGAGTTGCTTAGGGACCCATCTGGCACAGATCTTGTTGAATTTTAGCTTATCGTGGATGATGGTCTCCACCTGCCAGTGCTGATGTTCAGTATTGAAGCCAATTTTCGGACATGAATCCGCCTGTTGTCCTTTATCAGCTCATTTGTTCGTGCTATGATGCCATCATTGACAGCAGTTGATGGCCTTGCCTTATGAGGTTCATTGCCAGTGGATTCTCGCCCTCCTTCAAACCTCTGGCAACGAGCGAAGACAGATGATCAAGACAAACACGACTCGGTGAACTGTCTTTGAAGTCTCTGGTGAATTTCAGATGATTTCACACCTTCGTTGTGGAGAAACTTGATGATTATTCTTTGGTCGATAAATTGCTGTCCGCCATTTTCCTTAAACAAACAATCGGTTGTCATGGCATCCGATGAGTGGTGCTGCATTTGCATTACAGGCGGTAGTTGCCATTCCAACAATGAAAGTTTAGATTTTTACAACAATGAAATTTACAAAAAATAATGATCCAGGTCAAATTTGAACACCCCTCGTATTTTTAACTTTTTGTAACTTGCTTCAGTGTCATAAAGTTGTTTAAATAATTGACTGTATCTGATATTTCAATATTTGGCTTGACTAAATTATTTTCTTTGAATTTTATGAATAAAGTTTGTATGTTTAAAAATGGCGCACGGCAAATTGCGATTTTTCATGGATTGCTCATATGCCTGGTTCTATTGCCGGTAGAAACAAGGTATCAAGTGATCGTGTGGATGCCCATCGAAACAATTGGCATACTGTAACTATGATAAAGTGCAGGGTCAAAATTTGAATGAACAGGGAACGATGACTCCAGTGTAAGCAAATTGAGCAAATAGGTTGGTTTCTTTTGCATTAAGCGTGGTCTATGGTGGGCCTTAGGGGGCTTATGGAGGCCCCATTAGTTCATGGGCGGTTCCTGAGAAAACCCCAAGAACATGATTTTTTTTATCCAGCCGGCCATTTCTATATTTTAAATGCTTGGCAAATGATTCTACTTTTTACCATACATTCTTAAGGCATTAACCTAGAAGGCTTTTTTTTTGTTCAGAAATCTTTATCCGTTGCTGAGATACATGTGTTCAAAATTACCCTACTCCTGCACGTAGTTTTTTTGTGCACGTAAAATTCTGTGAGGCGCGAAGGTAGTACAAAGTGACGCAGCGCATAGAGGGATTATGAACAATGTCGTCGTTATCATCAGAAGGGATCTGTGAACTTACATTGTAGTATTTGATATAATGAAATGTTTTCTTTAGTGTAAACATTGCATGTAACGAATAAACAATTAAAATTAAAGCTATTATTTCTGACTGTTACATGCACAACATACGATGTGCATTGTAGGGTAAAAGGTGGGAACCAGCTTTAAAAAAGGCGAATACGTACTTAAGGTAAAAGACCCTGATCGAAAAGGGGGTACCAGCTCCCTCATTCCACCTTCCTCAGCACCTAAAAAATTTTCCCATAAAATTTTAGCATGCGAACAAATTCGCGATTTTTTACACGGACACAGAGAAGGAGCAATGGAGAGAAAGAGATTGATGGTGAGAGATAAAGAGAGTGATATTCGTAAAAGAAATGGCCTTGAGAGAACAGATGGTGGTAGTGGGAAAGACTGAAGGAGACAGTGGCAATAACAAGAAAGAGTGACAGTGGCTGTAAGAGAGGAGACAGTGAGAGTGGGAAAGAGTGAAGGAGACAGTGGAAGTGGGAAAGAGTGAACGAGCCAGTGGCAGTGAGAAAAGACAGCGAGGGTAAGTGAAAAGATAATGGCTGTGAGAGAAAAGGCCATGATAGTGGGAAAGAGAAGACACTGGCAATGAGAAGAAAGTGAGACAGTGGCAGGAAAATAAGATGACAACAGCAGTGGGATAGAGCAATGGAAGCAGTGCCAGTGAACAATGTAGATAGTGACAGTGACATTTACAGTGATTCGTGGCTGTGAGTAGTAAATGACAGTGAGGGATTTTGTGAGAGTCAGATATGGATGGGGAATGAGCAAGTGGATTGCGGAGGTGCGACGCATGTTAAAAATGTTGGGAAAATTTTTGAAAGTGCTTAGAGAGGTGGAATGAGCGAGCTAGGTCTTTTAACTTAAGGACATATTCCCCTCTGATAGGATCACTTTACAGCTGGTTAATCTATTATTTACATTTTGATTTTTTGTTAAAATTTTGACATTTTTCCAAGATGGGATATGTTTGTTTTTATTACAGCAATATGCTAAATAATGCTTTCTGTAATTGGCCTAATTGCTCGTTCATGTTTGCTTACTCTTGTAGGTTCTATTTTTTTGTCCACTGTAAATTTTTACAATTTTGACATGGAATTTCATAAATCACTTTATTTTGCCAGAATATTACTTAATTTAAATAATTTGAATTTATATAATATAAAGAGAAATAATTAATAACGCAGAAAATCAATAAACTATTAATACTCAATAACATTTTAAATCATTGTCTTCATAAAAAAATTCCTAATGTTGAAACAGAATTTTCATTATCAATGTTTATTAAATTTCCATTATAAAAAAGCATGATGAACTTATACAAAAATCTTGGATAATAGTAATTGCCATGAGCAAATCGTGAATAGTCCTTTTATTCATCATTTTAAATTTCCAAACCTTTAATACCTGCAAATAATAATACCTTGCTATCCCGTTGTATGTAACATTCTAAAAATGCTGTCATTTGTACCAAATGATTTCAGATTTTTTCTTAAATAAATTATCTTTAAGAAATTTAATTTTTTTGTCTCTTTTGGTATATATTTTGTTTCATATTTTTATTTTTTTCTCCTCCAAATCTATTGATCGCCATCTTAAAGTGTGTCCCTCTCAACACTATGACCTAAATGAAGGCGGTGTGTTCTCTCCACTACTCCACTGAAGTTTGGCGACTTTCCTGCAATGCGAACGTGCTTTGCTACATTACTTCCAGTAAAGCTCTTACGAAATATATATTCGCGTTCGGGAAGTTTCGGGCGACTACACGTCTCAACTCGAGCGAATGTGGATAATAGGGCATGTGTGGAGAGAATGTTGGCTGAACTCCGTACAGAACTGCGCCCTCAACCGGAGGTAGCTAGATGGGAAAGAGCCAGACTGGATATGTTCGTGAGAACCACCGTGCTCAGCTACACGCGGGCGGATAATATGGAACGAGCAGTGAAGGACGAAAATGGGCTCAAATATGCCAAATTGATTAGTCTCACCCCTTACGAGGCTGGGGAGGACCTACGAGAGTATGTCGCGAACTTACTTTGTACGGTGGAAGCCGGGAATATATGTTAAAGTTATTACCACTTTTTGTTGAACCCTCGGTTCGCGGTTGGATTTTGGAACTGCTACGTGGAACGGGAAGATTGAGAAAACGGTTGGAATCGCCTTTTGCAATATTGGAACGGAGACCGCATTGAGATGTATTACTACAAAAGCCTATTGGCAAGAACCCAGGGGGCCTGGCGAACGGTTTCAAGTCTACGTCAGCGAGATGGAAAGGAGAAACAAGTTGTTAACGTCACCATTGGGCAAAGAATGCTTATGGTCTCTCATACAGGAGAATATGCATCCATACTATCAGGCCGAGGTTCAACGTTTGAATGCCACGCACCCGGAAGCAGTGTGGCCTGCACTCATGCCTTATGAGCGGGAAAGTCTTCACCGGAAGCACGACCTAGAGGCAGATACTGACACTGCCTGAGGGCAGACAAGGGCTGAAGAAACGCCATCGGAAAACTAAAAAGGGATGTGGGCGACGGTACTGAATCACATTCTTACCAAAAACTTCTACGGACGGACTCGACTATCCACAATGCCAACACTCGGAGAAAACATGTAGAGATGTGGTTGCTGCCACAAGGATTTTGGCGAATCAAGATTACCTTAGACGATAACACCATGGATCTGATTAGCACGTATGGATCTGATAAGTGACAAGTACCCTTATTATCATCATAATATCGACACGGGCAAGAACCAACCGATTAAGGTATGCCCTTATCCGCAGTCATCCGTCAAGCAAGAAGTGCTGCGATGCATTGTGCAAGACATGGAACGCCAGGGAGTAGTTAGCCGCATAGAAAGCTCCTGGTCGTTGCCCTACTTCCTCGTTAAAAAAGAGACTCCACGGAATACAGATTTGTACTCGATGCTAGAAGACTAAATGACAACACAAAACCCATGATCTATTACCCTTTGCCAATAGAGCAGATCTGGACCTCATGGCTGCCTATTGGCAAATAGCGTTGGAGGAGAGTTCCCGGGAAATGACCAACTTTATCGTCCCGGGATTGGGCACCTATGCCTTCAATGTTGCACCTTTTGGCATCCGTAATGGCGCCCAAGTTTTCCAAACTCTCAGACCAGGTTTTGACCCCAGAGATCGAGCCCTGGAGTTTCCACTGTATGGACGACATTATAGTGGGAACTCCAGCCTCGCCAATCACCATCGAATCCTGGGGTTAGTCTTCGAGCGGCTTATACAACATAATCTACGGATGAATTTCCAAAAATCCCGTTTCGTCCAACGTGAAGCCTTAAATATTCGCGATATTGGGTTGATGAAAACAGTCTGCATCCGTCCATGAAGAACGTGGCTCCCTTGCTCGAATACCCTCAGCCCAAGAATCCCAAGGAAGTGTGCCGTTTCATCGGATGGTTCAATTTTACAGAAATTTCATTCCCACCTTCAGTGAAATGAACCACCCGTTGAGACGGCTCACCCATAAGGGAAGGCATTGGATGGCCGAGTGCGAGAAGGCATTCTTGGAGATCAAGAAGACCCTCATGGAACCTCCAATCCTGTGTCAACCGGACTTTGAATTTCTGTTTGAAGTACACTCGGATGCCAGCAAGGTAGCAGTCGGGGGAATGCTCGCCCAGAACATAAAGGGGGAAAGAAAGAATAGGATATTGTAGCAGTTCGTTGACGGACCTGGAGAAGAAATATACTGTTATTGAGAAGGAGTGCCTGGCAGTGTTATATGCCATGAAAACGTTTCGGCCATACATAGAGGGTGCTCACTTCGACATCTGTTGTGATGCCTAGGCCCTCGTATGGCTGAAGAATTTCAAGGACCAGCATGGGCGTATAACTCGCTGGACCTTGAAGCTCCAATCCTTTGACTTTACAATACATCACAAGCAAGGGAAACTTAATAATATCCCGGACGCCCTATCCCGGAGTCTATATGTCATCGAAAAGCAGGATCCGTTAGACTGGCAATATGAACAAAGTTGTGATGCGTGGTGTAGAGAAGTGACCGGCCGAAGCTGGGAAAGGCGGGACGGCATCTTAGGATGGACAATACGCGGAAGATGGAGAATCTACGTTCCTAAACGGACCCGTGTGAGACTCTTACACTATTGGCATGCCGAGGGGCCCTTTATACATCTGGGGAACAGACAAACCATTCAGATAGTACAACCACAATATTATTGGCCTACGCTATGGCAGGACATACATTGTATCATGAGGAGTTGCGTCAGCTACCAGCAATGCAAACCGAACAACCAACCTCATACGTTCCACCACATATAAAGATGCATCATGGTTCCCTGGACTTTGGACGGCGTCGGGCCATTACCCAAATCGAAGCAGGGTAACCAACAAAATTGTTCGTTTTGGACAATGCCTTCAGTGGGTAGGTAAGCTGAAGGTGATACGTCATCTGAACGCTGTAGGAGTGTGCACGTTTCTTGAAGAGAACGTCTACCGATGAGGACGACCAGACCCGCATTCTACATGATAACGCCTCCTACTTTCGTAACAATAAGATCAGAAGATTCATAACCACGAAAGGAATACAGAACATGTATAGCGTGCCGTACTGTCTCCGTACCAATCCAGCTGAGCGTTATGTCCGGATGGTGCGAGAGAAGTTATGCCTCAGTATGCTAAACTAGCCAAACTCCGCGTGGGAAGAGCATTTACCACGCATTTTATATACGTTGAGGCATGTGGTACATCAAGAAACCGGACACGCTCCTTCCGAATTAATGACCGGAGTGGTCATGTCAGAAAAAGATGACAACTTTTACGACCCAATCATACATGAATGAGCGATTCGAGAAGCCTACTGTCATCAGACAACAACGAGCTACCAAAGATCGTTAGGTGAAGTTTAAGGCGGGAAAGTATGCCTGGGTGCACCGAAAGGTCATCCAACCGGGGTGTTGTGGGAAAACTAAACTAGGCGTATTGTATTACGGGTCATTCGTGGTGAAACAGATGTTAGATGATAACACCTATTTAATGCAGAAAGTAGGACCGCTGGAAGATTCCAAGCCAAGGAAGGTCAGCATCTCTGATTTCAAGAGATACCGAAGTGACAACGAAGTACCTTGACCGTCTATGGGTGGTAATGCTTCATCCGTCATCGATAGAAAATTTCTCGGCGCAGAGGTTAAGGTTCTCCTCCTCGTAAATAAAGGGCAACAGTCCACTCACCTTGGAGGCGCACAAAGCTGGAACGGAGCGCCGAAGTAATCATCTTCCACAGATATACAGAATATTTAGCCAATGACAATCAAGGACTTCTTGTTGGGTGCTGGAGGATCGCAACGTCCCAATCGATCTCCTCTAGAACGTTACTCGTTCTTCCAGAATCTCTCCCCTGTTGAATCATCATGCATATAAATAAGGATTGGAGAGAGCCTCATTTTTAACAAAGCCGTCTTGTAATCTATATATATAATATAATAAAATATAATATAATATAATATAATATAATATAATATAATATATAATCGGCTAATGTCATCGCTATGTTGCCAAGGTTACGTTTACATTGTTTGTTTCAGCATTGTTTGATGTCATCTTTATATCATTATTGTTTGAAACTACAATTGGTAGGATGTTTACCGCAAATTCCCACAGAGAAGAAGAAATGGTTCCTCCAAATCCTCCTTCTACATGTTCGATGAGCCACCTCTTTTGATGATTTAAGAATTGTTAAAGGAAACCCTAATCCATATTCAACCTTCCATGAAGCCTGCATTTCAAGGGGCCAAACCGTTGTTGACTCGGAATGGGATACTTGCCTAAATAAGGCGGCAACTCATGAAATACCAATACAGCTTAAGCAATTATTTGCATTTATCTGCATCATGTGTCAACCATCTGACACAGCCAAATTGTTCGATAGACATAAAGACAATCTTATAGAAGGCTATAAGAGACGCTTTCCTGATGGAGAGAAAGCTCTCTACAGGGGTTGAGTCAAAAGTAGTGGCCGACTCGGGACAGAGGGGGTTAGAATGAGACAAATTTTGGGAGATGACCATATACCACAAGGGTATATTGAAGTTTATTAAAAGAAAAGAGTGGGAAGAAACGTCAGTACGAATTTGAATGCCATAAACATTGTGCCACTTACGTCAGCCAGTGTAAAAATACGGCAGAAAAATTGGTGATACACAGGCTCCTTCGTCACTATTGGAAAAAGAGGACCAGTGCGCCAGCAGCAGCCATCGGAATTTGCAGAGTGAAAGGTCAGGGTGTGACCAATGAACAGACAAACGACGGTTGGTTCTCCTACTTTTCTTCTGGAGACATGGGCCTGGAAGATGGGTTAAGGAGCAGAAGACCCAAGGAAGTGGATGACGCAGCCCTAGGGCAACAAGTGGAAGCCAACGCAGGCAGCACCACCCGTGGACTAGTGGCGGACATGGAGACATCACAATCGAGTGTGGTTCGACATCTACACGCTATGGGAAAGGTCAAGAGGAGCTGCCGAGTTGTGCCCCACGAGCTGACGCCCTCGCAAGCACAACAACGGCTGAGCTTAAGTTGCAGGAGTTGGAGGGCATTGAGGTTCTGCCATATCCAGCATTCAGCCCCGACCTGGCACCTCCCGATTACTATCTCTTCTGTTCCATGGCGCACTTCTTGCTTGCATGGTGCTTCGCCAATGTCAGTGATGTTGAAGATACCATGCGAGGCTTTTTTGCCCAGATAACGGAGGCGTGGTTTCGCGAGGGCATCCGCCAACTGGCTGATCGTTAGACGAAGACCGTCGAGCATGATGGACTCTACTTTGAAGAATAGCAATGAGTGGTTCCTGTCTGGTGCCCATTTAAAAGTTTGCGCGATGATCGGACACTATTTTTGACTCAACCTCCGTATATGACATTCAAAGAAATAGAATCTGTGTTGCAGACACATGGAAAGTCATTGCCATGTTTTGGGCTCGAGGTTCCACATAGCAATTATGACAAGCACATCCACTCAAATAAATATTTTGATACAGACACCGAAAACGCTCTTTTCGATGAAACATACGAAATGCTCAATCAAGGGCAAACACGGGCTTTCGGAAAAATTAGGGAAGCAATTGAAAATCCTAATTTAGCAAAACGTTTTTCTTTATTAATGGACCTGCAGGAAGTGGTATAACCTTCCTCTACGAAACAATTATGCATTACGTTCGTAGCACAGGCGATTTAGTTTTGCAATGTGCAATTACGGGCATAGCTGCGACATTGCTTGAGGGAGGTAAAACTTCTCACAGCCTCTTCAAGCTCCCTGTCCCAATTAACGAAACATCCACCTGTAATGTTCGACTTGGAAGTGATACAGCAAAAGAACTGAAGAAAGCAAAGTCATCATTTGGGATGAAGCACCCATAAGGCCACATCATGGTTTAAATGCCGTTAACATACTGTGTAAGGGTATCTTTCGCTGAAGGCGCTCAAATCCCTTCCAAAACACCATTTGGCGGTGCCGTGTTTCTTTCGGTGGAGACTTTAGACAAATTCTCCCTGTGTTTCCATATGGAAGTAGATTTGGAATACTTTCGTCATGCATGAAGAATAATAAATGTTAGAAAGATGTTCAAATCCTGAAGTTAGACCAAAATATGCATGCCAATGGCAAGAATGTTCTTCAAGGACACCGAGGCTTCTCCGATTGGCTTTTAAAAATTGAAGACGGACAACTTCAAGAGCCTGGATTATAAGAAGGATACTTCGAAATTCCTCCAGTGTGTGTTAAAAATGGATGCATTGTTGATGCTGTCTTTCCTCAACTCATCCAACCTGAAGTTAACAGCATCGCAAATCGTGCAATTTTGACTACAAAAAACCATAAGTTCTTATGTCCATAAGGAATGAAAATGTCCTTAGATGAACTCAGTCCGACTTGAAATGTTACACGAGCATAGATTCGATTTAGCAAGATAGTGCAACTACTGAGGAGGTAGAAAACTATCCTACAGAGTTCTAAAATAGCTTAACTCCCGGAGGTATGCCTTCTCATAGAATTAACTTGAAAATTGGTGCAGTAGTCATACCACTAAGAAACCTTGACTCCACTACAGGTCTCTGCAATAGTACGAGAATGATTGTGAAGCAAATGACGTCAAAAGTCATTGACTGTGAAATACTGACAAGATCTTTTAAAAGTTCTAGGGTATTTATTCCAAGACTCATTCTTGCACCAAATGACCCTGACCCTCCGTTTTTTATTAAGACGAAAACACTTACCATTGAGATTTTCTTTTGCAATGACGATCAACAAAAGCCACGGACGAACACTGGATTCACTTCGCATTTACTTGCCATCTCCAGTATTCAGTCATGGCCAATTTTATGTTGCATTTTCAAAAACAATATCATTCGAGACAGTCAGGGTAAAAGTATTTTCAAGTGACGAACAAGGCAACTTGAAGAAGGACCAGAATTTTCACTATAAAGGTGGTCTACAAAGAAGTATTATCCAAATAAAAATTTCATTGTTATAAAATGTGGTTTGTTCAAAGCAATAAATTTCTTTCGAATAGTATCCAAAACACGTAATCGGCCTCAGTGGCTCAGTGGTTGCGTGGTCGCCTCTAATGCCCGAGGATGCGGGCTCGAGTCCGGTCGAGGACAACGAGGATTTTTTCAGGGTGGAAAATCCTGAGATCACGCACTTCCTTCGGAAGGGAAGTAGAGCTGTTGGTCTCTTGTAGTCGTTTGCTGGCTGCATGTTAAAGAACCTTTGCGAGGCAAAATTTGCGGCCCCCTATAACGCCGTGCTGAAATGGCCATAGCTGTTGAAAAAGACGTTAATACCAAATATACCAAACCAAACCAAAACACGTACAACATATATATTGGTTATTGAGTTGGAATGTTATTCTTACACTTTTCAGTAGCAGGATGTCTGGTACCAACACCTTCTAGAAAGAAGGCCTATACCAATACCTCCTACAGAGAAGGCCTGCAGACAAAAGGAATATACATTTTTACATCATCATCAATCAGCTGTTGTTAATCGTATTTCTACCAATAGTAAGCCCTATATTTGGGCGCTTGATGATGATGTAACAATGTATGCACCTTTTGTCCGCAGGTCTTCTTTCTAGGAGGTGTTGCCTATACACGGAAACGTCATACATTGTTATATCATAAAAAGTCAGTGTTAATTGTATATCTACCAATATTAAGCCTTAAATTCTGACTTTTTATGATTTTGTAACAATGTACGACGATTCCGTGCACAGGTCTGCTTTCCAGGAAGTGCTGCTGTAACCCTGTTACTCAGCTATTATCGTAATAAGGGTTCTGTAACACTCCGTTGCGAAGCACGGGCGGCTAACTATATATCCAAATAAATCATGCATTTTTGAAATCTTGAATTGTGACTAATGTAACTTATCTCTGAATCAAACGTTATTTATTTTATTATTCTACTTACTTTTTTGAAGTAATTGATTTATTTTAAACATAGTAGAAAA
Source organism: Rhysida immarginata (assembly GCA_023313115.1). Taxonomy (NCBI): domain Eukaryota; kingdom Metazoa; phylum Arthropoda; class Chilopoda; order Scolopendromorpha; family Scolopendridae; genus Rhysida; species Rhysida immarginata. The sequence continues at coordinate 110,376 of JAHWFO010079369.1, read as the reverse complement.
TTTATAGATTGTAATTCCATATCTTATTTAGGATTGTAGTTCGTATGGTTGACAAATGATCATACAACTAGTGGATAATACTGATCAATTTATTGATTTGATAATGAAGCAGAAAAACACACAAGTAAAATTTCAAATCATATAACACTTTGCTAACATAAAACTGGAAATCAAAACATTATGAAAATGAAACAATTGCTAATATAAAACAATATTAAGAGGTTATTCTCACATTGAGCTTACAATGAAAAAAAAACACATGTATATGGAAGTGATTGCTTTACAAAACTGTTAATGCTATCAGTTATTCTTTATTCTTTTGAATTGAGACATGCTTTCAGTCTTTAAAAAATCTTTTTTTTTCTTGGTGTAATTGTTCAACAGTATGTTGCAGGCAATATGTAAAATATTCGTATATAAACAGCTAATATCATGGGTAAGACAATTGTGACCACAAAATACATCTTCGGGCATGATACTCTTGCCCAAACAAATGACAAGACTTCGCTGATTTCTCTGCTGGAAAAAATTTCTTCATTTTCTTTAGAAAGCAGCTTATTAATAAGTACATAAACATAGGAAACACAAGATACAACATCTTCATGAGGGTAGCATAAACCACCTCTGTCACAAGCCTGTATTACAGAATGCCTGTTTTCTTTATCTCCAGAATCATCAACACACAAAAAACTTCACAATACTGACATTTTATTTTTTTTTAAATGGCATAAGAAACGTATCCAGCTATGTAGGTCAATAATGGCCACTGTGAATCACTTATAGAACTAATGTCGTCATCATCTACACAACAATTTTCCACTAATATTGGTGGCATAGTACAGTTATCATCTTCCAAACTCGTCAATAGTGAACTCAGCTCTGGAATGGATTTCACTGAAAGATGAATCTCACCCAGTGCATGAGATTTAAGCACTAGCGGCATAGTACTCTGAATGCGAATCTTACTTTCACATTCAAACAACCACCTCAGAGATATAGGGTAGTTGCCACCTGCTAATTGCCTATACCTCCCAAAACGATCTTCCAAATTATCTGTCTGTATTTTTCCACACAAAAAATAGCTGTAACCCTTTTCATGCAAGAAAAACTTTTGAAGCAGGGCTTGTGTTGTATGCTTCAAAGCAGAATGAGTTTCCTTAGTTAGCATAATGGCACCAGGCAACTTCTCCCATCTCTCAAGCCAATTCACCAGGCTTTGCAAAAAACAACAATCTGCGTCGATCCTTTAGTAATGGTTCCTCAAAAGGATTTCTTAATCTTTTGCCTTTCAGAGGAGTTTTAATGTTTACAATGTGCCACCATCGACAAATAATTTCTATAAAATTTGCTGTCGTTTCCCAACTGGCAAATGATTTTTGAGGACCCAGTTCCCTTAAAGCTACACAAATTTTGCTGTTGAAAATACTCAAAACAGGCTTTACATTTTGTCTCTCGATACTTGTTAGGTACAATGATTTCAATGTTAAATTTACGCCATACTTTAACAAATTCTGCTTTTCATATGCATGAAGATCCTTTAATGCTTCAAAGGATGCAATCTGCCCTTCAGTACATTTTTCATCGTCAAAAGCTGGAGACACACAAACTTGTTTAGGTTTGTTCAACCAGTTGTTGCGAAGACATTTCAGGATATGAACAGTGTCAATAACAAAAAAAAGTTTCCTAGCTGGATTCTTAAGGTGAGGATATACAGTCTGTATTGCTGGAGGGTCATTAAAAGTGGACATCGCTTTACTGTTTATAGAGTTGTTGTCAGCAACAACCCCTACAACTTCAAAACCGAGATTTTCTAATTTGATTATAATGTTTTTTAGAAATTCATGAAGAACATTAGCTCGAATTGTTTTGATTGGTAAAATGTGAGCGACGTCTTGATAGGATGACATCATGCTATTTAACATAAACACATAGGCACTTGTTGCTAATTCTCCACTTCCAACAGCATGTCTTACCACAGTGCCACCTTTGTAATCTGAATTTGCTTTCAGATGGATTTTATCCATTGACACTACAACAGTTTTATCCTGGTCTTTTAGCATATTGCTCATTGAAGCAACATACCTTAGATTAGTAGAATCATTTTGCTCAAATTGAGGGTTTGTTTGCAAAGTCGAACATACTTGGCGTATTGTGGATGGGCTTGGAATAGTCAGGTACGTGGATGATCTCAGAAATTTGTATGCATGAGGGGAAATGGAGTGTAGCAAACTGCGGAATATCATCATGCCACAAGAATATCTTACTCTATTTTTGCTAACAG
>JAHWFO010079369.1:80393-93095 GCA_023313115.1 Rhysida immarginata | reverse complement strand
TAAATACAAATATTTGAATGCTAAAAATTAAATAGAATAGAACATTGGTGGCTAGAATAGTTGTAAATATTTACAAATGAATAGAGTATGTAATATATATAAACATATATATAATAAATAAGTATATACAATAATAAATAAAAATATTTACAACTATTTTTTTTTTTTTACAATAAGCTATGGGCGATTAAATATTAATATAACCATAAGGGTAACTAATACTAAGGTCTCCGTCTCTACAAACCTTTTCTCATTGGTGCACCGGTAAGTTTTTAAAAATGGTTTATTAAAAATTGTGGCTTTATTCTTATTACACACCAGATTAAATGAAACGGGGACTTGGAGGGAAGAGGTCTTACTCAAACCCATGCCTCGAACGAGCGCTTCGATTGCAGCTGGTGTTAGAATCTCGTTTGCACTACGTGTGAGCGTCACGCCCTTAACTTTAAGTTCGGTTGTGTCGTTCGAGTAATGCAAACAATAATTCTTAGCCCCAGCTACAATCAATTTTTTAATATATACATTTGGTCCAAATCTCGAAATAATTTCGTCCGATAACTCGCCCAAATTACTCCCTCTGGGTAATAATTCGCGGCCAATTTCCTCGAGAAAAATGACACTATCTGTATCTGAATATTTTAAATTTTTACCAATTGTACACATGACGCGATACAACTCCATCCTGCCATAGCACGTCATGAACGATGCTATTACTATGTTCCCTTTCATGTGCACAGTAGGATGGGTTAACTTGTACGTCATGAGTAAAATTTCTTCAGAGACAATGTCCAAGTCCGTGACTTCGATAGAAGGCGTGTTGAATAGCCTGTAAAACTCTGCGTAGCTATCGACAAACACTGTGGGTTTTTTTTTAGTTTCATCAAAGCCCAGATAACCCCAGCAGTTATTTAACGCTAGTTTACATATGCTACGCAGACCTGGATTTTTTTGAAATTTTCCAGGATCCAACACGATCCCCTCTCGCTCACGGACATGGTTGATGAATGCCTGGCGCTCGCTAGGCGTATTAGCGGACGGAGGCCAACCAGAGGCTTCGATTTTTCCCCCTATAAATGCATTTACATACTCACTAAAGAAGTGCTTTTCCCCAGTAAGCTTATCGTAGACAAAGCGTTCTTTATAATGCCATACTTCGAAAATTTCAACAACTGTATAGGCTTCCTCGAGCGCCCTGTAATATTCAGGCGTGCACCAGGTACCTGTTAACGCCCTCTCTTCCTCGTTGTGTTGACACAATTCAGCTGTCTGAGTATCAGCACAAGTCCTGCATAGAGGGAAGAAAAGACGCCCTGCACACCTGTAGGGTAGAACTGGAATAAAAAGATCTCGAGGAGGCAACACGGTTGCTTTAATCAGACCGAAATAGGCATTAGGGGCCTGGTTAAAATCGGCCGTGATGACTTCCGGATGTTTTTTCGGATAGGCTGCATGCTTATATACAAAGGGATATAAAGATGTGAAATCTAAATAGGAGAGACGCATTCTCTCTGTGGATTCTGTAATACCGCCCGAAAAATTCTCGGTGTGTCCTCTGTAGAAGGCATCACGGGGCATGATAAATGGTCTCTGTTCTACTTTAAAATGTTTGCAGAATACAGCCATTTCTTTATTATGTTTCAGCTCATTCTCATACTGGCATTCCCATATAACACTAAAAGTGTAGTCGGGAAGCTCGTGTTTTAGAAAGGCAAGTCTTTCTAATGTACGCTGGAAATTTTCTGCGTTAGTCAGATTGGGATTAAAGCCACATACACTTGATACCGTGCACTTAGGACATGAGTGATAATAACAGCCTAAAAATTCGAATACGATTTTTCGACTTTCATGAACACCATCTAAATAGTAAGGTCCAACGCGTCTTTCCCATCCGTTTAACGCAGAACGTATGCGCGTGCTTGGAACTTTTGATTGTTCCCAAGCTAACCATTTCAGAGCTTTCAAACTCTGATGCGATCTATTTGCGTAACCATAGCATGGAATAATTCCCATAAAGTGTTTATCCAGATAACGTTCTCTCAGTACCCAATTGCAGAATCCAGCTATAGTGATGTCATTCTGGAATGGGTTAAGACGTGTAAAGTCCTTCATGATTTCTGCAAATTTCAGACACCCATCTCTTAGAAGAACGACATCACTGAGACAATAATCTCTAAGCTCATCCATAAGACACCAATCGGTACCGACAACACGCTTTTTTTCTTCAGAATACCAGAGAACAAATTCTTCATGTAATGATTCTTGCATCTCTGTGGGATTAAAATATTCCTGATCAGGAAGTGGACCCACATAGGAACATTTCTCATTGAGAAGCTTAAATGGGAAAAAACCTTTCTTTTCCTCTGTTAATCCAAAGGCTCGTGGAAATTCTCTTAAGGGAAGGGTGATGAACGATAACGAATCGATAAAACGTATCTTCATCTCCTTCACTTCAATGAAGAGAATTTTCGAGTTTTTGAAGATGACATGGGGTTTATTACTTTGTTCATACAAGTATCGTAACACGTATAAACCATCAAATTTCTGTAAGTTGTGTGCGAATACTGTTGAATTCGCAAAATTATTAACATGCGAATGTTTTTTATTGTGCCTTGACGGATTGGAAAATAAAAACTCGAGGAAATCGGCCATGGCATTTACCCCTTTAAAAACACGCTGGACAAAGGGGCCAGACTCATCCTGGTAGCTCATGGCAACGAGGATTGGTGTTAATTCCCCTGAAACACCTGTCTTCGTTTCAGCATCGAAAAATATTAGTCTTAGCGAATCGTTTTCAGAAGTAGATGCAGTAGTAGTAGAGCGCTGTGTATTTTGATTCACAGATCTTTCTTTTCCTGTTAAAACATAACAGAAGCCTGGTTCATGCTTACCGTTACATCGAATGCATTGGTTTGCATCACAATTATGTCCCTTTTGGGATTCATATATTTTTTTACAAGTAAGACAGCGTTTATTTTTTTATTCATAAACGCTGTCTTTGGGGTTGAGATGAGACCTGTAGCATTGTTCACCCTTAAAATAATGCTCGCTCAGCGGACAGTGAACATACTCGTCCTTTAACAAACGGGAATGTTGTGAACCGCAGTACGAGCATCGTCCCCCGCAAATATGGTGTTTTTTATTCCTCGAACCGTGGAAAACTTCCCCGCAGCGCTGGCAAATCCCGCGCTTTCTGTAAAACCCAAACAGACTTGTGATGACATCGTAATGATATTTTGTTAATAATAAATGCAGTGTGTATTTAGGTTTAGGTTCTACAAAATGCTGGGGGTAAAATATCTCGTTTATCGATGAACCTGTATGTATTATGATTTCAAATTTATTGACAAACTTATCACCGTGAAGTAATGCCAGGCATTCAACACCTCCAGGGTTCAAAGGGTTTACACCCGCTGCTTTGCATAACTTAAGGGCCGCATTTTTCTGAAACGAATTACGTCCATCACATAATGCTTTATACCCCTTAACACAAGCCTCAATGAGAACGGGGTTATTTCTGTGTTCCTCAATGACTGCATCCTTCTCTGCACAGGCCATTGCAACCGCTAATGCAAGAGGTAAATAGAGCTCATCAGTGTTTTGAATACGGACGACCGAGCCTGATCGAGCCAGGTGGTCAGCAAGTATTACTGACTTGCGAGCAATGCTACTACCCCCAGAAGGGGGAATAGGTCTTTGGAGTAAAACCACGTGGATCTCAAATTGATCATCCGTCAACAGACTGCTCCGTGACGGCTCGACAGTTTGCAAAGTATCAAGCACCATCTGACCTGAAAATGAATCAATTAGGCCAAACCTAAGTTTGATAGCATTGTTCAGAGAAGGTGCTTTGATTACAATGCGAGTGTGGTCGTAAAAAGACCTATGTTCCTGTAAAATGCGCTGGAATAAATGGTCAAAAATAGACCTTAGCGTATCAGGAACGCTTGCAAGCGGCACGAAATTTAAGCTACGAGAAAATGTCATCTCGTATGTGGTTGATTCCACTTTATATTTGCGAGAATGATATGTGCCTAATTCTTGTAAAGTTAAGTATGAATCGAAGTCTGTTAACGGTTCATCATTTAGAGAACCATGAGTTAAAGCTGATGATGTTGAAGCAATAAGAGCAGCTACATCTGTAGCTGAATGGGTAGCAGAAGACAGGGTAGGATTAGTAAGTGGATTCTGAGTAAGGTTGAAAGAGGGTGATGATGATCATGATGAAGATGATGATGATGGTGGCGGAGGGACAGTCGTGAGTGAGGATTTACCTCCTCCACGTTGAAACGAAAGGGAAAGCATTCTCCTATCCATACGCCGCATTTTGCGGGATGGTTGAGGAGAATTAGGATTTGTAGATGTAGAAGGAATAGGAGAAGAAGGTAGAGTAGGGGTAGAATACGTTGTTGCAAGTGTTTTATCATCATTTGAGCTCATCAAGCTCTGCGAATGGTTGCGATCTGTTGAGAGAGGTTGCCTTGACATACACAAATTTAAAGGTTCTGTCTGCGTCAAAGGGTATAAAGCATTTTGCGATGAACGTAGTTCATCACGCACACAGAGATTAAGAGGTTGGGTTGAAGTAGACAACGAAGAAGAGGAAGAAGACTCAGAAAGTATCTCTTCATAAATACAGAGATTGAGAGGGCTGGATTGCTGAGAGTTAGAATAGGTAGAAGAGGATGAAGACATTTTAAAAGGTGGAATAGGAAAGTTAAAAATAATACAGATGATGAAAGAAAAAAGTAAAATAAAAACTGACTAAACCAAAGAAAGGAAAAGAAGAAAAAAAGTAAAGTTTAGACATGATGATATAATGGTGGAAAGAAATAAAGGATTAATTAGACTTCTGCACGCGATAATAAAGTGCCCTCTCGTTATGCGACGTCCGATTTTTGTATATAAAAAAACGAATCACCCCTTTATTGTAAATGCAGTTAATTGTAATAACTGCGTTATCGTTAACTTGAAAATCTATCGATCTAATCGGACAGATTGATGTACTAGGGATTAAGGGTGCCTCGTTTATTGCAATTTTATAAATTTCCTCCAATCTCTCTATGATTTCCTTGAACTGATTGGACTTGAAACAAAAAGTTGTGTTCGTTTTCTTCTTCCTCGATAAAGAAATGAAATATTCCCCCGTGGAATTTTTTTTTAATAAAACCAGGTTGAATTTTGTTACAGCGTTGTAACTTGCCAATTCACTGAACTAGAATGTAAGAGATGAAAAGAATAGTGTATAGGAAATTAAACATTACAAACGGAATTATGTTTATGACGAAAGAACTGCAGGAAATGAATATGCATTAAAGCAAAAAATTTAATAGTATTATCATCAATTTCTTCTTCTAACACGAGTTGCTTATCGGTGTAATAATCACGTTCGTAAACATGAAAAGAAACTAGGATCACTTGAACGTTCTTTGCAGCCTTAAATAAGTGATAGGATTGACAGGAAACGAAATGACTATCTGCTATATCACAATTTGTCAAAACCTTTTCAACTGCAAGTGCATAGCCATTCAAATCTTCGGGTTCAAAAAGTTCTAGTTTGAGTTTAGAAACTGGCTTACTTACTTACTTACTTTTCAAACTCGCTTATCCGTTAGGGTCGCGGGGGCAGCAGCCCTATGGAGGATCTCCAGCGATCGCGATCTTCCGCCATCAGGCGCATGTCCTCCCTGGTAATATCCAAGCGACTCGAACCCAGATTCTCCATGTAGTCTAGCCACCTGGTTCTAGGCCGACCCCTTGGTCTCTTACCCACCGGCTTGGAAAATAACAACTGCCTAGGAAGACTAGTTTGCGGCATCCGTATCACGTGGCCATACCAGCGCAACTGAGATCTCTCAATGCGGAGAAGTAGCGGCTCAACACCTAAAGATTCCCTTATTGTGCTGCTGTACACTCTATCTAGTAGGGTAACACCTGCTACACCTCTCAGGAATCTCATTTCGGCCGCTTGTACCCGCGATCGCACTCTTTCGGTCATTACCCAAGCCTCATGACCATAGGTGAGAATGGGGACAAAGATAGATTTGAAGACGGAGAGCTTGGCTTTGTTACCCAGCTCTCGTTTCGTTACCACGGATCGCCACAGTTCACGTCTGACACAGCTTGCTGCACCGATCCGAGCATCCAATTCTTTCTCCTGCCGTCCATCACTCGTGAATGCAATCCCGAGATACTTGAACTTCTCCACCTGTCTCAATGAGGCTCCCCTAACTGGCTTTTCAAATTGAAAACAGGAGGAAGAAAAAAGCCGATTGCAAAACCTTGAAGGACCAACATACGTGAGAAGACGAAAGTTAAGACATTGCCTGTACACAATCTCTTTTTCAAAAACTTTAACTTCAACATAGGAATGAATTTTTTCAAAACATGTTAATTCAGTTAAAATAGAATCCAGTTTCATTTGTGCAGCAGCATAGCATTCATCAAGAACTTTAAAATTATGACTGCGTTTTTTAATAACATCATCTGTCAGATCCTTTATACCACGGGTGAAAGACCCGAATTTATTAACATTACTATTCAATAAGTTAATGCGGATCGTATACACAAAACGTATACACTTCTCACTTTGGAGCTAAGTGGAGAAAAGGAAGAAAAAGAGAGAGAAAGAGAAAATGCCTATCAGAGCTTGAAATTATAAAAAAAGGAAATCTAGAGATTTAGGTAAAAAGTATAAATAAATAAATACTTATGGGTTTAACACGCTCTCGCAGCAGGTGCCATTCGTGTTTTACACGATACTCAGGGTAACTCTTCGTCACCGCTACCCCCCTCTCCTCCTGGTGGTGTTTGAACCGCTGTGAATAGATCCTCAAACGTTGGCGTGTCAAAACGATTGTGTTTGAAAACCCCCGACAACTGCTCGGGATCTGAAGGTGACGAAGGAGGGGGCAATGGCGTATGCCGTCTTTTTGGTGGTGTAGGTGATCTCGGTATCTCGGACCCGTCATCTGCCGTATAATGCAGGGGTTTGCGGCGCTAAAAATATAAAGTGAAAATTAATAAAAAAACAAAACAAACAACCTTTAAACAAAAATATGCGCAACAAAACTACTAACTGGCTCAACCCTAATGAAATCCCCTGCCTCAACTTTCGTACTGGTGCATTGAGTCACTGGGGACTCTTAACATGGTCTAAATAAAAATAAAAAAAAAAAATGGAATTATGAAAAGAAAAATAAAGAAAGGAAAAAAAAGAAAAAAGAAAAAATGCGTACTGGTGTTGAAGATTGCGGTCTCTCTCTGTAGAAACCCGGGTTGGAATCTACAGCGTTAGACGCAGCAGAGGATGATGAAGATGGTATTGAGTTAAAGGATGCCACTAAAGAAAACAACCCAAAAGAGTAAGAGAGAGAGAGAGAAAAATAAATATGAAAAGTAAACTTTGGAAGGTAGAATGATAGTAAAAATTGAGAAAAATTTAAAATATACTTACTGATCAAAACGTTGATGGTGATGCTGGTAGAAGCGAAAAGCTTGGAGAAAAACTCGGAAGAATGAATTGATTACCGAAAGGTGAATCAGTGATTAAGCGAGTCAAAAACCCAGTATATAAATAATTTTTTAACATACATTAACATGTTAATTAACATAACATTATAACATCTTTACCAGTAACGTGTCAACATAAGAATGTCAATCTCTAAGCGAGCCAATAATAAGAGCAAGAAAGACATCGTTAATGATAAAACCCACCCATATGAAATTATAAAAAATGAAAAGATCCACCCCCAGTTGAGATTATAAAACGTAGGTCATGATGTAACAAGAGTGGGGGTAATCGTGATCAACGTGTGAAAGTGTTGAATGAGTCAACCATTATTTTTTTTTTTTTAATATAAGAACTTTTATACAAAGAACATTTAGAAAATGGTTAGAAATTATTCTAAAACTTTAAACAAACGTCTGAAACCGATGGAATGACATTAGCAGTCCAAATCAGATTGACTCAGATGCGCTGAAACACGTGAAGTGAAAACATGTATTTTAAACTATGTCAATGACCAACAAAATTTTAGAAAAGAATTCTAACCAGCTGAAATTAAGAATTATTACCATCTGAAATTAAGAAACAAAACAGTTTTGTAAACTATTCAACAGTCACGATGGATGATAAACCATTTGAAGGGTCAAAGACGAACTTAATGCAAAATATGTGTATATGGTTAATAATAATAATAAATAATAATAATGTGACAACAACGGGGAGAAACCAACCAGATAAACTGGAAGGCCAGATCCGAAGTTGTCCCCCAACAGGCTAAAAGCCCAAAAACGGGGTTAATGAGAATATATTTAAAAGACAATAAAAGAAAATAAAACGAAAACAGACATTAGGACAAAAAACAACAATTATAATAAAGAGAGTTATTGATAGAAAAGTATGTAAACAATAATGGTAACCTAAATTCAGAGAAAATACAATAGGGACATGGCAGCGTCAGGGGGAACTACCAGATAAACCGGAAGGCCACACCCGAAGCTACAAGGCAACAAACAAAAAAAAAAAAAAAAAAAAAAAATATACTGTTGCATTAAAATTCATTAAAATGGATACAATAACCAAATATAGAATAACCAGATCCATTAACATTGCTTTCAATAACCAAATCTTTTAAAATGCTTTAAAATTACAATAAAAAATAAACAATATTGATCTTACTAAATGGTTATTAAAAATAACAGAGATATATAAAAAGTTAAAATAACTAGATGAATATTTTAAAAATCAAAAAAATAAATTAACCACACATAAGCAGAAATTATAGTTGTCAAGAAAATAAATCAATTGAGGTATAATTATTGTTATAAATATGAGTTAGTTTGGCAGCTGGTTCGAGAGCAGATACTTTCGTCCTCGTGTTTCCCAGATAGACTAGAGGCTGGTTATACCTGTTACCAATAGGAACATGGAAACCGATCAGTTCCAGTGTGTGCGGGGAATCTAGTTGCCCTCTAACAATCTTTCTCAGGACGTTCAAAAGAGCAGTATTAACGACAGGTGGGAGGTTAAACGAAAGCATAAAAGAAGCTTTGTCCTTGAGGTGTAAGGCACGACCAACAAAGGAGCCGAAAGACAAAAGTTTAGATTGAAGATATTGAACTAACTGAGAACTCCCAGGGAACCAAATCCATATGGCGTAAAGAATTTTAGACAAAACGATAGATTTGTATAAAAGTAAGAAAGTCTTCTCCTTTTTGAAAAAATTCGTAAAACGCTTCAAAATGCCAAGGCGTTTACTAACTTCAGTCATCAATTGTTCCAAATGGTCGGTGAAAGTCAGTTTGTGACTAAATACGACACCCAAATCTTTAATTCTATAGCATCTCTTAATTATCTTGTTTAATAGATTGTAATCATAAATAAAGTTCACCACCTTCCTGGAATAGGTTAGACAAAAGGTTTTAGATACATTCAGGGTAAGTCCATTATCGCTCGCCCATTGGTGGACTGCACCTGCCGCCTCTGAGAGAACATGACAATCTTCCCAACTATGAATAGCAGAGAAAATTTTTAAGTCGTCGGCATATAGTAAAAACTTTACCCGATAATCTATAATATTATCATTGCAGTTTATGAATAGACATGAAGAAATTGTGAAAATAATGTTAACCTTAATGGATAACAAAACAACATTAAATTAAAACAATGAAAAGACATGAAAGTACAAAAGTTAGAAAAAAGCATAATGGAAAAAAGTTTTTATAAAATATAAAACAAGGAAGCAAGTAACCTAAGTGGTAAAAAAAAAGTGGGGGTGGAGATAGTCATGACCTCAGCTAAGGGACATCAGCGAGCAAAAGTTCATTTTTTTTTTTTTTTTAACATAAAGAGGGGGTTTGGATATGGGTTAATGGAATGCGTGAGCGTGGGGGAGCAGTTAGTCAGCTGTTTGTCTTTAGTGTGTAGATTAGTGCGAGACAGCCAACATCCACGAGCAAACAGCCGTCACCGAAGATGCCTTCAACATGTAACGAGAAAAGTATGTATATGAATGATTTTTAGAAATTTATAGAGAATTAGTTAGAACGCACAGAGTAATCAGAGTTTATTATATATTTTTTAAGTATTAGGAATCGCTGTGGATCTACAAGCCATTTAGCTAACCAGTGGAGAAATACTTGTTAAGGAGATTACGTTTGTAGCAATTTATAATCACAAGCTATTAAATAATAATGCTAGAGATTACGTTGATCACAGAGGTGGACGGGTGAGAGCAGACTACAATTTCCAATTACCAACAAATGAACTTAACATAACTGCCGAAGATTGGAAAAGAATAAAAAAAAAAAAAGATGAACTATAATCGTGTATATTATAATGAAGTGCCTTATTCACAATTAGCACCACAGCTTAACCATTGGAAAAACGCTTTTAATAAATTCTACGGTTATGGCACTGAACAATGCCGAATGTTGAGTAAGCTGCTACAAGTGCGTGTACATGATGCTGAGAAGCTGGTGATACCGATGGCTGAGGACGACTCTCACAATCCGATTTTTAGAAATAACCAAGATTACGGTTGTTGTATGTCTGCGCGATCAATAGCTATGCTATTAGAGAGAGATTATTTTTGTAATAATAATAATTAAACATTAAAAATATGTGTTAAAAAATAAGTCTTTAAAGCGAATAATAAGTTAGATTAACCTAAAAGTGGGGTAGGGGTAGACATGACCTCGGATAAGGGATAGCTGGGAGCAAAAAGTTTTTTTGTTATTAACATTATGAGGGTGGTGGTGGGGGTAATGGAATGCGTGAACGTGGTCACCAGTTAGACAGTCATTTGCAGTCTTAGTCTTTAGTGTGTAGATGAGTGCGATACAGCAAGTAGCAACGAGCAAACAGCTTTCAGCGAAGATGACTTCAACAAGTAATGATAAAAGTATGTATTTGAATGATTTTTAGAAACTTATAGAGAATTAGTTAGAACGCATAGAGTAATCGGAGTTTTATTATTTTAAAGTTATAGGAGTCGCTGTGGATCTGAATGCAATTTATCTGAGCAGTGGAGAAATCCTTGTAAAAACGATTTCAACATCATGTGTGTATAATCTTCGTTTAATGGAGAAAGAGGAGATATATGATTTAGATGTTAGACTGAAACGGGTTGGAGAGTACTATAAATTCTTATTACCAACAAATGAAATTAACATAACTTATGTAAGAATAAAAGAAATGGGTTACATGATCCCCGGGATAAAATCAATCTTTGCCGGATACGTACCCTATTCGCTACTGGCATCATTGATTGAACAATGGAAAAAGGAATTTGAAACAATTTATGGTTATGGAACAGATCAATGTGAAATGTTAAGTCGGCTATTTCAAGTTACTATTCAGGATGCAGAAACATTGATTGACCCAATACCTGAAGAGGGATCGCATAACCCAATATTTAATAAACAAAATGTAAATTATTGTACTCGCTCAGCTGTGAGTGTAGTAGCCCGACGTTTGGAACTAGAATATTTTCCTGAATGTGCAATCGATGGAGTCTATTTTTATTAAAAAAAAAAATAAAATAAAATTTGTACTGTGTGTCAATGCGTATTTTTTAACACCTAATGACATTTGAATTAATTTTTAACAAAATTTGGAAAAAAGAGAATGAACAATTTTGGAATTAATAATAAAAATTTTGGAATTAATTTGGAAATGATGATAAATTATTTTGATAAAAAACTGGAAATGATGAACATTTTAAATGAAAAAAATTAGCTTAAAATTAACTTAATTTTGAAAAAAACTGGACTTTTGAATAAAAATATTTGAATAATTTTGGAATTGACAAAAAATTATTTTTCAAAAATTGTGGATAATTTAATTAACGGGATAAAAGGGTAGGGAGGTAACCAATATGGTGAGTAACATCCTGGTTAACTGGAAGAAAACAACCTTGAAGTTTACATCTGTAACCCATTGGTCACTGACAATAAAAAAAACCCCTTTGGTAACCTGAACGGTAAGTACTGGTCAGCACCTTGAATCAATAATGTTAATTAGGAAGAGTATTTAACGAAAAAAATAAAAAAAGTCCGGTGATTCTAAACACAATAGAAAATTAGTAATTAGGTAAAAAAGGAATGTGACAGGTCAGATTTTTGAACCACCCCCCCACATCCAAATTTCCATGGATAACCCTTTTTTTTGATTACCTGGGCCGAATGCAACAAGAACCCATCCATCATTAATCACACCCACAATCCATCAAAAACCTGTCAACCCTTTTGGATACCAATGCAACCCCTTTGGCCACTCGGAATGAAATTCCAATCAACCCTTTGGGATCCATCATAACCACACCCACAATCCATCAAAAACCTGTCAACCCCTTTGGATACCAAACAACCCCTTTGGCCACTCGGAATGAAATTCCAATCAACCCTTTGGATACTTGGTATGTAACATCTGTCAATCAAATCAATCAATACTCATTAATATTCAATAAAATCAATCAAAACTCATTAAAATTCAATAAAATCAATCAAATATTCGATAAAATCAATCCAAACCCATTAAAAACGTCGAAAAAAAATCAAAAATCGAAGGAAATTTAACCCAATAGCACCTTTTAACCCTTTGAACACCTAGAAAAGGGTTGCACGCGCCTCCCCCCTTTCCGCCAGGAGTGGTGCCTAACTACTTATATATTTAGTGGAACATGCAGTTTCGATTTCTGC
>JAHWFO010079369.1:66448-80293 GCA_023313115.1 Rhysida immarginata | reverse complement strand
ATAAAAGGCAAGGCTAAGGATTTCCCATCATTCACGACCGAATGGCCTGACGATGACTATTACTCTGCCTGACTGGGCATTATTAGTCAAGTTGTTTTATCAGAAGAGCGACAATGCCCTTCGTGAATTCCGGCGATTGAAAACGTTACGAAAAGGACTGATGAGCATAACTAACTTACAGAAAATAATTGAACGATTTGAATCTACCAGAACTCTAGGAGTGCAACCAGGCCGGGGACGCAAACGAATCAAGCAGCAACACGTTGAAGAAGTTGCAACTGCTGTTGTGGAACAGGAGATGACTACTGTGCAGGGTACCAGCAGTGCACACCCAATAGCACGTCAAACAGATATCCCATATTCGACGGTGAGGAAAATATTGCATAAGATATTGACATTTTATCCCTATAAACTCACACCTGTTCAGCAATTGCTAACTGGAGATGAACGTACCCGAACTGACTTTTCGTTGAGATTTTTAGCACGTATGGAAGTGGATGATGCATGGCCATGGCAAATTTTATGGAGTGATGAGGCACATTTTTATTTGAATGATGATATCAATACCTACAACTGCCGTATTTGGGCTGCATCAAATCCACAAGTGTGTCTGCCAACTCCAATGCATTCACTGAAACTAACAGTATGGTGCGGCTTTACTGCTTCCTTCATTATCGGCCCGTACTTTTTTGAAGAAATCCGTCCCCATGGACCGGTGACTTGTTCCGTCAATTCTGCCAGGTAAGCCGATATGCTTGAGAATTTTGTGATACCACGGTTGCAGGAAAAGGATTGTCTGGATTCTACCATTTTTATGCAGGAAGGTGCGCCACCGCACATCGGACGTCAGGTGCAGCAGATCTTGCGAGAACGTTTTTCAGACAACAGAATAATTAGTCGTGCATTTCCATCGTATGGCCACCTAGGTCGCCTGATCTCAACCCTTGTGATTTTTGATTATTGGGATATTTGAAAAGCCTTGTGTATCAAGCACATGTTCCTGACCCTCAACCTTAAAGGATCAAATAACGTTACATATCAGACTAATTAATGCAGATATGCTGGAAGCTGCCGCAGAAAATGTCGTGTACCGCATGCAGCTATTGGAACAGCACACTGGTGGTCATATTGAAATACATTTGTAATTAAAAATAAAACACATTGTTTATTGTTGTTACTAAAGTTGGTTTGTACGGTATTTGTTCATTTGGCAATTAGGTATTCATTGTTTTCTTGAAATAAGTGCCCCCTATGGCGACTTTTGGTACTATTTTTTTTTTTTTTCAGAAATCGAAACTGCATGTTCCACTAAGTATATACACCAAAATGTACTGCATTTGGCCTAATAGAATTCCCGCTAGCGAGCTCCTAAAGCCTCACCTTATTTCTTGCCCACCCGGTATATACAGTGGTGTGCTGGAGCAACAGCACCTAGACAAAAGACCTGCGCACAGAAACGTCATACAGTGCTAGATCACACAAAAGCGGTTATTGTTAATCGTGTAACAGGACGTGCACCATATTAATTTATCGTACACGGCCCGACACTACAGATATGCTAAATAGGCATATCTGTGTTAGCTGTTATTAGAAATTATGGGCTCGGAAAATAAAAGTAATAGATAAGGATCGTGTAGTGGACACATTTCGGAAATATCAGGGAATAGAAAGGGAATGGGGGGAGTTTTGAAAAAGCTTTATTAATAACAAATTTTGCGGGGTATGAAGGCTTACTGGAGAATAAAACTCAATCGAACCCAAGGGTGATTGACTGATCTCTTTCGACTCGAGCAAAAAAGCAAAGGAAGATTTTGTATTATTATATCAGTAGTAATTTTTTCTATATGTACTCCTAAAAAATTGCATAATAGAGACAAATTGGGAAAAGTAGGCCTAGAGCCTGCCTTTGTGAAGGGATTAGAGAACGAAAAAGGTGAACAATGAGCGAGAAGGGGAAGGTGGGGTGATACCCAGACAACGGGAGAAGGAGGAGGAAATTCCTGGAAGTGAAATGAGAACAATAAGAAATCAAGGTCAAGGAGGAGAGAAAATGACTGGATTAAATTGAGAAAAGAGAGTTGTGGTTGAGATCTGAGAGCGTAGAGTCGACAGTGAGCAGCAGCAAGAAATATTCAGCGATCGACAATCCGAAGTAGGCGGACGAGAGACGACGGTGCCAGTGACCCAGGCGGCTGCGTAGGCCTAGCAGATCCCGCATGACGAAGAGTGAGAAGGAGTGCGGTAAGCGGACGTGGCCAGGGGCTTTGCAACAGGTGACCAGAATGCAGGGGTACACGGTGAAATAGAGCCTATGTTCCTTACACCGGGGTACCTAAGTGCGTTCGATCTGCGTTGTTTCTCTTGCCGTGAGCCGCTCTTCGACTGGTCCTGAGAGCGAGCACGAAGAAGCAGCAAAAATGAGCCGGCCTGACCACGTAGCGCTACCACGGCAGTTTCCACACCGAGAAGGAGAGAGAAATCGCCGGAGTCAACACAACCGACGGAGCGGACAGTACATGTAGAACCCCAGGAGGAAAGAATGAGAACCGGCACAAACCCAGCAGGAATCATCGTACAGACTTTAGAGGTGTCTACGTTCAGATAAGTGCACAAACTTTAATTACAGGCCTGCGCGAAATATTTCACACTGCACAGTGTGTTATTAGTGATTTAGAAAAGAGGGATGGGGTTGCCTTAAAACAATTAAAGAAATCGATCTTGCTCATGAAAACTATTTTTGATAATAAGAATAATTTTAGTGTTAAGCCAGTCGAGAGAGAGAGATACGGTCTAATTATGAATCTTAAAGGGGAGATAAGTTTTACATATATTTGTTCTTGTGTTTATTTAAAGAATATTATTTTGCTATAGTGGGAGAGAATTATTCTGGAAGTTTGTAACAGTACCTTGTTATTTTCTTTTATTTAATTGATATGGTATTTAATAAATGTGTTGGATATATATATATATATGTTTGTTTACGTTGTCTTGTTTAAGAAATTATAACTTTTCTCTTATTATTGGTGGGTTTATAAGCATCACAATTTGGGTAAGATTGAGAACACATCCTTGGTTAGTATTTAAAGAAAGAAGAAAGGGAAAAAGGAGGGAGGTAGTATGTTCTTTAATTATTTATTATGATGGTAAGCCGGAACTGCAACCAGGAGCAGATTATTGTTTACAAAGGGAGCGTGATAAAGGAAGATCTAGGAGATAAGTTTTACTTTTTTTTTTTTGCTGTTATAATTTTGTCTTGTGATATATATTTAACTGGCCTTATTAAGATATACGGGGGTAGAAGGAAAAAGGAACTACCACTATACGATCATACTAAATAGGAATGGGGCTCATACGACAATTAGTAATAAGAAAATGTTTAGTTAAGTTAATAAAGTAGTCTCTAGCTACTAAAATAAGTGCGGAGCGAGGGTGTTGTTGCGTCACAAAACAACATTGGGACGCGTCAGCACAACGTTCCGTCACAATCGTATTTCTTCCAATAAGAAGCCCTAAATTTAGGTGCTTGATGATGATGTAACAACGTATACAATTTCTGTGCGCAGGCCTTCTGTCTAGGTGGTGTTGGCTGGAGCCGGCTCGCTCGGCTCGCGTGAGCCGGTTGTTGAACTTCTTAAGATTTTGCGGTTGTTGAACTTCATAATATTTTCCGAGCCGTTTGTTGAATTTCAACAAAGACATGGAAAATTAGAAACAATATTATTTTTTATACATTAATCCATGTATACAGAGTGTATTTGAAAGGTCTGTACAAACTTGGAGGGGAGGAAGTATAGGTGAAGAAAAAAAGTTCATATAAACGTGGGTCTGAATTTAAACGATAACTGAGATATGAACAGAAATAAAAATGCCGCCACCAAGATCAACAAGTTAATAACTCAAGTTGTACATCCAAGAATGATGAATTTTGGTAAAACAACAGTGTACATAAAACTGTGTGGACTGTTAAATTTTATAAAATTCCAATGAAAAGTTTCCGAATTACGCAGTCAAAATCGTAACACGTGCTGGTTAGTACTCGCAAGTGGACACGGGTTATGATGTTGAACGCGTAACTCTAAAACTATTGGGTGGAATTTGATCAATTTTTAATGGTACACATAGTTTTATGTACCCTGTTGTTTTACCAAAATTCATCATTCTAGATGTTACAGAACTTGAATTATTAACTTGTTGATCTTGGTGGCGGCATTTTTATTTCTTTTCATATATCATTTAGCGTTCAAATTCGGACCCATGTTCATATGAACTTTTTTGCTTAGAATCAATCACCCATACTATCTCTCCTCCAAGTTTGTACAGACCGTTCAGATACACCCTGTATATTGTTAGGAGGGAAAACCCTAGAGGTTTTAGTCAAAAAATTCCATCGCATAATGTAACACTACAACTGAGAGACAACCAAGGGGTCCGTCATACAGAAAAATCTCGTACACCGTCCAACAAATCTTACAAATCTGCAAAAGATCTCAAAAATTATTGCAGATTTGAAGTCTCAATTCTGGTATCCGGTAACAACTTACGGTTCTGGCCTGAAATATTTCAGTAACAACTTTCGGTTCCAATCGAGTAGTCGTAGAGCCGATTGTTAAACATTTGCCAGCACACTATTGTATATATATATCCGTTTTCATTGCCGTTATTCTTCTTTATTGTCGTGCCTAATAGCTGCTGATCTTGCCCTCATCCTTAGGGTTCCAGCACGATTCCCTTCTTACTTTTCAATTCTTTCTTATTCGGGTGGGTCCTACGTTCGCGTCAGTTATCGCATAGTTCCATCTACTTTTTGTAAGGATCGGGTAGTAGCTCCATCGGCAATTTGCTTCCCGTTCTTGGGGCGTCATCGCACACTTCTCCGTTTATAACCCTTAATGTCCCGCCTTTTTCCCTACATGACCTTAAGTTATCGCTTTTCGGTATTGAGTGTAATCTCGAGTTTTGGAAGGTTACGGTGGCCCCCTCCCGCACGTTTATTTAAAGAGTCCACACGGCGCGTTCCCGGGCGTCAAGTCGCGTTACATGTTGCTAAAATCCGTTTAATGAGTAGTATTTTATTGAAGATTCTCTTTCCTCGTCTCAGTCTGGCCAGACTAGAACTCTATAATATATATATATATTTATTTGCTACTATTAAGAATCGGAAATAAGCGATGATGGTAACAGTTTGTGTTATTACTCTCTTTACTGAATCGCGCAATACAGCCTTGACTCGTCAAAGGTTCTCGTAGAATTTAGGTTTCGTGGAATGGTAGAAAAAGAATTTTTAAAATGTTTAGAAATATTGGAAAAATCTTCTGAATATCCGCGGTTTAGCCATTGGTTGTCGTCCCTTTACAGCATTCCTGTCATGGACTTTAAGAGTATATGCGCAGTGGAAGTTTAGACTCAAATAATAAACACAGTGCATAACTTTGGCTAAGATTAATTAACAATATTTATTGCTGATGAGAGGGTTAATTTACTCTACAAAGCATAATATTACGAAGTTGGGGCTAACGATCTCACTAATATGTGAGAGACTAAACCAAGCAATGTCCGTTCCCACTTGGTCCCGTGAGGGACATACGTTGCGGCTCGGAATAAATTATCCGGCCATTACAAACAATAGATAGTTAGCACTTTAAAAAAATTATAGCAGGGAAATGACGCTGGCAGCTTGGCTGGCAACACGTCTACTCTTCTCTGAACACAGACGCTGCATAGCTATAGACAATGATAAGAAAGAAACTGTTAATGAACCTGCCCAATAGACCCTTCTCGCTCTTACTATAATTAGAACTATAACAAAGGCTAACATTAATTAATGGCACCCCAACGCGACACACCCAGCGAGGCATCTGAAATTTCTACAGAAGAGAACGACGCTCGAGCGGGAGCAGGAATGCGAGGATTGCCAATTAGGAGGTTATTAAATAGAGTTTCGATATTTAATGCTAGAACCGAAACCTACCTTGCATATGGAACCAGGTCGCCTAGCTCCTCCTTCCAAACTCCGTCGTAAGTCCAGGGCGTAATCATCACCTGTGGCACAGTGGGGTCGATGCTGACACACCAGTGACGAGGGAAGAGGGATGCCAAGTCTTGTAGGGAGAATCCAGCGGTGACCACTATCCAGTGATGTGGGCGGACGAGTCTCGGGGCAGCCGGAACCGATGCGACGAACGCTGGCTGACGCCGTTGAGACATGGATGAAAGAAACAGGATATTTTCCACCTGACTTCATTATTTGGGGCGCCATCTGGATATTTGCGTGCACATTAAGACCTTTAGCAGACGATAAAATTAATTTTTTATTTTTTAATTTTTGTAAATTAAAGGAATGTTAGAATACACAATGTTACAACGTAAATTTATTTTTATCATCGTGTTTTTAATTGTATATTATATATATTAAAAGCTTTTCTTAGTAATTCCCTACATATATAATATGCATACTGTACCTAGTTACATTTAAAATAAATACACATACAAGTAAAAGCACGTAAGAATAACATGTTATATAATTACGAAAGTATTATAACTTTTTTTAAACATGTTAAGGTTAATTTTGGAGAATTAATATAATTTTATTTCAGGCAGGAATAAAATAATTCTACAGAAGTTATATAATCATAAAGTTTTAAAAAGATTTTGTTAAAATTTATTAAAAAGGATTACTAAAAGTTTTGAAAATTTACAATTAAATTATTACAACATTATTAATAAATTAGTGAATATTAATTTGCCTAGAATGTCCATTTTTTAGTATGGTATTAGATTTACCTTGTACATGATGTACATGTATATATTTTTTATATGATACACATTGGAGTAGGAACATGAACAAAAAATTTTATTATCCCAGCAACAAAGAATTTTGAAATAGTTTACCATAAAACATGCGAAATATTTTTTTTTCTGTTAACCATGGATGATGCATGAAAGGTCAGCATGTTTTTTTTTATTTATTTATTTCCTGGGATGTAAAAAAAATGTAAAATGTATAAAACACTTAACTTTACTGATTATTTGAATTACCATGTCGCCTAATTTTCATCATAAACATATATCAAGTCACTGTCATAATGTACAACAACAGGCGATGGTGATCTGACATTTGTATTTTTCTTTTGCAAAATCTAATATCAACATAGTGACTAGACTTTTATTTACCGTTCAGGGTCCTTCGGAAAACGAAAAAAGGATAGTTCTTTATTTTTTACTCTTGAATTATTGTAATTTAGCATAGCGCACTTCTCTCCTCCTCCATTGTAAGCCGCCATCATCTTCATCATGCGTCGTCTGCTTAGGTAGCGATGTGCACGCAAATATCCAGATGGCCCACCATAAAAAAACTCACGGGCGACACAATAGGAGTTGAGAATCCAGTTTCTTTCATCCATGGTTGAGATGAGTCCCGTCTCGAAGAGGCTGCTGACGTTTTCACCTTTGGCTGTGAATCACTCACGTTGACTCCGGAAGGCACCTCGTCCAGCGTGCCGTCATTATAAAAAGTCCAGAGTTCTATTTCGAATGCCTCTGAAAAAGTCTCCAACACATTAGTCCATGAGTAACGAGCACGAGCAGAACTGCAATACGCCAGCGGACGAACGTCCGCGGCTTCTTTCAATGGAGTCGGCGAACGACCTTCTCTCTCGGGCCGTTTCTTTCTCTCACTTTTTCCGTGAGACCCAATTACCATCGGTCGTTCAGGAAGAGCACGGATTTTCGACCTTTCATCTCGGTTCCTAGCCTCCAATCCCCGATTACAAAACTCCCGCCTGCTTTTCCGACGCGCGCGCTTTTTTCTGCGCTTCTTCCTGTTTCCTTTGGAACGACGCTTTTGCATGCGGTTGCCAGGTAAAACTTTAATATTCTTTGAAGTTTTGTCAATAGATGGCGACACCATCTTTCCATCTTTACTCTCCGATGTTGAGGCACCATCGAGAGCAATGGCATTGCAAGTCACCGCCGAATGCGGTGACAATTCCTCAATGTGTAGGAAATGCTTTATAAGTGGCTAGTTTTTTTTTTGAACAATTATGAAGAAAACTTAGGGAAGCTTTGCATTTTGGTCAAACTCCCAAGCAATATGTGAAATTTTGTTGATGCAAAGAAAAAAAAACTAAGTTATTAAATAATGCGTTTTATGTTAACTTTGAAAGTTTTACGGTAAGAATCTTTTTAAAAATATTTAATTTTCATCTGTTTGAAAAGAAATAAGCTTGCTTATAAGCAAACACATTGTTATAATAGTATAATTTTCCTTTGTTGTCTCTCTCTAAGAAGCAGATAATTATTTTTTCGCGGGATTGCCTTGTTTCCTAGAAGGTCAACATGATGCGGCGGTTGCGTGAGAGGATTTTTCTTTTTAGATTTTTTTTAGTTTGGAGTTAGTTGCGTCCGACCCAGTAGTCCGTGATGTTGCACTATCAAGTTGGTCGAAACTTTTTCAAATGTTGACTAAGTCGTTGAAAAGCAAATGGTTTTTTTTTTGGCTCCAAGGCACCCGACGCCATGCCTGGGTTTTCATTTGAAGTGATCGTCAACTCGGATGAATAGTTCGAGCGGAGAAATTGGTTGATAGTGGTCAGCGCGATGTCATTTGAGAACCCGTTGGGAGACGGAGCCGATTTTGGAACTGTAAGCGCTCATGTAGCTTCCGTATCTCCTCTTCGGCAAGAATCGGCGTATGTACGGCCCCTGTATTTCTCTCCGTTGGTGCTGTTGTGTGGTGAAGTGACTTTGCAATTTAATATCACTTCGTCAACACTCCTTCCGAAGAAGGGTGTTAACATAAATTAAGAAAGGGAGGGATCGATTTTGATATGCGTAAAGAGGTTTATTTACAAAAGAAAACATCAGATAAATACAAAAGATAATAAAGCAGATACAAATAGGCAGGGAATAACAATTAGCTGCTTGTAGCTAAAACAATTAAGTGACAAATGTATGATCCTGTATTACTTAGCACCAGTCTAAACAAAGAACTCCCAATTAACTACAACGTCAAACCTAAACAAGGGACTATGAAAACCCTGTGTGCATACAGGTTACAAGCACGAACCAGAGTCGTGTTCAAAGGCCTCAAAGGAGTTGGTTAGCGCAAGGGATACCTGAGCCAACATACCGGATCCTACACCGGTGGGCTACCCAACACCCGAACCAAAACGGGACAAATCAACCTCTTTAACTAAACCAAACACCCACCAGGCAACGAAAACAACATGTACCCAGCATGCACACAACAAAAAACGCAAACCTTCCCCAAAACAAGATAAAAGTTTAGTTACCCACTGTGCTAAGAATACACTCACATATAAATGCCTTACAAAATCATCCAATAAATAACAACAATTAAAATGGCAGATTGAAACAAGATCAAAATAGTGGCAAGCAGAGATGACAAAAACTAGCGCATAACTAAGCCAAAGATTCACCCCACTAATACATATAGATAGATAGTCACACCTAAAATAGGGACACAATAACCACACCGTGCAAACTGGTCACCGACATGGAACTTCCGCCATGTAACACAAAGAAAAGAGGGCATGGTCGCTGTAGTGGGAACCAAAGCCAACCTACCGGATCCAACACCGGTGTGCAACATAGAACCCGAAATCCAGTCCGTACAAATGGGACTAGCCATTCAAAAATAACGGGTCTACACATCCACTGCCAACGAGCCATAATACCTATGCCCCTACACAACACCAGTACCAAGATTGCACAAAATATCCAAAAACCCCAAACAATCCCAAAAATAGAAGGCTGCTTATCTACCCCACGCGCTAGTGATAAAATCTACTGAATGCTCCACTATCGATCTATACAAAAAAAAACATACAATCCAACTTCAAAATTACTTGATTACTACAAAAAATAAATAACACCAATTAATCCAAGTTGACTAATCCATTCACAACATAACAAACCTTTCTCAACTTAAATTCTCATCATACTTAATATAAATTCATAATCTATTCATAAAACAATCTCCCTAAGCTATTACAAAAATCCAAAACTCAACTTTCAAATAAACTACTAATACTTCAATCCCCTTCTAAATCATAACATAAGTCATTAATTCTGCCACACTAACAAACTTGATAATTCGAATCAATTCCCCGACAGAAATACAGTACAGCAAACCCTCACAATCCAAAATTAATAATTTACAAACTATAAAACTAAATATAATCCAAAGCTATCTAAATAATTCTTAAACGTTTTAACACTTCAATAAACAAAGATCCCAATCTAAAATTCCCACTAATAACAACATAAATCTTATTAAATCGATTCCCGCTACCATTCAAATCCATAATCCAAATTTCAAGAACTATTACTAAATTTCTCTTAAGCTTTACACTAAACCCCAATATAAAGAAACAAATAATCTAACGTCAAAAATAATACAATAAATTACCACATGGTTTTCTCTTTCCGAAATGAAAGAAGGTTAGGCCTAGCCATCATCTAATTTAGCATCGTAACACGAACCCAATCCGAATGGAACACGCTTGTTCCCGGTCCAAAGGCATCTGCTTCGTCTTCGGCATCTCCAAGAGCTTCCATCTCGTCTCAGTCCTTTCTGTCTCGATGCTGGATCTTGAATGCCTCTTTATGCTGCTGCCGACCCCTTTTTTTATACACAAGGCAAATCCCGCAGTGAATCATGGGATCGCCCTCTGGTGGCAAAGCTGGAAATACGCATAATACTTCCGGAATTCTCAGTGAGAACACAAAGAAGAAGGCATCGAAGTTCGATCCTCTCAGCATGCATTGCAACCACAAATTACAGCTTAATACATAAAATGGTTCAAAACATAATAAATCTGATTAATTAAATTCCAAATCTTAAATATTATTACTCTATACATCAAGTAATCAAGTACAATAACTCTAAAGGAATACAGATTCATATGACAAGTTTGCAATTAAAAATCACATAATGGAAGCCTCGACGGGCGTTAGGTTTTGTATCACGTGAGAAAAAGGCATCCATGATATCCAAAGCATCCATAGGCTTAAAATTGATCAAAAGGATCTCAAGAAACATATTTAAACAACAGACACTCGTCCAACAAGATAATTTTGACACCCGAAGGTGGCATGTAGTCCTTTTCTAAGGGAGGACTACTGTAACCCTTTACAAAATAAAGGAAAATAACAAAACAACAAAGTGACTATGTCACACTACTTTCCCTTTACAAACAAGATATTGGCTTTAAATCTTAAGAGTTAAGCCAATATCTGAAAATTCACATAAAAAAATTCAGTAATTTCCTCAATGAAAACTTATAAACAGGTGATTACATCACAGTTGAATGGTACCGTTATTGAATTTCACTGATGTCCTATCCCGCTTGCATTGACGAACTTTTTGGCTTTCTGTTAGTGACCACGTTGTCAACGGACTCCAGAAGTAATCTGTATTTATCCCTTTGGGTACATTTCTTTGTTTGCTTAAACTTTAGCTCCTTCTTCACAAGACGTTCCTTTTGACTTTAAAAATGTTCAAAGAGAACTTTATTTCTGCCGACTCGACGGATTTGTTAGATTTAAAGAATGTTTCTTTGTAATTTTAACGTTTGATTAGTCAATCAACCGTTGATGTAATGCCTGATACCGTTTTCTTTTGATATTTTTTTTGTCACTTTCATTGTTTCTTTTTTTATTATTTTTTTTTCTCCAGGTTCCCTCTTACTCTGCACTGTTTTCCCTTCTCCGGTGTGGATGGCGATTTGGGCAAGTGTGTCTCCCTGATCTCCGTAGTTTGTCTAATGGTAGCTAACTGTTGTGGTATGTTTTCTTGTCGGTTTACGTTCAGTTTGTGCCCGTCCCGTGTCCTTCTCCACCCCCTGGTAGGGTAAGAGCTTTACTGTTTTTCTTTTTGTTTTCCTCTTTTGTCAAAATTTAGTCTTATTTTTGTTTTTATTTTCGGCTTTCTGCATCTTATGTATTGCTTTTAATTTGTTATGGACTTTCTTGTTTACTTCTTTATTGATAGAAGCCTTTTTAGATCCAGTTTCCACGCCTACCTAACGCGTGGGTGATAGTGCATAAAACCTAACCCTAGAGGTCTCCCATAAACTCGAGTCTTGTTGCGAGCCTCGTAGAACTCAGATGATGTCAGAACCGAATCAAGTACATCAGCCACAGGACTTCCTTCGCCCAGATTTTGAGAGCAGCGATTACTTTTTAAGATACATTTATTGGCTTTGATTACTTTTTGCTACTCAGATTTACTTATTATTGCACCTTTTCTTTTATTCAATCTATTAATACTTTCAATTACCAATTTATTTTTCTTTTTTAGTTTTTTTCTTTGAATTGCAAGTTGAATAGCGATTTGCCAGAATGAATTTGTACTAACAAGACTATCTACTCAACTTTTGTCATCGATCATACATGCTTGTGGATCACTTTAACTTTGTACCTCTGTTTAAGTCAACTCCCACAGCTGTTATCGAGGACCTGTTTTATATATATGATTCTCTTTTTTTCCTAAACTTTCCTTGCTTTATTATCAATAAAAAAGAACAATAAAGATTATATTTAAACTTGGACTTCGGTTGACGATTAGTCTTATCTTCCACCCATTAACTTAAGTAATAGAAGGGGGGTGTCATATAAAGCAAGTTTATTCGGGGGTAGCAGTTCTTAGCCTAAAGATTTTGGTGTTTTTTGGCAATGTTAAACTTAATTCTTGGGGTATTTTAGAAAATAAGCGAATCTAAATATTGGGATTGGTAGCTTAAAAGACGTTAACTTTCAGGGGGGGGTTTATGTTAAGAATTAAAGGGAATTTCAACTTTCGAAGCTCACAAACGCAACCCACCTACTCTTATTGCAGTAGTCCAATCGAAGATTGTACGGCCACTTTTGGCTCATTACAATATATATATATATATATATATATATACTAGTCCATGGGTGGTGCTGCCTGGGTTGGCTTCCACTTGTTGCCGTAGGGCTGCGTCATCCACTTCCTTGGGTATTCCGCTCCTTGGCCCATCTTCCAGGCCCATGTCTCCAGAAGAAAAGTGGGAGAACCGCCGTCGTGCTGTCCGTTCATTGGTCACACCCTGACCTTCCACTCTGCAAATTTCGATGGCTGTTGCTTGGGCACTGGTCCCCTTTTTCCAATAGTGCGAAGGAGCCCGCATATCACCAATTTTTCTGCCATATTTTTACACTGTGAGACGCAGGTGGCACAATGTATATGGCATTCAAATTCGTACTGACTTTTCTCTTAATAAACTTCAATTTACCCTTGTGATAAATGGTCATCGCCCAAAATTTGTCTTATTCTACCCCCCCCCCTCCTGCGTCGGTCACTACTTTTGACTCAACCTCTGTAGAGTTTTCTCTCCATCTGGAAAGCGTCTCTTATAGTCTTCTATAAGATTGTCTTTATGTCTATCGAACAATTTGGCTGCATCAGATGGTTGACACATGATGCAGATAGATGCAAATAATTACTTAAGCTGTATTAGTATTTCATGAGTTGCAGCCTCATTTAGGCAAGTATCACATTCCGAATCAACAACGGTTTGGCCCCTTGAAATGCAGGCTTCATGGAAGATTGAATATAGAACAGGGTTTCCTTTAACAATTCTTAAATCATCAAAAGAGTTGGCTCCTCGAACATGTAGAAGGAGAATTCGGAAGAACCATTTCTCCTTCACTGTGGGAATTTACAGTAAACATCCTACCAATTGTAGTTTCAAACAATAATGACATAAAGATGCCATCAAACAATGCTGATGCAAACAATGTAAACGTAACCTTGGCAACATAGCAACGATGACATCAGCCGATTATATATATATATATATA
>JAHWFO010079369.1:0-61448 GCA_023313115.1 Rhysida immarginata | reverse complement strand
TATATATATATATATATAGATTTACGGTAAACATCCTACCAATTGTAGTTTCAAACAATAATGACAAAGATGCCATCAAACAATGTAAATGTAATCTTGGCAACATAGCGATGACATTAGCCGATTATATATATATAGATATAAAATGGACTTGATTTATGTTTGTTTGCTTGCATATGTGAACAATTAGCCCGTCGTGTTTGCTTAAATTGTGTTTTTATTTTGCGTCGACAATGGTTGATGAAATTTATACATGCTGTAGCCTGCCCCGTTACTGAAAAGACACATGACCATCTTAGTCTAAGCAAAAATCTAACCTTCATTGTTTCCAACACTAATGCGAGAATTTGAAAGAATTTTCGTCTTTCCAAAGTGAATATTTACTTTATTAAGGATTTTTCATGTGTTCTTAATTATATTCAAATTCAGGTATTGCAAAATTTCATCAAACAAACGGACCAAGCAATGCCGGGCATATCAGCTAGTTAATAATAAATAATAATAAATGCCATCAAAGAATGATGGTAAAAAAAATGTATATTTACCCTTGGCAACAGAGCGATGACATTAGCCGATTATATATATAGATATAATAAACCCTCCTAATACAAAGTTAGCTGTTCTATAGTCAACAAAATTCACAATCCCTAAATCATAATACTCCCAAAGTTTACATTTCATAACAGTCTAATAATTCTATATCCCTTCTAAAATCTCAAATAACGAAGCTTACAAACCCACTAATAATGGCACTAAGATTCAGTTAAATCCTATCCCCCTAATACCAAATTAATAACCCATTAACTTCAGAAATCCTACTATTCTTATAAAGCATCACAATAACAATTCCACTGAATAATCCAAACCATCTCAATAAATATAAATCTATAATCCAACACAGTCCTAGCAATTCCAAACATATTCTAAAGTCAAAGTTATAAACGTAAATTCCATCCAAAAACGGCTATAAACCTTCCCTTTAATCTAACCCAAAATAATCTAAAATTCCTGAACAATTTATGTATGATAAAGCTAGTTAATATTTTTCTAAATTTGGAAATTAATGATCTAACTTCTCAAGAATACAAGTGAGGTATACCAATAATGAAGATAAACAGAACGATACAAAAATCACCACGTGGTTTTCTCTTTCCAAGAGAGGGTTAGGCCTAACCGCTAATTACATCATCAACGCAAAAGGATCCCAGTCCGGGTGGAACAAGATTGTTCCCGTCCCAAGGCATCTGCTTCGGCATCGTCGTCTTCCTGGGCTTCCATCTCACATAGGTCTTACTGGTATTGTCTCTTGATCAGGAATGAATTTTTCTTGGTGCTTCAGACCTCCTTTTATATCCAAGGCAAGCGTCGGGCTGCCCTCTAGTGGTGGCATGGGTGAAGCTCTCACCCCACTTCCGGATTTCACGCTTGTCACTTCTAGGCCTGATAGAGAGGGACGTCATCGCCAGCACGCTAGATTCGAACCGTGGGCGATGTTTTTACAAAAAGGATTCATATAAAAACACAAGTAATCTAAAACTTCTACATAATTTGATACACACATAATCATTTTAATTCTTACATTCATAATCTCTGATAATTTCAATATAATAAAGATTTTAGAGTAATAAAATCCAACACAATTTGTGGCAGGATGATTAACAGGAAATAATATCTGATAAAAGAGTTTCTGTCCGTGTACAAATGGAGCTTTCGTCCGATAACGAAATTTCTGTCCTAACAAAGGCAAAACAGAACCGAAGAAAGGGGCGAACTATAACATTAGAAATCAGATGAATTCTACTACCCACTGACACAAGAAAGTGTCATGTAGTCCTTTTCTAAGGGAGAACTACTGTACCCTTTACAATAATGATAATTAGAACAAACTAAAAAGTGACAATGTCACAATATAAGTAATAGTGATCAAAGTAACAAATCGTATACATCAATGGAACAAAATCTACCATTAGTACTAAGCTCTCTGTAATTGCTGCTAATCTATTCTATGGTTTGCTATTCGTTCCAGATATTAATCACATCATAATAACACTATAACTCTTGATTAACGTTCGCTATACACGCAGGCCTGTTTAAAATTATCACTTATCTGTCTCTCATTACACACTGCTATTGATGCTGGCGGACATGAGGTCATCGAATACAGCCGTCGCATCTTAGAGTCTCCGCTGCTTTTCTTCCTGTGCATGCTGATAAGAGTACTCTGCGACGTTATACCCACTGGCCTGTTGTCTTCCTGCGATCTTTCCTCCAGCCTGGCTGTAAAGGGATCCATGTCATGGGGACTAGCACAGGTTGCTTCCTACGATGAAGCATAGTGGTTTATAGCTGCTGCTCCGTCGTCCTCGCCTATTCCTCTGCCCGTTCTTTGTCCGACCTTTCTCGTGATGCCGGTCACTCCTCTTTCTCATCTACTTCAGCTCTCCCATCGTTCGCTTAATTCGCTACGTCTTTCTCTAGCTATCGTCAATAAACATTCTTCATCTATAGCTACGACTGCTGGCACCAAAAATTCTCTTTACACTGCTAAACTGTTTCCTTCTTTCTTTTGCTACACAAGTCTCACTGTTGGGCCATTTCTCCCAATTCTCCGATGTTTCCCTATAACCAACTTAATCACAACTATTCTCTCTCTGTTCTTTCTCGTTCGGTCACTGTTCCTTCTCTGTCTCTATCTGTTCTTATTCTCTCACACTCTGCATTAATGTTCAAGTATATCCTTTTTCTTCCACTAGCACTTGATTGGTTTTCCAATTTCATTCCTTGGAATTTTATTTCTGAGGGTTGTTGCCTAGGCGATGCCGCTCCCTCCTTCCTTGTTCATTGTTTAGCTTTCCACTTTCTTAATCCTCTAACAAAAGGTGTCTTAGGCCTACTTTTCGCACTTAAGTGTTCCAACATGTGATTTTCACTGAGAGAGCCATTTCATTTCTTATTACTTTCTTAGTATTTTATTATCGTATTCTAAGTTTTGTTGGGTCATTTTGCAACTCCAAGTCTCAAAAAAATAATGAGAATTACTGATACTTCTGTAATTACTCCATAAAATTTCTATTACGTTCCCATTTTCTTAGTTCTTAAACTTCTACCCTCACGCATTATATTACCCCCCTTTCCTAACTAACAAATAATTCTCTAATTTCTAATTTCTACCCCTTTTATTATTAATAACTGAACAACACAGATATGCCTAATAAATGGTATATCTGTTGTGATGGGTCATGTGAAATATTTAACGAAATATCATGTGCCCTCACACTTTCTTGCCATTTTTAAGTAATAATAGTTTGAGAAACCAGTGAACCAAATAGATAAATTATATAAAATTCTTGGCAATACTACAGCTTGGTAAATTTTATAAATTGCATAATAAAGGCATACATAATATGCAAAGTCTATTATGGTGCAGTTTTTCGGCACAGCAGTTTTTCTTCCCTCCCCCTGCCTCTATAACTCCTCCTGTAAGGAGCCCATTTCAAAACGAATGTTTTAAATATGCCATTATCTTGCAACAGTATATAATGATACTTTTCAATTAAAGGCATTCTGTAATTTGTTTGTTTTTCGTGCTGAAGTAAAAACAATGAAATAGCATGACAATTTTCTTACAAAGCGATGAAATGGCTGACATGCTTTCTCTCTCTAGATCAGCAAGTAGGGATAGAGAATTTGCTCCTCAAGTGGCCAATTCTGGCCAGAAATTGGAGTGACAAACTCTCTTCACACTCCAATATAATGTGTTAATGATGAGATGAGGGCAGATATCCCCTCGAATGCGGTCACTGTAGTAGGATACCTTACTCGACTCGACTCTTACAGCACTTAATGATCCGACCCTTAGGACGACAATTTTCAACCGACGCAAAAGGAGGACGGTTGGTCACCTTACTTATATTCTACTTACAGTCAACCGTTGACAACGAGATCCCTGGAGCAGCCAGTCTATTGATGAAAATGGGTGGGAAGGGAGAAAGAGAGGAATTGTTTCTTCGTGACTCATTTCCCATAAACGAAGAACGTTCAACCGTTCTCCCCAGTCTGCTCACCTATTTTCATCAGTAGACTGGCCGCTTTAGGGGTCTCGTTGTCAATGGTTGACTGTACCTTGGGCATAGCCTACTGTTGTTAAAGTGGAATTTATTGCAATATATTTATTTTAATAAATAATTCAACCAGTTTTAAAATAAATTACTTTGTTTGAATTTATCCGCTACGTAATTATTACTCCAATAAGTTTATTTATTCAATTATTATTCTTATTCTTGGAAAAATTATGACCCCTTTATTTAATTTATACTTTTTTATTTTAATTTAGCAAATAAGTAATTATTTGACTTTTAATATTGTCATCAATTCACTAAATAATTAGTGAATTGTGATTGAGTTAGTCCATTGTTGCCACAAATAGAGAGACAGAGAGAGAAAGAAAAAATTAATTATCGGTATATGATTTATTAATTTTTGTCATGATCTGTATGGACCAATGATAAAGGACATCATTGGTTTGGATTCGAATTTCTATGAGCCTGGTGAGAGTAAATTTCCTTATATAATTACTAGCTGAGATGCCCATCTTTGCCCAGCTTTTCAAGGTAAAATGAAGTAGTGTTAGGCATTATAAAAAAAAAAAATCGATGTTCTGCACAATCGATGTTTTTTTGCCGAACCCGATATTTCGGTGATCGATTATTCAGTTAAAAATCGATTTTAAAGCGATGTTTTTCATTCTGATTAGTTTTCAAGTATGAAGCATCAGAAGGAAGGCAAATCACTACTGCTAATAATAATAATATTTAAAAGACCTTTTAAATTAATTTTGAAGAACAGATTTACTTTGGCCGAGGCTAAGCCACCACTGAATTTTCACAATATGGATGCTTCAAAATATGAACTGAAGGCAGCACGGCATTTGACAAATGATTGCACTTTAAGCTACATGGCTTAAATAGGCTCGTGAAAACCACTGTTTCGCAGTTCAAGCAATTCTATTAGTTCTTAGTTGGTAGTCAATACCTAGTTGATAGTTGATTGGATGGGAATGGCATCCAATGATATCAACATTTTAATATCTTTTATGATACGATAAAACACCAATAGGATTAATCGGTTAATCATTAAAGCTCTTTCAAACTATGGAAAAAATCCATTTTCGATATCTTAACATCAACAAAAATCGATATTTTAAAAACACGATTATGGTGTGGCGACCTCCGCGGTCAACTTCCGCGTTTTACCACCAGATGGCAGTGAGATGCAAGTTTCACAGGTCACCTGACAACTCACCTGGCTAGTGGCAAGGTAGACAGACGGATTCCAGCCTGGACCAGACACAGACACACACCCCTGTGTGTACCCAGATCCGGCTCCCGCCACATGTCCGAAAGAACTTTAGCATTTATCATTTTTGCCATTTTTATATCATTATTATTAGTATTTATTATGTGTAGTGTATAGTATAATCAGTTATTAAAATTAGTCCTTAAAAATCATGGAGTCAGATATTAATGAATCACCACGACACTACAATTGGTGACCCGGACGTGATCGCCACCAAGCCATAAGGGATCACCATTGGAATCGACGAGAAATCCCAGCAGCAGTCATCATAAGAGAAAGGTAGGTGCAACCATCGTTGTTTCTGTCCCTCTGTTACAAGCTATGTCGCGTGGCTGAATTTGCATGACCAACGACAGGCAGCACGTGGCAAAAGCACGAGTACCCGTTCTCCTTGGTGAACCCCCCCCCCCCAAAAACCCCCAACGGGGGGCGGGAGGATCCCTTTGGGCTTCACCTAAACAACATGGTAGGCAATGAGCTCGAGTCGATCACCCCTCAAGTAGCCTGCGTTTCCATTAATCCACCGCCCTTCTGGACGTAACAATCCCCAGCTGTGGTTCGCCCAGGTGGAGGCACAATTCGCCATCGCAGGCATAATGGCGAATACCACCAGGTTTAACCACGTGGTGGCCGCCCTTGCCCCTGAAGTTCTGCACACGGTCCAGGATTTGATCCTACAACCTCCGACATCTGATGCATACAGCACTTTGAAAGCTCGGTTAATCCACGCTTTCGCTGAAAGCGAGTCGGCAAAAAAAAAACGCTACTGCAAGGGATCGAGCTTGGGGATCAACGCCCTCCGCAGCTCCTCGCGAGGATGCACGACCTTGCTGGCAAGCACGTCAGCGACGACATATTGAAATCGCTGTGGACCTCAAGAATGCCCCATAGCACGCAGGTCATACTAACTGCATCTGGCGAGGATCTAAGTAAGTTGGCTGAAATCGCAGACAAGATCACAGAAGTTGTATCCCCGCCTTCGGCACAAATACACGAGGTGGCCTCTGCGGCCACTGGCTGCTCCATGCAGCAGCAGCTCGCCGAGTTGACGGCAGCCATTGCCGAGCTCCGCGCCGACTTCGCCAGCTCACAACGTCACCTGCGCGAATCCAACTCCCGGCCTCGACGGCAGGCCCCCCAAA
Organism: Rhysida immarginata; assembly: GCA_023313115.1. Taxonomy (NCBI): domain Eukaryota; kingdom Metazoa; phylum Arthropoda; class Chilopoda; order Scolopendromorpha; family Scolopendridae; genus Rhysida; species Rhysida immarginata. The sequence continues at coordinate 54,951 of JAHWFO010079369.1, read as the reverse complement.
GCAATTCCAGCGTGTGCTTTTATCATGCCAGATTTGGAGAGTGCGCACGTAAGTGCACGTCCCCATGTTCGTTCACAGATTCGGGAAACCACACGGGCGGCCGTTCCCGACCACAAACGGCGACCGCCACTTAGACAGAATTTTTCTGGCCGATACCGCGTCGAGGATGACGTTTCTCATCGACACGGGCGCGGACGTATCAATCCTGCCAAAGCATCATTTTCCCCATCTTCGACGCCCAGCGGAGTTGACTCTCTATGCTGCTAACAACACTCCGATCAAAACATATGGCATAGAGACTCTCCACACCACTCTAAACCTTCGGCGAAGCTTCTCGTGGAAATTCATAATCGCCAAAGTCTCCCAACCGATCATAGGCATAGATTTTTTGATGCACTACAACCTGCTAGTGGACGTAAAGCACAATTGCCTAATCGACGGCACTACGCACCAAAAAACCACTGGCAAAATGATGAGACAGCCTCCCCACATTGAGTGGGATCTCTACCCTATCATCCAACTCTCCATACCATCACCTCTTACGTGACTTCCCTCAGGTGACTAACCCGTCCCTGCCGCCCCTAACGGAGCAGGAGCCATTGGTTTTCCACCATATTGAGACCATTGGCCCCCTGTTTTCTCCAAACCGAGACGCCTGTCGCTCGATATGGTGCAGGCCGCAAAAAAAGAGTTCTCCCCGAACATATTCCTAAAACGGCTATCACAACCCCGTTTGGCTTATATGAATTCACAACCACTCCCTTTGGTTTGCGGAACGCTGGCCAAATGTTTCAACGACACATATATCAGGTCCTTGCAGGCCTCGACTGCTGCGTCCCATACGTTGACGACATTCTCGTCGCATCCCGCACAATGGAGGAGCACTCGCAGCACATTAGACAAGTGCTCCAGCGCTTGAGTGAGTACAATCTCAAAATAAATCCTTCCAAGTGCACATTCGGTCAGTCCTCCGTGTTTTTTCTTGGTTGCCTAGTGTCGCAGGATGACATCCACCCCTCTCAGAGAAAACAAAGGTGATAGCAGAATTCCCCACACCAGAGACCATCTCTCAACTACGACAATTTCTGGCGATGATAAATTTCTATCGGCGATTCTTGCCAAACGCCGCCAGCACACAAGCCCCCCTCAACGAGCTCACAAAAGATGCAAAAAAGAATGACAAGCGCAAGGTGCTATGGGACGACTCCACCCTTGCAGCGTTTGAAAGATGCAAGCACGATCTAGCGCAGGCTGCAACATTAACGTTCCCTTCTCCCGATCAGCAACTCTCACTTATGGTGGATGCTTCCGACACAACCATCGGTACCGCGCTTCACACCCACAGAGATCAAGCATTGCGCCCCCTGGCATTTTTCTCTCGCAAACTAACCCCGGCGGAGCTTAAATATTCCACCTATGATCGCGAGCTCTTGGCGATTTACGTGGCCATAAAGCACTTCCGCCACGAGCTGGAAGGCCACGATTTCATCGTGTTCACGGACCACCACCCCCTTACTTTCGCGTTCACCAAGAAAACCGACTTGTGTTTGCCCCGCCAACAGCGCCACCTCGAATTCATTGCATAATTCACCACCGACATACGCCACGTGGCGGGCTCCAGCAACATGATTGCCGATACTTTATCACGTATCGACGAGCTGCGTCTCCCAGCCACTGAATTCACTGCATTGGCAAAGGCCCAGATTGAGGACGATGAGTTAAAATCTCTCCTCATCCAAACGAACACTTCTCTGACCCTCAAACCCCTTCAGCTTGACACAGAGACACCCATCTATTGCGACACCAGTGATGGCAACGTCAGACCCTTCGTCCCACTGGAACTGCGCTCCACAACCTGGCCCACCTTGGTGTGAACACCACGAGACGCCTCATCCTACAGCGTTTCGTTTAGCCCTCCATCAACAGGGACGTCGTCGAGTGGACCCGGGCATGCATGGACTGCCAACAAGCAAAAATTCACCGCCACACTCGTAGCCCCCTCCAGCTGTTCAAGCTACTCGCCGCGAGGTATAGTCATATTCATGTCGATCTCGTGGGCCCGCTTCCGCCGTCGGACGAACATCAATATCTCCTGACGTGTGTTGACCGGTACACTCGCTGGCCAGAGGCCATCCCCCTACAGGACATGACCGCAGAAACGGTGGCACAAGCCCTCATCCATCACTGGATCTCCAGGTTTGGCATTCCGACCACCATCACTACGGACCTAGGACGGCCGTTCACCTCCCACCTGTTTGCCTCCCTGTGAGCCACGCTGGGGATTGAGCACATCTGCACAACCCCCTATAACCCCGCAGCCAATGGCCTGGTTGAGCGTTTCCATCGCTCACTCAAGCAGGCCCTCCGCTGCCATGGCCAGCGATGGATGGACTCACTCTCCATCGTTCTGCTTGCCCTTTGCTCCACTTACAAGGACGACATCGGCGGCACATGCGCCGAGATGGTGTATGGCTCCACGCTCCGATTGCCCGGACAATTTTTCCACCTGACTAGCACACCTCTGACTGAGCCATCCACCTTCATTCAGCAATTAAGAGACACTATGCAGACCCTCAAACCAACCCCGACGTCCGCCCACAATCGGACATCATGTTTTGTCCACCCTGCCCTGGCCTCCTGCTCTCACATATTCATTCGGGTCGAGACCCCCAGATCGATGCTCTCAAACCCGTACGACGGCCCATTTCCATTCATAAAAAGAACACCCAACCACTGCACCGTCTGCAGAAACGGCCGGAAAGAATCCATCCACATGGACCGCCTCAAGCCAGCCTTCATCTGGTCTGGCCCAGCCATCGAACCTACGGAGACAGCATCATCCCAAGGCCCCACAAAACTGCACCATCTGCATCCACAACCGCATCTTCCGAGACCCGAACAACCACAACCACCCGATCCGGCAGGCAGGTCCGCTTCAACCCGAAGTACCTGTGACGAATTTTGCCTCCGGCATTCGGGGGGGGGGGGAGTACTGTGGCGAGCTCTGCAGTCAACTTCCGCGTTTTGCCACCAGACGGCAGTGAGACACAAGCTTCACGGGTCACCTGACAACTCATCTGGCTGGTGGCAAGGTAGACAGACGGGTTCCAGCCTGGACCAGTCACAAACACACACCCCTGTGTGTACACAGATCTGGCTCTCGCCACGTGTCTGAAAGAACTTTAGCATTTATCATTTTTGCCATTTTTATATCATTATTGGTAGTATTTATTACGTGTAGTGTATAGTATAATCAGTTATTAAAATTATTCTTTAAAAATCATGGAGTCAGATATTAATGAATCACCATGACACTACAATAGATTAAACATCGCCTGCAATAAAATCGATTATCGGAAGAATATCGATTTATCGCCCAACACTAATTTCTACTTCTGTTCCTTCTGAAAGGCTGTTTTTGAAGGCAGGAGCAACTGCAGCAGATGACAGATCAAGGCTAACAGGAAAACGGCTACATAAATTGGTTTTCTCAAATTCATAGACAATAGATATTGGCAGCTATATATGCAAATGCAAACAATTTGTCCAAAATATTTGAAATAAAAAAAATTCTGTGAAAGGATCTACAATTTTTTTTTATCTTTGATATTATATATATTTGTTACGATCAACTGATTAATCGTCTTTGATTAACCAATCATTGTTATCGCACAATCAGATTAATCAATATCAATGATCGATTACAAAATCTTAATAATTGCCTATCCCTAGCGGTATATACCCGCTTTGGTGGCAGTGTTGCCAGATTAGGGGAGTTTCCCTTAGATCTAGGGGATTTTAAAGTCTTTGGGGGAGAATCTAGGGGGTAAAAAAATTTAGGGGAATTTTTAGGGGATTTTTAAGTTTTGTAAGGGGAAAAATTTAAACCGTAGTTACAGTAATGTATAATCTAAGCCCTTGTCACCTTATATTACTTTTAAAGATGATTTACAAAAAAAAATGATCTTATAAACGTTGTTTCATATCAGTCATGAGGCTAACAAGAAAGACAGGCTCCAGTACTGAATAGTCATCTGACCAAGATAGGTCTATTAACAATATAACTTTCCTTGTTTCCATCTTGTATTTTAACAATCAGTGTTTTTTCCTTTGTTGGAAACAATGAAGGTTGGATTGTTGCTAGACCTATTTTGATCAGGTGACTTTTCAGTGCCGGAGCCTTTATTTCTCATTAGCCTCGTATCAGTCATTCATGACGTCACATTAGTAAACAATCATGCTCTACATGCTCTTACAAGTTAGAAAGCATGTATTCAAATGAAAATTTTGAAAATTCAATTCTTGTTAAGCCTGCTTTGATTGAATAAAATGCTAATGACAATAAAATGGTAAAACTTTTTTTTACTAAGTATAGAGACGTTCTCATTTCCGGTTTGTGCTAAGGATTGTGGGATACTGAGGTGAAAACAAACTGAGAATTTCATAGTGTTCTATGCGAATTCCTTGCTGTTTACGATCTGTTTTCAGGCCGTTTAAATATTTTAAAAGTTCTTTGGACCTTTAGTCATTAAGAGGACGTATATAAGGATAAATTAATTCATTTTAATTGATTATATCGTATTTTTATTAGCTATAGTGACTGACCTAAAAGTAAATTTCTCTACAGCAGTTAAAACGTAAGAATTTGTGTTATATTGGCCTGCGTTCATTTCCCCTACTGAAAAAAATTTTCTTTTTCTGAAATCGACTTAAAAACTTATGATCCGAGAAGATATATTGAAATTTTGAAAGAAAAAAAATTTTATCTCTACGAATGTGATCAATTTTCTGCAGCTATCTCTTCTGAAACGGCAAAAAAACAGAACCAAATGAAATTAATGCACTGTTAGAGGGTACCTTAAAATGTGCCTTGAAGGAATTTTTATGACAATTTTTTGGTTATATTAATTTTTTTTAAAAATTAAAAAATGGCTGAAGTGTTCATACAAGCGAACCGAACTCTTCCCCTTCCCTACCCCCGGAAAAAATTCCTTAAACGTTAATACATATTTGGAAGGTTCCTTAATCTCTGCATTGACATATTTTCCATTAAACTCGGTTAAACCTTTTTTAGAGATACTAATTTGTTTGTTTTTTTCTAATAATTAAGACATAACTAATACATCAAGCCAAAGTCAATAAATTCAGCATGAACGGATTCCTCTCTCTCAGAATCGAATAACTTTGGTAAATAAATTTTGAATTATAAAGGTTTTTAAAAGAAAATAAAAATAAATAAATAAATAAATTAACCCCTCCTTTCCGTTACATTTTTTTCTCTAAATTTCCATGATAAAGTGGGAGACCTGTGCGAATGTTCCAGTCAGAGACAAATGAAAGAAAGAGACTGGCAGTGACCTCCCCTCCAGTGGTGCCTTTGCGCCACCATATTCGGATTGGCAAGAAACAGCTGATTGCCCGAGGTAATGCATGTGAATCAATCAATTTGGTTTGGTTTGTTTGGTATTAACGTCCTTTTCAACTTCTATGGTCATTTCAGGACAAGGTTATAGGGGCGGCAAATTTTGCCTCGCAAGGGTTCTTTAACGTGCAGCCGGCAAACGACTACATGGGACCAACATCTTTACTTCCCTTCTGAAGGAAGTGCATGATCTCAGGATTTTCTTCCTGAAAGGATTCTCGTTGTCCTTGCCCGGAATCGAACCCGCATCCTCGGGCATCAGAGGCGATGACGCATCCACTGAGGTAGCGAGGCCGATGTGAAACAATCGCTTATTACAATATGTGGATTAATAAACTGATTATTTTATTGAACTGGGAATTATTTCTTCATTTACATTTAATTTAAAATTTTAATATATTTGTCTTTTAAAAATTCGTTAGGCATTGAATCAGCTATTTGGAGTCATTAAAAGTATACGTTATCGTTAGTTAATGCAATAAAGTTTTTTTAAAAAAATCAGAAAACAGGTTATGCTTACTAATACTTCCAGAAATCATCTACAAAAACAGCTGAAACTACATTGAGAATATATGCTGCCTTAGGTTTTTGCCAATCGTAACATGGTGAATGCTGCACTTCCGTTGGCAACAGTAGCGCTCAGCGAAATGAATAGGGCACTGCCAGTGTCTTTCTTTCATTTGTCTCTGGTTCCAGTCCACTATTTCAATTTATTTTGTTTACAGCCAAGTAATTATATTTCATTAAACTGTTGAAGAAATTGCACGATCCAAAGTTTCAGCCCAGCAGTTAAAATTGCTTACAACAACTCTGAAAAGTCACTTTTTAAAATTTAAAAGTTACTTCGTTGGGTTGATGTTAATTCAAAAAATCAGCAAAGCTGAAGAGGAAAACCCAGGGTACAAGGCTAAATGTTTTTTTATAAATTTTTTAGATTATATAGGCTAAAAATTCATAAATGGAAGGAAACCAAAATCGACACATATATGCAGTGGCGGAAATATTTAAACATTTTCAAACAACCCTCGGTAAATTTAAAAATATTATTGGAATTAGCAAATTGTCTGGCCATAAAAATCCACTGTCAAATGGGTGTTTTCCTCATTAATGATTTTTGGAGCAGTGATAAATCTATATATATATAAAATGAATTGCTGTTCGTTAGTCTCGCTAAAACTCAAAAACGGCTTGACCGATTTGAATAATTTTTTTGTTTTGTTTCCTCTAATACAGGGGTGGTTTAAAAAAAATAAAAGGGGGGAAAACCAACCCCTAAGGGGGGGAAAGGGGGATTGAAAATTTAACTGGTGTTGCATTGTGTACTTACACATTAACTGGTGTTGCATTGTATACTTAACACATTAACTGGTGTGGCACTACAAACGTAACACATTTACTGGTGTGGCACCACATAACTATTAACCATATTAACCTCTTTTAGGGAGAGGGCTAACGAATTGTAGAGTGTGCTATCCATGAAGCGCGATATCTCCACCATGATCTCCCTAAAACCTTCCCAGGGTCCATCAGAATTACCATGAAAAATTTCATCAAGATTGGTCTAGCCGATTATGAGATGCATAGCGAACAGATAGGTCCATGTGTGTTTCTTTCTTATATAAATTTATAGTTTAATTCCAATCTTGATGAAATTTGCAAATTTGATCTTCAAAGCAAGAAGAAGGTCAATGTCTACATGAGATTTCGAAAAAATAATATTAATCAATAATAATTTATGGATTTAAATTCAAATCATAGATCAAAAATATATATCTCCTGATGAACAATGCAAGGTAATATTTGTGCAATAAGAGACTGCTCTGTTTGTTTCAACAGTAGTGATAGCGACACAGAATTCTGAAAATGATATGGCATTAAAGGGCAACTGACATCAAAATTTGACTTGTATATTTTTTGTCCTAAAATTATAGAGGACATTAAAAAAATAAATTCTGCACAAAAAGTTTTCAGATATCACTATTATTTTAGGAGTTATGTAATTTTAAAAATTAGCACCTGAGGTCAGAGGCGAGTACGTTCAAGAAAGAAAGCCTTTGCACTGAAAATTCATACATTATTACATGATCATAAAAAGACATTGTTATTCGTGTTTCTACCAATAATAAGCCCTGAATTATGACTTCTTATGATCATGTAACAATGTATGAATTTTCAGTGCACAGACTTTCTTTCTAGGAGGTGCTGGACGTACTCGCCTCTGACGTCAGGTGCTAATTTTTAAAATTAAATAACTTCTAAAATAATAGTGATATTTGAAAACTTTTTGTGCAGAATTTATTTTTTCAATGTCCTCTATAATTTTAGGACATGTCAAATTTTGATGTTAGTTGCCCTTTAAATACAAAAATTGGAGAAAATATACAAGATTCAGCCAATTGTAAAGGGTAAGACCTTACACAGATTTTATTTGTCATTACAAATAATTTATTATTCATCTATGCGTATCTATTTATTTATTACGCATTTGGGGAAATTTATTGAATTGGTTTTCTGTTGACATTTACAAACAGCAGTTTATGCTGTAGATGGAAGTAGCTGATATTCTTTTGAACGTTTTCTAAAACGAGTTGAGCTTTCTGTATTTTTGAGAAAGCTAGAATTTTAATAGAGATCCTTTGAAATCTCTTTGTTCAGTTGCTGAGAAGTTTTATGGCCTCGAATGAAGCATGACTAATGGTTACTTCCACTTTCTTAGGCAATTTAGACTGTTTTACTGGAAAGGAGCATTTGCTCACCCCTCTCTTCTTGTCATATCAATGTCTTCTGACATTGTCCAGTTTTATTGGAGTCAGGTCCAGCCGATGGGTTGGGTGGTTGGTTATGCTAAGAAAAGAAAATCTCCCCCACCGCCCACGACTGGTTTGGACTTTCGTTGACAGCCTTATTGCCAAAAGGCCAAAATTTCTCTGGAACCCTCTGGAACCTAACAGGTGGCCACGAGTCGATAAGGCACCAGAATCAGAGTTCCAGACGTCCAGGCGGTTTGATCCGGTTGACCCAGGTTTGAAGCATCTTGGATGACCCATGTGACGTCACTCGAACGTGATTGGTCGGATGTTCGAATCCCGGTCGTACGAGGAAACTTAGAGTTTCTCGATCTGGGAGAATGATCTTGGCAGTTGCACCGTCAGGTTTTTTCCTGATTCTTGCCCTTTTTGTATAGTCTGTCACGGCCATAAGTGTAGATGACTGGGACTTAGGTTTCCCGGTTGGCTGCAGAACCCACTGCTTCCAAATGTCCAGTTTCGCACAGCCTGCATGAGAGGGAACACCTAAATTCCTTTATTTAACGTTTTCGTTAATTTAAGTTGGTGCAATCAGTTTTTCTTTTGTTTTTGCTCGATTTAATAAGGTTTCTGTAATGTTGATTTTCCATCGCAGTGCCCCCGCGTTAACAATGCTTTTGTCCCGTAAATTGACCAGTTACAGTTTGTCCCTTTTCCTGAGATGCCTTGCCGCCGTATCCATGTTCAGACAAATGAAGTAGACGACCCAAGATGACCAAAGATATGTCCTGACACGCCCGTTATCCAGCCACCACGGTCCTGATGTTGCTGTTCTGTTTTGAGTACGTGAGTTATAGACCTTGATTTTCAGTCCCTGGCCATTTTAAAGCGTTTTTCCTTGTCATTACATTTTATGGATTTGATTGCCATTATTATATTCTACTTGAGTCAATTGTTTATTTAACTGATATTCCATTTGCTAAAGCTACGCGTAAGTTTAAAGATTGTTTTATCTTTTGAGACGTACAATTCATGAGTTACTCTTATAATGATTATTTACTGCATTTTACTTGATGCCAATTTTATTGAGATTCTTTTACCATAATTAGATCAATTGTTTCCATTAATTTTCATTTTTCCGACCCTGGTAGAGAGGTCAAAGGTTATTTACATATCATTTACTTTAATTGTTTTCTCACATGAATAAATTTATTTATCATTTCTTTACACAAAGATCTTGGGTCTATCTTTCTTTATTTGATCCTTTCCTGGGCCATGCCTGTTTAAGCGGAGAATCTTAATGTGGGTTTTATATTAAATCTTAACCACTCATTCGGCCACGATCATTCAAAATTCTGCCTTAGGCAGTGGTGCTATGACTGCAAACTTGAAATTCACATTAGAGGCACAATCGCTGGCTCACGCTTGATACCTTTACAATTAAGGAGCCAAAACAAAAGGCAAACCTTACAGTGGTGCTGATTCGACAGGATTCTCAAATCATATTTGCGCCACGCACCGGCTGAGGCAGCAATCCTTACACTGGCCACAGCCCGACAGGATTTTTTTTTGAGCCGTAAGTTTTCCATTTGATGGATCTACGGATCCATAAATTAAATTTGGCTAAAGTAAAGCTAAGTGGGAGCACGCAATTTTTTTGTAGACACGAACAAGCGATGGCAGGTGTCACCAATTACTCCTACAATGAATAAAAAGTGCATGATAGAGAGATTTGGCAAGGAGCCAAGGGGCTGAAGCGAGCGCTTGTTTAGTGAGTGTAGGCAGAACAAAAGGGAGAGCATAAGGGATTTTGCCACGCGCCTTCAGGAGCTGGGGAAGAAAATCATGATCCCTGTAGAAGGAGCTGGGCCCGAGGTGGAGGTGAAGCGAGCTTTTGCTAGGCAAATTTTAGAGGAAAGGGTTAGAGAGAAATTTTTGGAGGGAATGCACCCCAACTTACAAAAAACTGTTCTGTTCAGGAGAACTGAAATGTTAGAAAAAGCAATTGGTTATGCGGAGGAGGAGGAAGTATTGGAATTTAGGTTTGCTGCTGTATCGCATCAGCGTGGTTTAAATTCATTGGGAAAGGGAAACATGGAAATGGCAGCGGAAAGGAGTGAATTAAATATTAATGAACTAATTGGCCAGCGAATAGATGAAATTCTAAAATTAAAATTGGAGGAAATTTGGAATTTTTCAAACAAACAGCAGCCCAATAGAGCGACCACTTCGGCTCCACCGAGAGAACAGAGCAGGCAGCGCAGACAACTAGGCAACCTGTCCCAGCTGCAAAATTCAACCGCGGGAGGCAGAGGAAATTTAGAGCGCAGAGTACGAGCAGAAATTATTTGTTTTGGCTGCAGACATTTTGGACACGTGATTAGCCAGTGTCCTAATCGTAAACCTAGACGTATAAGTTGTTTTTTCTGCCTGCGCGAAGGCCACACTCAAAAATTTTGTTGTAAGCGAATGAAGGCACAGGGAGAACGTGCTAAGGCACCAAGGGATCCACCGAGTGAATCCAATGTGAGCCAGCCACAAGGAAACCAGTCAAAAAACGCTCAAGCTGCATCCCACCCAGGCAAAAGGTAGAGAGGTTAGTGAACCAGACAGCTCAAGCATTCAATAGCAGGGATATGGAACCGAAGGAATTAATTGTTTCAGGGAAGGCAGGGTCATTTACTATCAAATTTCTTTTGGACAGCGGATCGAATCTAACTTTAATTGATGCAAACACTTTAGAAGTATTAAAAGCCAATGATTATTCTGTAAAAGATGTTAAGAGACCCGACATACAATTAGTAGGAGTCACAGGGCATAATTTTAAGTCTGAAGGTTCTTGCTCACTTGACATTAATTTTGGTGAACGAAATTATGAATTTACTTGTTATGTTTGGCATCGGAGAAGTGATGTTACTTATCATGCTATTTTGGGACGGGATATGCTTCATAGTTATGGGTTCATTATCGATTTTTACTGTGCTGTTTTGCACGATGAGGTTCAGAAAATTCCGTTTGAAGGCATATGGCAAAGGGGTCAAGATGGGAAAAGTGCTTGCAGCGTAACAGCTATTAAATGACAAGTGCTTGCTGACAGATTTCTCTTTAGAGGGAGTTTTGGAATCCCTGGAGGAGCATTAACAGACATGGTTCTCTGTATGCTTATGATGGAGTCCCCATTTTTTCGCCTTTTAGAGCAGAGACTTGAGAGAGAGTGTCAAGAGTCTGGAGAGGTTTCCGAGTCGTCTTTTCCAAGTTGTGTCTTTTTGGATTTTTTTTCCGAGTTGTGTTTTTCCGAGTTGTGTGTTTCTTTTTTGATTTTGCCACAATTTATACCTCTAAAAAAGTTTTAAGAGTTCCCTCCTGTTTGCGTTAAATCATAAATGCGTTAAAATTCAGAACCAAGAAAGCGTCCCTTGCCAATCCAAGATGCACGCACCCTCCCCTCTGTTTAACAGACGGAACAAACAGGAGAAAAAAAGTGAGAATGACCACTTCAGAATTTAAATATAAAACAGAAAGTTTGATCTACTGACAATTAGGAATATCTTTATAAGAGAAACCCATTTTTAATTAATTGATTAATGTAAAAGCCATAAGGTTGATCAATAGAAATAACAAAATAGTAAATAAAATTAACATAATTAGGGTATTAAAATAACACAGCTGTTAAATTCAATTTAATATCCATAGGGACATTTTTATATGTCACATAGGATCCCCCCTGTAAAGACTTAATGATTAACCACAATAATGAAATATAAAGATTAGGTGTTCTGAGGCTGCTGATGTAATTGACTATCATGGCCCCTGTGAAGATCCCTATAATTTAATACCTGTCTGGGTCGAAAGATATACCTGGTCGGAGATGATTTCCGTGGGTATTCCATACCTGCAAATAATGCTTGACATGAACGCTTTTGCTACTGCTTTCGCAGTTTGATCTCGGAGCAGGATTTCTTCAGGAAAGCGCGTGAAAACATCAATCATCACAAGTATGTATTTGTGGCCTCGGGTCAATCTGTCCATCGGGCCAATAATATCTATGGCTATTTTTTCAAATGGTTTGTTGGCAGTAATTCCTTCCTGGAACATTGCTTTTCCTGTGCGTATTTTAGCCTGCTGGCAAACTGTACAATTCTGTATATATACTTGTGCATCCCGCAGCATGCCAAGCCAATAATATTGCTGCTGTAATTTCTTAACTGTTTTGCCGACCCCTTTGTGACCCGAAAGTGGGTGGTCATGGGCAATTCGTAGAATTTCATTCCGCATAGTTGATCCTACACATATACACTGTCGTACTTTCCCTTTCTGTGCTGTTCCTCTTTTATACAGAATTCCGTTTATTATAGAATATATAGAGTCCTCTTTCTCTGGTATGTGCTTCGTTGTGTGGGCAAGTTTCCTCATTTGCGTGTGAATCCAGTCATCATGCATCTGTGAGTCCTTAATACGCTGTTGCCATTCAGTGTTATTTAAGGACATTATGGTTGCTACATTTGACTCTAGCGGTCTAGACAGCATGTCTGCAACATGATTTTGTGGGCCTGGAATGTGAGAAATTTGAATATCATATTCCTCCAATTCCAGAACCCAGCGAAGGATTCTTTGGTTAATATGTTTCATATTTTTTAAGAACGAAAGTGGTTTGTGGTCAGATAGAATTCTGATTAGATATCCCAGTACCATATGTCTAAAATGTCTAAGGGCTTTGATTATTGCAAAAGCTTCCTTTTCAATAACACTAAAATTTTTCTGAGGCCCGTGCAGCTTCGCACTATAATAAGCGATTGGTTGTAACCCATGCGGTCCTAACTGTTGCAATACTACACCTATCGCATAGTTGGATGCATCTGTATTGATGTAAAATGTTTTGCTGTAATCTGGTGAAATCAGGACAGGGGGGTGATATAAGTAAGTCTTTCACCGTCTGGAGGGCTTGTTGACATTCGTCGGACCATATAACTTGCGCGTGCTTTTTTGTGAGGGCCGTGGGCGGTGTAAGAATGTTTGAGAGATTCGGAATGAATTGTCTGTAGAAATTCGTCGACCCTAAGAAGCTACGGATTTGTTTAACGGTTTTTGGAGGTTTCAGGTTGTGACGGAGGGGGGAAGGAAATCTATAAATTATGCTTTATAATATTACATAATAAGTGCCAAGTTCGACATTAAAAAAAGATCAGAAGATAGTTGCGGACGCCAGTAGGAAAACTCCTACGAGTTATTGCTAAATACAGCACAATGAGTATCAGTAATGAAATGAGGGTTGTTCTATTGTGAGAGACTTCAAATAAAAGAGATTCAGTTACTCACAATTCTAAAGGGACACCCCTCCCACCATTGTGTTGACAAAATGGAAAAACAGTATTAACGTTAAAGCAAAAAAAGGAAACAGCTTTATCATTAAACAACTCTTTATTCAGTTAAATTTTTACGATGAAAGTAAAAGAGAAAAATTAGTGATTAGTAAATTCAAAATTGAAAGAGGATAAATTAAAAGAACAAATTACAAATCGAAGCAATTAGAATTACATCAGTTAAGACATTCAATGACTTCACTCCCCCCTTCTTTTTTATTTTAAGATAAAGTTCAAAAGAATTAAAATTCGCGACTGAGAGTCACTCCAATTACAATGTTTTAGAACACACGCACTTATCTGTGTAACACTCCATATACAGTTCTTGTAAACCTTGCCGTTGTTGTCGATGCACCGACGAGATGCTTCCGATGCCCACGGTGAGTCCAGTTGCCTTGCTGTGCACGCCGTACCTGGGTGCTGCCAAGTCGATGCGCTCGGTTAGCATTCGGCCCCGCCTCCACTATCTCCCACGGTAGGCTCTGAGATGCTTCTCCCGTCGAAATGCCTTCGCCACCACCGCACCCATTGCCGGTTGAGTAGCCATGCGCTTTACGACTCTGTCGCTGTGTCATCCACATCGCCGTTGCTGGCATGCGACTCGTGCCTCTCGATTTCATTGTCTCGCCTCTAGTGTAGAACATCGACCAATCATGAGTGAGGCCGATCGACGTGGGGAATCTCCCGCCCGATGTGGGCTCAAGACGCACGCCTCTTCAGCCCTTGCCTTGTGTCCTCTCCACAATCAAGTCAAATTTTCCCAAGTCTCTCAAAATAATTCTCAATCCTCTATTTATTAGATTTTTAAAATGCTAAGACAGTAAATTTCCACCAATCAGTGCTCTTCGCCTTCATAACTGCGCCATCAGTCGTCCTAGGAAGGAGTCACTACGATTTTCAATCGTTTCCCGCCCAACAAACGGCCCGTTGCCAAGGCAACATAGGAAAGCACCGCTCCTACCCCCCCCCTTTTTACTTGTTCTCGATAGAACGCTTGAGCAAAAAAATGACACGAACAATGACTGGTTGTGAATTACAAGAATAAAATTGTCAATAAACGGAACTTCAGGTACCCTTTTGTGACAGACCAATAATCTTTAATAAAGCATTAAGATATTATAAAACAAGATATCACAATAGCAAACAAGAACAATGTCACAAAGTTGACCATTCACTCAGAACTAAATTAAACCCAACTGAACAAAGAGAAAATAAAGCCAGAGTTTTATAAAATAACATCCGAAATCAATCACAACAGAACAATATAATGAAAACAACACAGATTTGACAAACAAATCTGTAGTGGCGTCTTACGAGACGTCACAGAATAAACGTTTATTTAGATGACTGGATCATTTTCACGGAGACGTTTGAGACCCATTTGAGTGGTTTGAAGGACCTGTTTGAGCGATTAAGAGATGTCAATTTGAAATTAAAGCCCCAGAAGTGTCAATTTTTGAGTGATAAAGTAAATTTTTAGGTCATGTTGTTTCAGTGGAATAGCCCCCGATCCTGGTAAAATTGAGCAGTCCAAAATTTTCCACGCCCGAAGAACGTGCGTGAGGTTCAATCATTTTTAGGCCTTGCTAACTACTACAGAAGGCACGTTGATTCTTTCAGCGCTATTGCTAAGCCTTTGTCAAACTTGACAAAGAAGGACGTTCGTTTTGAGTGGACTGAGGAGGTGGAGAAGGCATTCCTGACTGTGAAACAAGCATTAATCACTACACCTGTTCTGAAAAGCCCTGACTTTAGCAGAGAGTTTTTGGTGTCTACCGATGTGAGTTCTTTTGCTATAGGCGCAGTCCTGTCCCAAATATTTGATCACAGGGAGCATCCTATAGTGTACACTAGTAGGTTATTGAAAAAGAGCGAGATAAATTATAGTGTCACTGAGCGCGAGTGCCTCGCTGTTGTCTGTGCAGTCAAACAATTTAGAATTTATCTTTACGGACGAGCTTTCAAGCTCATTGTTGATCATCAACCGATCCGTTGGCTGCTCTTGCTCAAAGAACCAACCAGTAAACTTGCCCGCTGGTCGCTCAGCTTGCAGTCTTACCAATTCGAAGTTATTCATAAGCCAAGTGTGAAGCATGGCAATGCGGACGCGCTTTCCAGAATTCCGGTGTCAGCCATCACAGAATACGATCCGATAGTCTCTCGCGATGAAATTTCCCTCGCAAAGCGAAAAGACCCCATGTGGAATGAAATCATTGAGCATTTGAAGGCAAAATCAGGCGACCCCTCTTCCAAACATTGGCCAGATAAATTTGAAACCTTTTTTCTAGATAAAGATCAAATTCTATATCACATTCGCAAATCACAGGATGGGAAGGAGACGTGGGAAGAATTGGTGGTGCCAACAAGTCTTATTAGGCACAATCTCTACATTTATCACGACCCGCTGTTTAGTGGGCATTTAAAGGCAAAGCGCATGCGGAAGAAATTAATTAGAATGTTTTATTGGCCCAGTATGCGTCTCGATATTCAAAATTATTGTGCGGAGTGCGACAGCTGTCAGCTTCAATCGTCACCTGACAAACGCCGCGAGCAGCCTTTGATGGAGTTTCCCATAGCAAAGCATCCTTTTTTCCGTATAAGTTTGGACGTGGTTGGTCCTTATCCTACATCTGATTCCGGAAATGAATACATCCTTACTATAATCGACCATTTTATTCGCTTTTGTGAAGCATTGCCATTACGAGATCAGAAAGCTGAAACTATTACAAAAGCACTCGTGGAGAGTGTTTTCACCCGTTATTCTATCCCTATCCGAATTTTAAGCGATCAAGGCACAAACTTTACCTCTGATCTAATGAAAGAGTTTTGCGCACGCCTAGGAATTAAAAAATTGTTAACAAACGCCTTTCATCCATCAGGAAACGGGATGATGAAGCGATGGCACAGAACAATTATCGGCGCCTTGAAGCACTACGTATCCCGTAGTCAAAAAGGCTGGGACTGGTGGGTTCCGTATGTTGTTTTTAGCTATTACACCACCCCCCACTCATAGGAGAGAGCCCATTTGTTTTATTATTTTCCTGCCTTTTGATGTTTTGACCGCTCCCCACAAGGTACACTATGACATTGACACAAATTTTGGAAGCGAGATGGAAGCCAGATTAAGGCATGCGTACGAGGTTGCGGAGCAAGTCAGCGCCGAATAGGTGATTCAGCGCAAGCGAGCGCACAATAAGAGACATAAGCCACGCACTTATAAGGTGGGAGATTTGATATTCCTGGGCGATCCCCAATTTAAACAGGGTTTGGCAAAGAAATTACACGCCAACTATGAGGGGCCATACAAAATTGTTGCGCAGCTAAGTCCCTTAAATTTCGTTAAGTCCCGTTAATTTCATACGCTGCACGCAGCAGAGGTCCAGTCTCGGAGCAGTCGTGGTTATTGCCGTCGCCCCGTGGTCAGCGAGCGATGGACGCTGTCCGAGCTGAAACCACCGTGAGAGAAGAGCCGTCAGAGGCTACAATTTAGCCCGTGTGTGCTGTCGAATCAATTGGAGAGGCCAGAGCCTCGGAGCGCAATGCTAATGTCCATTTGCGTGGATCAAAACCCCGAGAATCGATGAGGGAGAAATCAGATATGACTACTTTTCTCCGTATAATGGAGGGATTCATGTACCCTCGTGTTTAGGGCATTGTTTCATTACTTGGTGTTTTATTGACATTTTTTCCCCCACTTGAAATGTGGAGATGAGAGCGTATCATTATTACTATTTCATTTTTTCTATTGTAATGCGTTTGACAAAGCATTGCGAGCACTACTTTTCTTTGTGCTCTGAGTTGGATCAATTTTTTATTATACCTTCTTGGAGTGTTCCTCAGCTATTTTTGCAGCTGGGAGAGTTGGTAGAATCAGTCTTTATTTATACAGTGCAGTCACTACTTATATTTTTTTGCCGTATTGACCACTGCAAGGTTGCTAATAAAAGCCCCTAAGTGGACGGCAGAAATGGGAGAGAACGGTCAGTAGAAGAAGTTATTGTCATAAGGAAGGTGTATTTTAAGAATATTCTATTTACTATTTTAAAAGCATTCTAAGTGCTATTTACTGTGTAATTGCTATTATGAGTTGGAACTCTTATTTCCTGACTCCTCTTTGTTTTTAAGTCAGATGAGTGCCATTGTATTTAATGAGGCCAGTTGATTACTGGGCGTATTACTGCGTTACAGACTTATTACGTTCTGATGGATTACTCTGCATTTTTTTTTGTTGTGTTGGCTGGAATTGAACAGTGCATAGGGACCGAATCTTGTTTGGCCTGGTTCTTAATTTATTTCTGCAAGGAAATGGTAAATTTTTTCGAGTGGAAAGGTTTTTCCTCATTTATTATTACCCCAGTCTGCTTACGTTTGAATTGGGACGTTTGAGTTAATAATAGAGGCGTTGAATTTAAAATAAAGATATTTGGGCCTAACAGATAGGGCAGGGAAGCCGTTAGCCACAGTAGATTTGGAGGAGCGAGCAGGGAAGAGAGAAAAATCGGGAGTTAACGTTTTAATTAGGGTCAAAACGCACCCCTCCCTCCCTCCTCTCCCTCGCTACGACGAACGTTGAATTTTTGGGGAAGGATTGTGGAAACGATTGTTATTTGCTGGAGATTTATTAACAGATGTTAAGGAACCCTAGGCATTTGAAAGAATTAATCCAGCTGTTGAGGTGTTCAAGAATTTAGTTATTAATTTTATGGGTACGTTATCATGAATATTATGGGTTTTTAAAATCATTTACTGGTAGATCCGGTTTTTTTTTCGAACCACGTTTACGAAGGTTCATTTACAGTACCCCCCTCCTTTTTTTGTTGTTCAGAGCACTGGAGTATTGTAAATAGAGCATTGTAAATTTTAATTAATATTTAAAGCAACAGTAATGTAGAAATAAAATTCACAGAGACAAAAAAAAATGGTATTCTAAATTCGTTCCTTCGCATATTTATAGTGCATAGTCATCTAGGATGATACTTTGTGCCGGATATATTCGTTTTGCATTGAAATAATAAACTGGTTTAAGAGGATAACAGTTTGGAGACATGAATGCAAGGCCCATCTAAATACAGTTGGGATTTTAGAGTTTCATTTATTGTCTATGGCATTTTTTATTTACCTCATGCATAGAGGTAGCGAATTTACTTTATTAGTATGGGAACTGAAACATTCTATATAATCGTTAAGTTTTTCAGTAATTATTGCAGTTAGCACTAAGCCATTTAATTAGACGGTGTTTTGGTGAAAGAGTTTTATTTTAGCTTCAAATTGGGAACTATGGCGTTATTACATTAATAACGGGGTCTGGCAGGATAGCCATTGCCCGCTCGGATAGCCTTCTACGCTATCTGGCTGTTTGGGCAGAGAGTTTACTTTGTCCTGGCCTGGTTGCCACCTTTCGGAATGTCAAAAGAGGACTTAAGTCGATACAATTCTTGGTGGTTTTCTCATTCAATATTTCATAAATCTCCAATAAGCAATAAGCACCAGAGCTGCGTTGCGTATTTTTATCTGCGTTATTGTGCCACAAAAGTAATTTTTATCCGTCTTATTTATGAAACATTTCTTTCCAAGTCACTGGTTGCTCACTGTTGTTTGTTAGCCTGTGCAATTAAGCTGTTCTGTTATTGTTCGAAGACGCACTGCGATGCTGGGTGCGAACACCCTCACTAATTAATTTACACTAATTTCCTTACCTCGGGGAAAGTCCTTTTTGTCAGTCAGTCTCGTAGCCATCGGGCTGCGACCCGGAGGTGGGGGAGAAGAGAGCGATGATGCCGTATCCACCTGTGGGACCACTCAGCCAACTGGGAGCCCCTTATCGGGTGAAGACACCTGATATTCTGTCATGATTTTGAAGTCGGCCCTCGCCAGCCGCCGCTGGAGCTGTATCCATGCTGAAGTTGTCTGCGATGTCTATACCGAATTCCGTCCGTCGGAACCGCCAAAAAGCCACAGTTTATGTACCCCCCTCCGTCTTTCCCTAGGTGAGGGCAGTCTCATATCATACAGAATTGATCTGCGAAATCCTCATCGTCTTAATGTCCATCTAAAACAAACAATTGGGACCTTTAGATGGACATCAGACGCACTGTATGCAGCTGCTTGGAATTTCTTTTACAATCTTAAGAGGTGTTAACAGGACTCACCTGATTCGATGACAGGAGATCCGGGATGGTGCCCAACCGTTTCTCTTCATCCAAATCCAGCACGTTTTCCTTTCATTCTTTAAAATCCGTACGGATGACGGGGGTGCCAGTCGGCCCTTCTCCAAACATTCTCATTTCTTTTGGTTATTTTTGTTATCCGCCTTTCCTTCGCCATTCGTATTGTTATTTTTGTGTGCCCTGAGATGTCTTTCATTACCATGAGGTCAGCCCGAGTTCTCGTGAACTCGTTTTTTGTATCCACAGTGCCCTGTCTGCGATGTCTAAACTGTATTGCGTCCATCGAAAACCGCCGAAGAACCGAGCCCCCCCCCCCACCTGTGGAGAGGGGTGACCTATAGCAAAAAATAAAACAGAGAAATCGTTACTAATGCTACCTGGGGTTATATTTGGAAAGAAGAGGTAAGAGAAATGGGATACGGCTTACCGATCTCTCTCGCCGGACAGTCATAATTTCTTATGTCCCACTTTCATTCTGGCGTGTGTGCACCCCGATGTCCTTCATGACCATGAAAATCTGCACGAGTTTTTATTAATTATTTTGCAGAGCCTTGGAGGGAGGAATTCATACTGGAAAGAAACCTTACGTGACGTGGGGACTGCACAGAAATGTGTAGCCCATGCCGGAAACTATCTTTTTCCGCCTACGCCACATGGGAATCCTTTTGAATGCTATGGGGCCCTCTCCTCTAACCACGGAACCAGGGAGGGAGATAGGGTGACCTCTTGCGAACTTTTGGGAGTGCAACTAGCACAGAACAACCCCACCCCCTTCAAGCTTCAGAGACAGCGTGGAGACAGAGCGTCAGCTGAGGAGGAGGAGGAAACCAGCCACGCGACCCTCGTTGGAAGAAGGATTAGATACCTCGTCTTCCGGGTTGAACGATGCACCCTGGGCTGACTGACCTCGAATCTCCTTGTTTATAGACAAACACGCCCCTCCACCAGTACATTTCTGGATATACGAATTTTTCTTGTGTACATTTGAAAGTGGGAAGAGCTATCCTGCTCAAACGACATCCATTGTATTTTTAAGTTCTTTAACACTAATTTCTCTTTTTTTTACGAAAATATTGCGTCGAGTACTTTTCTGGCGTCTACCTGCATTAGGTTTTACACAGTCTCAGGAAACAACATTTTTTTCTTCTTAAGTCTCTACCGTCCATTTGCATTCAATCATTTTTACGTACCAAGGCACGCCGAACCTCACTGGATGTTTACATAAATGCGTAGTTTGGAATTATTTTTCTTTGTCTGAGAACAAACGCCTTAATTGGTGTGTCTTTGATATAATTTTACGTTTTAAGTGGAGTTATTGACCTCGAAGTCTGATAAAATATGTTTCGTTTGGGTTAAAATGCTTGGCCATTTGTGGGACAGAAAATTTGTCTTTAACTCTTTTTGGAGTGAACCGGGAGGACTCGCCACACAAGGACCCCCTCCCCCCGCCCCCTGCTGCCAAGGAGAGCCACATGTGACCAAAGGGTGCCTCCTTTTGTTGAGAAACGTCAGAGTGAATACAGTAAGCTGACAGTGTGAGTGTGCCAGCTATGCCTTGAACCTGCTGTGTGTAACCAAACCATGGGCAGAACATTGAACTGGTGAACAGTGCCAAAGGTAGACTTAACTTTACAGAGTTTCGGAGTGGAACTTGCTCCATGTGTTATATGCAAAGTTGAACAGTTTTTCTTTCAGTTCCGGACTTTGCCGAACTGTAATCCATTTCCTTTTCCATGTTAAGATATTCGCATATTCAATTTTTTTCATCATTCAAAGAATTTTTCTAAACTATTCTCTAGAATTCTAGTACTCCAACTAAAGGGCGCTAAGATATTGTTGTACGCAACGGGGAGGTGGACTCCAATAAAGATACAAGTCTGTCCAGCCAATCTATGCGATGAAATTGATTTGAATACGAAAGCTGTTGTGTTTTATAGTCTTTGTAGTGAATGAATTTCTTACCCTGTTTAATTTTCCTTATACATTTATGTCTATGGACTATCTTTGTCGACATGAACTTTCTGTGCCACGAGGAACTTTCGCGAACATTTTGGTAGACACATTATGGACGTTTGGACTTTTTACTTTTCCGTTGAGAATGACGATGATTATTCTCAATCCCTAACAGTTTATTTAAGATTTTACAGCCAGAATCTGTCTTATTTAAAAACTTTTAAGATTGTAAGATTAAGATTTTACATTACTTTTAAGACCTTTTTGCTTTGATGGCTCAGGTAGGTGACTCACCCTCAAACGGACAGCGGGAGTCACCTCGAAGTTTGGATTGATGAACCACACGTAAGAGAATGGTTTACTGTATAAACCATTCTGGTAAAACGCGGAGATGTGTAAAGGTTCAGACCTTACACGGATTTTAGTTGTCATTACGAATAATTTATTATTCATCTATGTGTATCTATTTATTTATTACGCATTTGGGGACATTTATTGAATTGGTTTTCTGTTGACATTTACAAACAGCAGTTTATGCTGTAGATGGAAGTAGCTGATATTCTTTTGAACGTTTTCTAAAACGAGTTGAGCTTTCTGTATTTTTGAGAAAGCTAGAATTTTAATAGAGATCCTTTGAAATCTCTTTGTTCAGTTGCTGAGAAGTTTTATGGCCTCGAGTGAAGCATGATTAATGGTTGCTTCCTCTTTCTTAGGCAATTTAGCCTGTTTTACTGGGAAAGGAGCATTTGCTCGCCCCTCTCTTCTTGTCATATTATTTGCTCGGAGCATTTGCTCGCCCCTCTCTTCTTGTCATAAAATTGTCCAGTTTTATTGGAGTCAGGTCCAGCCGATGGGCTGGGTGGTTGGTTATGCTAAGAATAGAAAATCTCCCCCACCGCCCACGACTGGTTCGGACTTTCATTGACAACCTTATTGCCTTTTGGCATTTCTCTGGAACCCTCTGGATCCTAACAGGTGGCCACGCGTCGATAAGGCGCCAGAATCAGAGTTCCAGACGTCCAGGCGGTTTGATCCGGCTGATCCAGGTTTGAAGCATCTTGGATGACCCGTGTGACGTCACTCGAACGTGATTGGTCGGATGTTCGAATCCCGGCCGTACGAGGAAACTTAGAGTTTCTCGATCTGGGAGAATGATCTTGGCAGTTGCACCGTCAGGTCGTTCCAGCGGTTTTTTCCTGATTCTTGCCCTTTTCGTGTAGTCTGTCGCGGGCATAAGCGTCGATGACTGGGACTTAGGTTTCCCGGTTGGCTGCAGAACCCACTGCTTCCAAATGTCCAGTTTCGCACAGCCTGCATGAGAGGGAACACCTAAATTCCTTTATTTAACGTTTTCGTTAATTTAAGTTGGTGCAATCAGTTTTTCTTTTGTTTTTGCTCGATTTAATGAGGTTTCTGTAATGTTGATTTTCCATCGCAGTGCCCCCGCGTTAACAATGCTTTTGTCCCGTAAATTGACCAGTTAGTCTTTGTCCCTTTTCCTGAGATGCCTTGCCGCCATATCCATGTTCAGATGAACGAAGTAGACAACCTGAGATGACCAAAGATATGTCCTGCCACGCCCGTTATCCAGCCACCACGATGCCGATGTTGCTGTTCCGTTGTGAGTACGTGAGTTATAGACCTTGATTTTCAGTCCCTGGCCATTTTAAAGCGTTTTTCTTTGCCATTACATTTTATGGGTTTGATTGCCATTATTATATTCTACTTGAGTGAATTGTTTATTTAACTGAGTTTCCATTTGCTAAAGCTGCGCGTAAGTTTAAAGATTGTTTTATCTTTTGAGGCGTACATTTCATGAGTTACTCTTATAATGATTATTTTCTGCATTTTACTTGATGCCAATTTTATTGAGATTCTTTTACCATGATTAGATCAATTGTTTCCATTAATATTCATTTTTCCGACCCTGGGAGAGAGGTCGAAGGTTATTTACATATTATTTACTTTAATTGTTTCTCATATGAATAAATTTATTTATCATTTCATTACACAAAGATCTTGAGTCTATCTTTCTTTATTTGATCCTTTCCTGGGCCGTGCCTGTTAAGCGGAGAATTTTAATGTGGGTTTCATATTAAATCTTAATCACTCATTCGGCCACGATCATTCAAAATTCTGCCTTTAGGCAGTGGCGCTATGACTGCAAACTTGAAATTCACATTAGAGGCACAATCGCTGGCTCACGGTTGATACCTTTACAATTAAGGAGCCAAAACAAAAAGCAAACCTTACACAAGTAGTTATGTATGTAAGACATGTTCATTAAGACATGTAAATGAATCTCAAGACTGATTGATCATTTTTTAAAATTTCATTAACAAAAATATTTTGAGGACACACGAGTTACATGCATAAATCGAGGACCACCCTCTTATAAAATATAATATTCTTCAGGCTTTCTAATTTCCTGACTATAATTTAAAGTTTCGCGTAATGGTCGTCAGCTTACAGCTGGAAGGGTCTTCCTCCTCTGAGAATCAGTGAGAAGGCGTCGGAAATGTTAACAATACATAGAATTCCCGTCCTTTGTGCTTTTCTTAGAATTGATAGTTGTTAGAATGTAACATTTTCTTGAAAAGCTTTAAAAATGAGCAGAAAATGGATATAATGGAGAGTTAGCAGACTATTGAGAAACGGTGGAAAGGGGGCAGAGAAAGCAGCCCCTTCACTCGGTGCTGTGTCGATTTTTCCAGCACACTGCTTCAACTAAACAAGTGGTGAGTGACCCTGTGGCTGTCGATGCAAATATGTCAACAGAAGAAACTGCGACTGCCAGATCACACCACGTGATGAATGCACCAGTTTTGCTTCAAGACCTCTAGAGCAGAGTATGAATTGCAACAGTTTACCAATTAGAAAAATTGATGGAAAAATTCCGCGGCTTGAATTCGAACCAGGAACCCCGACTGTCATGGTCGACACCTCTATCAATTGGGCTATCACAGACACTTGAACAGCCATGTTGTCACTAAGTGTCTTAAAGACAACGAAGTTGTCAAGAAGGAAAGCACAATGGGAGTTGGGCACCCGGTTCACAGATCGTGAATTTCTCCTATCCAAACCATCAGAAAGTTTGATGAACACACAATAAGAAATAAAGAAATTAAACTGGAGCAAACGCTAAACATTAGGTAAAGACTGTTCAGGTGTCTGCGATAGCCCAATTAGGAGAGGCGTCGACCATGACAGTCGAGGTTCCTGGTTGGAATCCAAGACGCAGAATTTTTCTATCCATTTTTCTAATTAATATCATTAACCTGATGCTTGGAGTTTGCTCCAGTTTAATTTCTTTATTTCCTAACAGTTTATCAATTGTTGGAATTGCAGAATACACAGGCACAAACGATCATGTACATCCATCGCCACCCAAGAAGAGAATTTTGGAATTGTGGAGTTTTTAGATAAACAAATGAATTTTTAAAGGTCAGGTCACACAAAATAGAAGAACTACAGCCATAGCCAGGGCTGAAAAAACGTCAGATCAAACTATTGTTTCATTTTCATTCTATTTCCTCCCAATTTCGTAGCTGTACACATTATTGCACACATTGTTTCTCCTGCACTGTGGTAAACTCGCTCAGCTATACACAACATCCCAACACGAACCAGGGAGAACTGTTACAGGGCCATCCATTAGGAACATTTTAAAAGTTTTTTTTCGGTTTTTCTATATGAATTTTTACTGTTTTAATGTGTTAATTTTTACTATATATTCCCATTCAGATATTGCAAACTTTCATCAAAAAAGAGCCCGAGCAACGCCGGGTATATCAGCTAGTCTAAAATAAATATTGAAACACTGTCAGCAGTCGTGTCAGTGAAAGTAAATCTGAATTATATATATGACGAATTTTTTGATATTTTCAAGAAAATGATGTACTTGAAAAATATTCATTAAAATAAAAAAATATATTTATAGAAGATAAAAGCATCTTGAACGAGTGTGTTTGCTAAGTGCACTATTAATATAATAGCGGAAAATAAAGTCGAAAACTGTGCAGAGTGGCAAAACGAATGCAGAACGGCTGTTTGTTTTCACCTCAGTATCCCACAATTTCTTGTGTCAACACGCTGATGACATCGACTGAGAACGTCTCCATTAGAAAATATCACATTTTATTAGTTTATTTATGAAAAAATAAATGTAAATAATAAAACTTGTGTTTTGAATGTAATTATGATACATATTATAAACTTTATATAAATAAAATACATTTAATTTTTTTTAAGTGTTTGATCAATTATTTAGGGGTGTTTCTTCAGAAATCTTCAAATCTGGGGGAATTTGAAGCAGCTTCTGGGGGATAAAGCTCTAGATTAGGAAAGTACGGCATTTCTTTTCCGCGCCGCCCGCAGCTGCTGATTGGTAGAACAGGAGTGACGTGAGTTTTTCAGCCATTGTTGGCCCAAACGCAGCGATAGATACCATTGAAATCAGGACTTGTATTTCATGGACTTGAAATGCATGTGAAGGATGCAATTTAGATTAAATTTTTAATGAAAAATTCGTTAATTGATGCAGAATTTTAATCCGAATAAGCAAAACTTCAGGCTCCTTCAATCTATTGCTCCCTGGAGGTTAATAAATTCGATAAAATATCCGAAGAAGTAATAAAAGGCAAGGAAACTTATAACTTCACCGAATGTTGTTGAGATGTTGCATTGTGCAGTTCTCAGACGATCTGAAAATATAATTTTTCCATACCATTGTGGCGCTAAAGAAAATTACTGAAAGTTTATATTAAGTCGAATATAATTCTTTTTAAGAAAATACAATTCAATTAATAAGGTTAAACTTCTGTGAAATGTGGAAGTAGGAGATTTAAAAAACTTGAAATAAAACTTTGATGTTACGTTATTGTTTTTTATCTTTATTTTATTTTTTTAGCGGAGTTAATTATCACTCATCATTACAAGATACTATAGTTACTTGAATGTAACGTTTAAAATTGATTAACGAAAATTTGCTGTTTGATTTTAAAAAATATAGAAAGTTTTAACTACTGTCCAGTTCCCACGAAAGTGCTCACTGCGCGCGCTGCAATCGTGAACGAGTCCACAGCACTGATAGGGATTATACAGCAAACGTTTTCAAAACAAAACAATGAATAATATTAATATATGTTAATTGAATAGTAAATTACTTTTGAAATAAATACAAAGACTATTTGCAATATCTTTCCGTACCTATTAAAAGGGCTTTTTTGTTTGAAGATTCTACAACTCTTCCACTCCACTTAAGTCACGTGCCCTTCCCTATCAGTGCTGTGGACTCGTCTACGACTGCAGCGCGCGCAGTGAGCACTTTCAACAACGCTGGGGCATTTTCGTGGGAACTGGACAGTAGAACAAGTTTTTGATAGATTTTTTACCTTAACATTATAGACCTCCATAAATAGAAAAAATGAATAAATTTTAAAATACACTGCAAGTGTAGTTTTTTTTCTTCTGAATATTATTTTTTTATCAAGATATCATTTTTTTCCCCAAATTATAATTTTTTAAATTTTCTATCAAAATATAATTATCGAATTATTTCTTATATTTATATCAAAACTTCAATTTAACAGGTTTTATTAAATTATATTTTGTTATTTTTATAATTGTAATAGTATTATTAGAGTTTAATAATATTTATAATTTAATAACATTAAAATAAACTGTTAAATTGAAGTTTTGATAAAAATATAAAAATTAATTTGATAAAAGTTTTGATTTATTTCATTCATTAAATTACCTCAACCTTATCATTATTTATATACAGAAAATTTTAATTGAAAACAAAATTTAAAGGAAAATCAATAGTTACAAAATTTATTGATTGTCAGTTAAATTTCCAGACGATAATAATACGAAAAAAAAATTAAAAACTGCATTTTAGCCGAATTTTAGAGTAAGCGTAACTATGGTCTTTTAATGGGGAGACATTAAAAGACCATGGCGTAACATAATTGATAGGGCAAACAATGGCGGCGCGGAAAAGGTCTGGTGGAGGACTATTAGCAGCATCTGGCAACACTGTTTGGTGGATTCTGCCAGTTGTTATAGAGATCTGTGCGCTACATAGAGGGCGCCGCCTTGATTGTACACATGTTTATTGACCTTGCTACTATAAACAGATCCATGTGCGGCAGAGACCTGATCATTATGAAAAAATAGAATAATACGAAATATGAAAAGGATTAAATAGATCTATTTATTATTTACTGGATATTTTAGTAAATTACATATGTGTTATTAGAATTGATGCTTATCTTCGAAGGATATGATTTTCATTTTCAAATCAATTTAGTAATATTATTTAAAAAAAAAAAAAAGAAGAATTTCTATGTAAGCGCAATGGCGGGAATTTTTGTACTGGCTATCGCAATATCGTGAAAGCCGAAAAATAAAAATGTAGAAAATAGAATACCAGATACAGTGTAGACATGGTAAAATTCATTAAGTCTGATGTCTTTGTCACATAAATTAGCATTAATGCTACGAAATCTTTATAAACTGACAAAAGGGTATTCTTGAGTCATGGACAATTCTCGAAAAGTAAGATACCTTTTAGTTGCTGTTAAATAGATATTATTATTATTATTATTTGTAATTTTTATTTCCCATCCCTATTTTATTTCATTTTAGAGATCGGATAATAAAAGGCAAATGAAAATAAACAGTTTTTTCCAGGTAATTTTCCTCCCATAAATCTTATAAAATTATAAAAACTTGATTGATTGCTATGTATTTTTAAAATTTTCAAATTTTATTACGCAAGCTTGGATTTGCCAGTTATTTCCTAATTAATTGAGCATTTCCTGGACACTGAAAACCGGGACAGGAAAGGAAAAAGATGCTTCATGTATTTCATGGACTTCAAATTCCTTCATATATTCCTTCTCCAAGACAAAACTAGAAGAAAAATATGTCCCGAATGATTTATTTGGGACTCGGGACAGATAGCAAAAAAAACAAAAAAACAAAATGGGACTGTCCCGCACAATCTGGGACATATGGTCACATTATTTGTAATATAGTGTGGGACAAAATTGTGGATCCATAGACCTCTAATTTCGAAACACTAGTGTATCATTATTGATACAAGTTCTTTGGTTAGTGTTATATCCTCATTTCACTAGACTACTGATTCCAAGATATGCACAAAAGCAAAAATTATAATAATAAAATACAACTGCCTTGCAAGCATGAGTCTAAGTTCAGCCAAAGCCTACAAAGATTACAAATGTCAATAGACCCAGATTTGCCTATCCCCCACCCTGTGTATTTCCTGATGTATAAAAATGATGAGAGTGTGGGATATAAATCTTAAAATTGAGGAGTCTTATTGTGAGCATTTATTTATTTATTTATTTAATCTAAAGTGAGATACAAGTCATCCATCCAGGGCCAGTATGGCGGGGACCGACTAGGTAGGTCTCTGGATGGGAAACAAAGATACAATTTTTGATAATTTATAAAACAAGTTTCAAAAAATGGAGGGGAATGGTGAGGGGCAGGAGTTAGTTAGGTGGGGGTGTAGAGAGGAAGTTCTTTAGATGGGATTTGAAAATATTGGTGCTTGGTGATGAACGGAGATCTGGAGGTAAAGTGGACCAAAGTCTGTTGCCGACGATAGAGATACTCTTGAGCTGGTAGTTACGACTAATATGGGCGATTGGGAAGGAATTTCTGTCGGGTGCTGTAGGGGGGGGGGGTTGTTCTAACAGTTGTAAATAAAGGTTGGGGGTGGGATGTAATTATAATGTTGTTAATTGCTTTATATTAGGTCGTTCATTAAAAACAGGCCAGTGGATATTGTAGGAAAAGTACCGTATGCACGAACCAGGAGACTGGGCTAAGATGTAGATGCGAACCTGACGAATACGAAGCAGGCTCTGTTCCCCGCTGTTGGCAGCACTGTCGCGCACGGAAATTAAAAACAGATGGCAGGCGCACAGCATGGCCGTCCAGTCAATCAGTTGCTGTGATTGCGACATGAAACGGCCACAATGCAGGCACCCAAAGAAGTGCAGCGGGGTGTTGTGCAGTTCCGGACTGCAGAAAGTGTAGGGGGTCGTGAAATCCATCGCCGAATAATGCAGGTGTACAATGAGCACTGCATGTCAGTCACAAGGGCGAAAGAATGGAACAAGCGATTCTGCGATGGGCGCACGTCGGTGGATGATGAACCGCTGCACTTCTTTGGATGCCTGCATTGCGGCCATTTCTCGTCGTGATCACAGCGACTGACTGACTGGATGGCCACGCTATGCGCCTGTCATCTGTTTTTAATTTCCGTGCTCGACAGTGCTGCCAACAGCGGGGAAACAGCATCTGCTTCTTATGCTTCAGGTTTGTATCTACATCTTAGCTCAGTTTCCTGGTTCGTGCATACGGTACTTTTCCTACAATATCCGCTGGCCCGTTTTTTAATGAATGACCTAATATATGGAAAATGCTAGGCTATAATGGTAGAGTTGGTGTATTGGGATTTTACCCACAGAATTAAAAAGGTGAGAGACAAGGGTAGCAGTGTTGCATCTAGGCTGGAATAGAAGGGCGCAGTGCCCCACCTTTTTTTAAATGCGCCCTGCCCTTTTTCGTTGGATTTATTTAAACTAACCATTATAATGTGCGCTTATGTCTCAGACTTGCCCTACTTTCTGACCAAATGTGCCCTAAAAGTTGTTCATTTCCCTCCCTGCCATTTTGCTAGATGCAACCCTGAGGGTAGGTTTACTTAGTTTTAATAAGGTATGTACAAACCATTTTTGTAGTAAATTAGATTTGGTGGTTGAACCCCAAAATTGAAGACCATAGCAAAACGAGGAGTGGATTAAAGTGTTATTTAATAGAAGGAGGATTTTTGGAGATAAGAAATGAAGACGGGAGAAAAGGCCTAAGTATTGGTTGAGCGTAGAAACTAAAGCATTAACGCTACGATGCCCAAGATCCCAACTAACCTGAATGCCCAGATTTCATACTGACTCCCCCCTGAAGAATTGATGAAGACAGCCGTAGCCCAGTTGTCTCGCCTTGCTCAATGCAATGGTGGAGTTAAGCAACCTTGGGCACGGCTAATCACAGGTTGGGTGACCATCTGGAAATTTCCATCTCCCCCCGTGCTTCGGAGGGCACGTAAAGCCGTCGGTCCCGGCTGCTGCGACCATCATACAGCAGTCGTTAAGATATAGGGATGGCGCAAAAGTCCCTCGAAGGAGTAAGTGCCAAAGATTATCGCTCTGTGATGATCCACCCTCTGTACCAGATAACCTTGTCTGTAGCACGTTATGCAGTTTTCAATGAATCTGTTCCATACAAGAGAAAACAAAGCAAATCGGTCAGTATTCAATCTTTGAGAACAGTAGACTTTTCATCGAATTGAAAATATCGTAAAATCTCACAGAAGCAATTTCTTGACATTGCTTTCTTACACAAAGGAAGATCCCAAAGAGATGTCCATAGGGCATGGACAGGCTCATCATTAGCTCCAGCAAAACTACGGGTATACATGATAGCGATAAAAGTTTCAATCTCTACTATAGTAAATGTGTTGCTCTTTGTTTGCCTATGTGCTTCTGCTACAGTGCACTTGATAATGTGATCAGGGATAAACTTGTCAATGAATAAGCGCCACGCACTAGCTGGATTTCCAGTAACAACAGCTCTTTTCGCATACGCAGTAGGTCCATATGTCGAATGTTGTTTTGAGTGCCTACCAGAAGTATAATCAGCAGTTTTCATCAGCTCCTACGTGGTTCCATCAGGAGCAACCAAAATTTTTCTTCAGCTTCACTCTGTTCTGTCGAATATATTGTCAACTGCTGTATCACCATATGGAACTACTGCAACTTGGCTACTGTTTCCTCTTGAAACTCCACGACGTTGTCCTCGACGTCCTTTGGACCTCCAAGGTTGGCTGACTGCAGGAATGCATCGATACACTTTTCGTTACATACAGTTCGATTCTTCGCACTTAAATAGTCTTCTTTGGCAGTGAAATTTTAAGAAATATTAAATGGGTTTATTTCTTTACTTACGGTAGATAGTTTTAAAATCCTCGTTATTATGACGAATTCATAAGAGTGTGGACGAAATGCCGCATTAATTGCAAGAAAACTCCACATTTTTTTTTTTTTTAAAGATTAACTTTTCATTAAAAAAAGCCGTTAAGAATAATTGTGTAAAAAAAAAAATAAATAAGTGTGTCGAGTCACGAAGTAAATCTATCAACAGAACGATCCTGAGTTGAACTGCATGTGACGAAAAGTGATTTTGACAAAATGAGGTACCCTACCATGAAAATGATTTCAGTATAAATACGATAAATAAAGTCGAATTAATTTCTTTTTTCGACCCTCCTTCCGAATGTAACTGCCGCTTTCGCTTTAGATGAGTAGCCTCCTTCGCGTAATGATTTTGGATTGATCGCCAATACATTCATATATCGTACCTATTTTCTTTTAAATTTGCTTATTATCTTTTTTATAAGAAAATTTTGTTACAATTTTTGAAAAAGTAAATCGCATATAGATATTTTTTGTTGGTTTTTTTTTTTTAGGTAAAATTATCCAGACTTCCCTGCTGTCGATAAAAACGCGATGGCCTTTGGTTTTAAATTGACGAGTCTTTGTTCAATCTTTTTCTAACATTGAAATTAATATTCTAACACCTCGGAACAATAATTAATCAGTCACATAATTTTTCATTTATAAATTATTAAGAAAATCAAGTGTTAAAAAGTTAATGTCGGCGATTTGCTAGTCCTGACTTCACTGTATACTTGGTGGTTACGATTAGTTGAAGATGTTATGATGTCATAGAATACTCTCTATCACTATTGAACAGCACCCAATAGTGAGTACGTTGATAGAACCATGGCCGCTGCCAAAGAAATAAGGAGTTGTGCTCGTTCATTAAAATGAAATTACTTTAATTATGTACACATTTAATTAATAAATTTATAAAAGTTTCATTAAATACATAGAAGTAATGAAGATGGCTATATAAATAATAAAATTACTAGCTAAATTACTATTTAAAATGCTATGGGATGCTAAAACGAAATATTTCGATTTTTCTGAAATGTACACAATTACCGATAATAATTCGTTATTTCCTAAAAAAAAAATTTTTTAGGCTGCACTCACGTTTGGCCGCACTCCTAAAATTTTCGATTTTTTGGGTTTAGAGCCGTGGCCTATGTTCGAAAAAAATACGGTATACCCTTTTACAGTGTCTATATAAACTCATGTTTATCATTTAATAAATATTGAGATAATTTATAAGATCTTTGGTAAGTTTATACAAAGTCTAATAATGAAGAGCATTCAGAAAGGTGGTACCCATATGTGTATCAAACTCACACAAATGAGTGAATCAACCAATTCAACGTCATCAAATCTTCACACCATACCAAACCTTCATAGTAAGATACCATAATTGTTTTATTGAGAAAGAAAAAACTATATTTCAAAAATTTTAAACAAAATTTCAAAATGGATATTAAAGCTGACCTCATACAATCTAATCAAGAAAAGTATTTTGATTTGGAAAGGTTACATATAAATTAAATAGACTGAAAAAAAGTTAATTGTTTTGAAGTAGAGAAGTGAATTAATAGAGAATTTTTTGAAGTTTTATTTTATCGTGTGAAAAAAGTTTTTACGATTTTTCAAATTTTGTATTTTCATTTTTAAATACGTATTATGTGTAAACTCAACTTTGCAATTTAAGCCAAAAATGGCTTCTGGAAACGCAATGGTAATTCTTTGTAAATTTCAGCAATTATGATAATAATGAGAATGACGATGATGATTATGATGTTGTTAATTCTCAGTTATTAAGAATGAACTACATTTTGCTGAATTGCTTTTAAATACTGGTATTATTGCATGCTGATGAATTTCTTATTTCCCGTTCAAATTTATTGAGTTCATTGTATTTCAATGTGAACAAAATCCTAATTACAACTGTAGAAGGTTACTAAAAGTAGAAATTAATAATACACTGCAGCTCTACAAAATTTGCTATTTATTATTTTGTGGAGTTACAATGTTTTATTAATTTCTACTGTTTCCACTGCATTGCTATTTATAAATAAAGAAGAAAATTTGAAAAAAACCTACCAAAATAAAATAATTACATGTGATTTGATTTTTAAATGCAAATAAAATGCAACAGATTTATCTTCATATGAAGGAAGTTTATGGTGTTGCTTTAGATAATTCAACAGGGAGATTCATATCTGTAATATCTGTTTGACCCCTTATCAGCAAGAAAACAAACAATTTGTCAAAAGATTCATTCTTGAAGTTTTGGACCAGCTACTCTGTAGCCTGGACTGAGTATTAGTGACTTAAATTTTTTCACAAAACGGAGGGACATTTTGAGAGAATGAGGAAGAGCTGAAGGGTGCAATTATTGCATCCTGAATGAACTGGCATTGAAAGCGTATGCGAGAGAACCCCTAAAAGGTGTCACATGCTAAATGTCCAGGGTGAGTTAGAAAAATACCCTATTCAATCATTGTGTTTACATGCACACTTTGATCTGGATGGACTCAATACTGCAAAAAAAATGCCTTGTAAACACCCCAGTCTGGATTGAAACCAACCAGGACAATAATGCACGTGCGTAAAACAATTTAGAACTTTGCGGAAGGAATGTAATAACTTAGATTCGTGACGTCAGAGCAAGAGTGGAACCCATTCATGTATAAGGGCTATTTACTTAATTTTCTTTTCTTTTTATTTTTTATTTTTTTATTTTTTTTTTATTTTGTTTTATTTTTTTTTTTTTTTATTTGTTCTAAGTAAGCATTATTAAACTTGAGAGTTTAACAAATAGTTTTTGATTATATTATTTTGTAATTATGGCAATAATTTTATTTTGCAGTGTCCTTTGAAACCTTTAAAATCTCAAGAACCTAAATTATTAGATAGCAAAGATAATGGAACTTTCAGACAAAATGCTGATACAGGGCTTGAAACTTTGAAACATGAAATATTTGATCCGATCAAAATTAAAAATAGCCCATTAAATTTGGGACAAAGCCTTCCTGATGTTATTGCTCCAACACCAGATAATAATATTGGTAGGAAGAAATTTACAAAACTAAAAGCCTCATTAACTGATAGACAGGAGGGGGAAAATTTAGCTACAGAAGAGATTATTGAATCTTCTTATAATAATGAAAATAACAAATTAGTTTCTGTGATCAGTAATAATAACTTACAGAAGTTTCCTCCTTGCCGCAAACGTTTATTATCAGAGTCACCAGGAAGAAACATCTGCTGGAATTCTGTTGTGAAACGAAAGTGCAACAGTGTTAAACAGCTAAATGATGGGTTGAAAACTCCTCCAGTACACCGTGCAGATGGCCATCTTAAAATTGCAAAACAGAGCTCGTTCACCAGGACTAAGCCTGAAAGTTTTCCGCCAGTCATTGAGATAATTGAAGATGAAAAAAAGGATTGTTCTATTGTGAATGTAGATGATTATGATATTAATGAAATTCCATCCACTTTTGAAACAAGTAAAAATATTTCTAAGAATAATTCCACAGTCATAAAAATTTCACCAAAAAAATTGGAAGCCAGGATACATCAAGTTAACAGTAAAATAAGGCCTGGTGCTTTATTGGAGCAACAATCGATTCCACATCCAAAAAAAAGGTAAGGTTTTTGAATTTTCTATTGTAAGAACTGTTAAGAATTATCACTAAAAATGATTTAGTTAGGATTCACTTATCCATTTGAGTATGGAATGCTGTGATCTTGCTTAAAGTGCATTCCATGGTAACAGATGTAACATTTTTAGTCACTTTTGGAGTATGTATTAAATGTGAAATTAAGTATTTTTGAATACTTGCAGAGGAATTCTGTTTTTTTTTTTTAATGAAAACTGCTACAATTATTTCTTCTTGAAAAAAGAAGAAAGATCATTATTAACTGTAAATGAAAGTATGTAGTAAAAATTAATTTATGTGGTGTAATGGATGTAACATGAGATGGACAAAGGATTTTCCTGTGTTAATGAAAATGTTATTCTCTCTGAACTATTATATTAAAAGTTATTTATATTCTGAAAACAATATTTAGCATACAGAAAGATTATTGAAATAGAAAATACACTGGTTTTTCATCCAAAAAAAACAAAAAAAACAGAACATCTTTATGTAACAGATTTTACTAACAGATGTAACCATTCCCAATTACATATTTTGTTAGTTTAATTCAAAGCTATAAACACCTCTGCTATTCACTGGTTGTGGCATAGGGAATTCTTTCAGAATACTTTTATTCAAATACTGTACCAAATATGATCCTTTAGATATGACACTGCACTCGTGTAACACATTAACCAGATACTCTTCATCATCATGGTTGATGCAAATAGCAACTCCAGGGTAATTTTTTCTTCATATGTTACAAGGACATAATTATTTAATTTGATATTCTTGCAGCCATTGCTTGACATACTGTATATACTTGTGCATAAGCCGACTCCTAATTTTTGACCTCAAAAAGTGGAAAGACGCCATGACTCAAGCATAAGCCGAGGCAAAAAAAAAAAGGAAGAAAATAGCAACACTTACGAGGGGAAAAAATTATTATAGAACACAACTATTACAAGGAGTTTTTGTGTAATTACAAGAAGATTAAATTTATAGTATGTTATGTGCCTTTTTTAATATATGCATTTGAATTTTGTGAAGAAATTGTTTTTTTTTCCTTCTTCGTTCATGTATTTTCTAGAACAATTTTTGTTCTGGTTAATATATTTTTTGCCAATCTTTCTACAAAGCCTGCTATCACCCGTTCGCGCATGGGAATGCGAATTTTTAATCCGGCCTGCAACTCCTGTCTTCATTGACTTTTGGGATGAACCAGAGCCTTAGTAAGCAATCCAAGGAACTACCCTGGATTTTAAAGACAACGTCGCGACATGATTTGTGAGGGTTGTCCACCCCCCCCATTTAAAAGGAACTTCTCGTTTTCCATTAAATTAAAGGAGGTTACGGTGACCCCCTCCTATTTATTAATCAAGGATTCACGTTGGTTAAGTTTAATGTTTTGCTGATTTATATGGAGTTATGTCCAGTTTCTCTGCCTTGTGTATATAATATTCACATATTTTCCTCACATATAATATTCACATATTTTCCTCTGATACTTACTTGGCCAGGTTATTAGTAGACTGATTTTAACAGGTTATACAAGGAACGATACAGGTTATACATCGATCAGTTTTTTTTCCTTTTTCCTTTATGGAATTCAAGAAGTGAGTTTTAATTCTTGGTAGTTTAGACTTACGCTCTTGGAGTAATGAGATTTTTTTGGATTTTTTTATATTTACTTATGTCATATTAGCTTTTCTATATAATTCGAATATCAGGCGGACGGCGGCAGCTCAATAATTTACGTTTGCAAGAATTTCTTAGCTGCCTGCAAGGTATTACTTCTATGCTTAACATTTTATTTTCTTCACAAAACCAAAGTTGACAATATTTACAATTGCCTTTGAGAATTATACGCTTAAATTATATTTTTTTTTTGAAGGCTTCTATGCTTAGTATCGTTAATTATTTAGTTGAATTGTTTCAGTTTAACGATCTCATAAGGTGAGCTTTATTGCATTGTTGGTTGTGTGATTTCTTTGTTATATGAGGTTGCTCTTTTAGAGCGTCGTTTGCATCTTATTTTTCTTGTAGCACGAGTCTTTCCTAGTCTCGTGTTTTCTTTTAGAATTCTGCAGATTTTTTTTTGGTGATAGGCAGTCGTCTATCGAATGGACTCGGAGCAACATCAGCTGATGCAGAGCAGTTAAAAAGACCCATCACCTTAGATCGGCCATGGACTTATGTAGACTTTGTTGTCCAGAGTTCAGCGTTCCATCTACTAATTCATGATGAATTTTCTTTAGCTATAGTTGTCGACTCTACAATCGCAGGAGACCCTTGAAGACCAACAACGTGCGGTTATCATGGCTATAAGACGCAGAGGAATGGTGTTCTAACCTCTCGAATCGTACTGGTAAAGCTTACTTTCTGGATTTATCGACATTATGATTTCGACTCTGGCAGTGGAGCTGGACTGCGATTCCTTTTTTCTATCGTTAAAATAAGTAGCTGTTATCGATGATGAAGACTCAGCTTAGTCACTGGTGTATTCATCCTTCCTTAGTAACTCTAATCTTGTTTTTCCGGAACATGAAACGGACCCTATGATCAACGGCTTTGGTTTGATGGCCTTCGACTCCCGCTTCAGTAGATGGCTTTAGTTGTTGTTCTTTCCGAAGATTTCATTTTTTTTTGTGCAATTCATTCTTCCGCTTTGCGACTAAAACAAATGTGAATTGTAACTCTGAATGCGTTTAGCACCGAAGTTGAGAAATCAAAAGACTCATTCGTCTCGTTGACTTTTAACCTATGAAATGCATAATGTTTTCATGAATTTCCTGTTTTTTCCAATTACTTTTTAATTTAGGAAGCCTGCCTTGGGGTTTTGATACTTATTTTTTGATTTTTTTTTTTATTATATTTTTTATTGTTTCTTTTATTTTGCATTTTTTTTTTCCCTTTTTTTATTGGACCTCTATGAACGTTGGTGATCGTTTTCCCTTTATGTTGTCAATTCCAGTGTGTGTCCAAGAGTTACCTCGTAGTTTTCGTTGGTGAACCTATCCTTATTTGGTCATTGTAATAGTTTTATGATTGATGTGTGTGTCCTTATTTTCGTGTGTTTGCTCTTTTAGGTTTACGTAGTTTCGGAGGTCTCTGAAATTTACTTGCTTTACCTTTTTGATTTCAGCCTAATTTTTTTGTGGGCATATTTTTTTGTTTGTTATTGTTTATCATTTAGTAACTTGTCCTTTCTACACCTTTTCATTCCTTTTTTGATCTTTCTTTTATTATTTATTATTATTACTTCCTTTTCTTTTTCCTTTTGTGTTTTCCAAGCAGGTCTTCCTCTACTTGTATCCACCCATAATACCCGATCCCGAAAAGCTTCTTTACCTGATTGTCAGAACTTCCCAGCAATCGGATGTTCTTTCCAGTCTTGTATTATAAAAACAGTTTTTTTGTTTGGTACTTTCTGGCAGTAATTCCAAATCTAAAATTTAATTTTTTTTTATTAATTAATTGACCCCCTTTTAAACTTACTTTTATTTCCAAACATATCTAGTACCCTTTTAGTTTGGTGCAACGAGATAGAATACTTAGAGAGGCTGCCCCATTGGATACAGCGCCCTTCGCGGCGACTAGCAGCAAACTCGGTCGCCATGTTTTCTTTAGTAAAGCGAAGTCAGTTACGTGTTATTGGATCAGATAGCTTTACCTGGGTTTCTAGTGACAAAAAGGCGTGGTTTTATTTGTAAAGGATTTTTTTTTTCTTTTTTCTTTTATAATAGAACGTGAACATGCCTGCAGTTTGTTCAGCGTACAACTGTAGTAATCGAAGCGATAAAACAATATTTATTTCAGATTACAAATTAGTTATATTAATGTAGGCATTTCGTATACCCTTCATTTCTTTCGTATGTAGGGATCCTCAATTAGGCAAACCCTATCATGGAAATTTAAATTGCTAAAATAAACCTCAGGTAATGGTAAATTGTGCCCGGGGCATGATGATCATTCTTTCACCCCGTCTTCTCATAGTTGGTCTTCGCGGCATCTCCCCCCCACCCCCCTGCTCGCTAGCCAGTAATTTTACCTGCAGGATACAGTGATATAAATGTAGAATGAATCACTTGTGTAAATCAAAGTTTCTTGAAAATTATCAGGCAAATGTATATAAGACTCGTTATACGAGGGTGGGCTGAAAAGTAATGCCTCCAAGGCCATAACACTTTTATTTTTTTAGCAAATTTAAAAATTTTTTTTTTCAAATGATGGCTTACTTTGTTCTCTTTTCAATGTATTATTCACTCTGTCCACACACTTTTGCCAACGTGACACTAGTCGTGACATCCCGTCGGAGAAGAAGTCCTTTGGTTGTTTTCGGCACCAGGATCGAATCGCGTCTTTCAGCTCATCATCAGAGCTGAATCAATGTCCTTTAAGTGATTCTTTAAGCTTTGGGAACAAGTAAAAATCGCTGGGAGCGAGGTCAGGGCTATACGGCGGATGCGGTAGAACCTCCATGAACTTCAGTCGCTACAACCCTGATAGTGCCATCTGTTGGTCAAAAACCGAACAATTCTAGTGTTAATTGTTTTTCCTGGAAAACAAATCTGACTTCATTTCAATTGCTTCTGTGCAAACAGAATCTTTTTATCTGCACTCGGGTGCAAATTGAGTTTTAAAACTTCACCGTATATATACACTGGTCAAAGAGAAGATAATACATACTGAAGAGAATCTCTAATCACATCACAGTTACAAATAGAGAAGGGAAGGAAAAATTCTGCAACATGGACTCAAATCAGGGAAATCCATGCGGTCATATTGTAACAGCTTCGCTGTTCATATCCTCGGTAGCTCAATTGGTTAGTGTGGTGTCAGAGATAAGCATGGTCTCTTGTTCGAGTCCAAGTCACATAATTTTTCCTTACCTTTTCTATTTGTAATAAACACTGGTATCCATAAATTAAGGAATTTGCAGAATGGAACCCTTCCGCACATCTGATCAGCCACATCCGATTAGCACTAAACTTGTTAAGGTTATTCTCTAGGGATCTTGTAAACACAATTCAATCATTGTGGACCTGTTACTGGATTTGTTAATTATTCTGTTGATGATGCGGGCAGCTAATATTCTAGTTTCGTCTCTGATTTCTTTGTCTAGGGTTAGGATGGCCATCTCTCTTTCAACGATACGGTTCTTGATGTCATGGACATTAGTTCTGTCATTAGTTTAAATCCTTTGTTAATGAGATTCGATTCCTCTTCATCGAAGCGTATGTTAGTTAAGTTGATCATGCTAAGGAATGGATTGAATATTGGCTTACTAGGTGGTTTCTTTTTGTCCTGCTTGAGTTATTCCAACTTCTTGGTTATGTTCTTGAACTTCACTTCTTTGGTGACATTGATCTTTTCTTCGATGTTGTTAATGACGGATATAGCGGTGGTGGATGACAGTTCTTGACTATGTTAAGATGGGCTAATAATACCGATTTGTTTAGCCTCCTCTTCTTATTGTGGAGATGGGCTAGTTCCTTTTTGATCCAAAGTCGTTGCACATAAGTCTTCACTAGTTGGGCATTCCTGGATCGTCCACAAATGTTGATTCTGGCGTATAACCAAATTCTGTAAACCCGCAATTAATCACTTTTTGCCCACTTTATCAAATCTGCTTATAGTGGACTTTGTTGTAGTGCACTTCGGTTATAGCGGATATCGGATATAAAAACTTAAAATTACTATAATTGCCCTTATTGCCACTCCTGGCTTCTTCAGGCATTTACCCCCTTCTCTGTACATAATTGGATAATCTCATTCAAGATCCCCCAATGAGTGCTGGGCAGGGGGAGATCTCTGTAATATAAAAAGCCTGCAAGTAGCCACTGTATTCAGACTGAAGTTGATCTAAGATCGAAA
Source organism: Rhysida immarginata (assembly GCA_023313115.1). Classification (NCBI taxonomy): domain Eukaryota; kingdom Metazoa; phylum Arthropoda; class Chilopoda; order Scolopendromorpha; family Scolopendridae; genus Rhysida; species Rhysida immarginata. The sequence goes on along the minus strand of JAHWFO010079369.1, from coordinate 13,750 downwards.
TGCGTCTTGATAATAAACCCGTTTTGTTGCAAAGTAGACCCTGTCTCATCTCTTTTATTTTGATTTTTACTTTTAATTTGTGTAAGCCCCAAATTAGTTTGATAGTTTTGATGTTAAGCTTATAAAAAGGAAACATGTTATTTTTTGTGTAATTATAATCTTCACTATACTGAATTTTATTTCAGTCTTTTTTGCAAGTTCATTGTTTCTACCAGAAGCCGTAACAATGTGACACTCATTTATAGTGGTAGTTTGTTTTAAAGCGCAGTTTCTTGGTAAAGATGCGGAAACTCGAAAATTTCTGGACAAAAACAACGGGCGATGGTTATTGTTGGGCATCCCGTACAAGAAGACCTTACTGCCTGGATCGTTGACGTGGAACTTGTCCTGCCTTATTCATGGAACGGTTCGAGTTAAGATACTCAATGATGCTGCCTTAAGATACTGCCTTAGTCCATGATGTTTTTGCAGTCCTTTATGATTAATAATTATTTTTGAATCGTCTGAGACAATAACCTCAAGAAATTGTCAATTGAGATAGTGAATTCTAAGATAAATGCTAGTAATGGTTTTGGCCATGGAAGAAGTAGAATGGGAAGCAAAGCTCGTAACTGATTCAATACTAAAAATTCGTTATCAAATACTAGCGCCAAAAGCTTGCACTGCTTGGGTCGACACTGCGCTGTTCTAGTAAACCCCCTCCAATACGCTATTCTTTACGTTGCCCCCCCCCACTACTTAGACTGCTAATGGAACAGCTTAAAGGTCGCTGTTCCTTCCACTGACTAGACCCCCACGCTAGCTTCGCTTTTGTTATTCCTGCCTTATAGTCTTTTTGTGCCGAGTGTATACATTGGGCACAAAAAGATTACCAAAGGCCAAGATTAATAAAAGAGAAGATACTTGGCTTTAGTGGGCGGAAGAAACAGCAACCTCCATGTTTCTGTCAATTTCCTGCGGTCGGTTGCTCATGAAATTCTTTGAAATTCCCATCTCAAGTAAGAGAGGTGGGGGACGACTCATGGAAGAAGACTCACGTTTTTCACTCACAGTTTCGACCGAAACCGAAACCATAGTTTCGACCCATTCGTTTGTTGCGCTTGTGCACACATGATAACACACATTAAGCTAGAGCTTCCCATTCTACTTCTTCCATGGTTTGGCCCTGAATTTATGGCATTTTGTGGCGAATGGATTTCGAGTGGCGAGTGTGAAGTCAACTTGGGGATTAGTCAGAGAATGCTAGAAAAGAAGTATGGCTTATTTGCAAAGTCGAATGGTGTGATTACACACAGCTAAATGCAAAGGAAGATTTTTAAACACAATGCAATGTACGTATTGAGTAATTATTTGTCAGAATCTGAAAAATGCGGCATATGCTTAGTGAAATCAGTCTACTGTAAATAATTAAAAATTAAATAAACAGTTACTGAGCTGTACCAAATGTAATGTAAATGGAAACTAAATCTGTTATTAAACTTAAACTTTGGAATTGTAATGATGTTATGAACATTAGAGATATAATTGTATGTCCACCACGCCTATGTCAGTGCTGGATCTTTGAGCAATATTGGTTGCTGTGCAATTGTTTACAGCATACTAAGTATAAATGAGCAGCTTTAGATGCGCTATTGTGTACTAATGAAAATTTTGAATGTGAGATCGGTAGTCAACGGTAATGTTTGTAAAAAGCAAATTATGTCATTGTAACATGGAGCAACTGATTGGGGATAAGAACATCCATTACCAAGCTTATGTATAGTTTGTCCAAATGGGTCAGCATAATAGTTGTGAAATATGAAACTTTACTGTGGTATCTAAGTTTATCTTAGAGATAGCACTAGCTGGTTCTCAATGATGATCAAAGTGGATTCTTAGAAGGTGCCGGAATTAATGGATACATGAATAACTGTGTGAAACTATGAATTGGGGTTTAGTTTAGAGCTTACGGTGTCCTTCCTCGACTTGGTAATAAAAGGGAGACACGACTTATTTTTTGCATCCAGTGCAGTATTGTACCTCGTCAGAAGTATATGGCTGTTGAGCGTCAATCATAACTTATGCACAATTACATGCATCACAGTTTAGTTGATTTGGCAATGGACAAGGTAATGGATGAATGAGCATAAAAACAGTTGCAAAGTGAGTCGTAAGGGCCTAGACAGTAATGTTTGTTAAACTATCTCGTGTCATTAAAAATGTTAAATATGAATGCAAATTAGTATGCCAATTTTACATCCGTGAAGTTTGTTTTGCAGTTAGTTGGTGCTGTTTATCTAAGCTCAGACATATGTACTTATATTTTTGAGACTTTAATAAGAACTTCGGACTTCACCGTGGAGAAGATCATCTTGCTCCCCAAGGTTCCGGACCCAGAACTTGTGATCCAGTGGAGGCCCATAACCTTACTCAACACAGATTATGAGGTCTTCACTGGGTGTTCCAACAATGACTTAAACTATTCGCCGATGAATTCTTCAATTCGCTCTATTCCATCTTGCAGGATGTCTGACAACCAAATCACCATCAAATGTCTTATGGAGGAAGCGTGTGTGCGCAAACAGTCTCTTGCGGTGCTAAGACTTGACCAGGAAAAGGCCTTCGACAAAGTGAATCACGATTATCTTCTGCAAAGGCTACCATTTCCTTCTGCGCTGTCAGTGATGATTTATATTCCCCTGATTTCTACAACCAAATTTAACGGGACTTCTTCATACATGGACTAAGACATCTCGACCCACAAGACTGGGGAAGCCTTCATCTATCTTGGTTCTTCCAGCGATCTGACCAGGGTGTGGCTACTGTCATCTTGCGCCGGCACCCTGATTATCCATGGTCAGCCATCTCAAAGACAGTCAAATCTTTAGCTTTCGAGAGAACGTATTTAAATACCAATGGCGTCTGCTGCACCATGGATTTTACACTCTTCAGCGTTTACATCAGTAGAGAGTGGTCGGATCTGCTGGTTACCAGTTTCGTGGGAAGATGATGGAATCCATCAAACATGTGTTTCATGAGTGCTCGTTTGCGCAATCCATCTGGGATCACCTTACACAACACTGTAGTTTGACTGACTTATCAGTCTGTGCGATTCCTGAAGTATGACACCACCGGTGCTGCATTTAAGTTGGACCTTACCACCTCCATCCCATTCTTTAACAAAGTCCTGTGGCTGGCCCAAGTTGAGATTGCTCCAGGATCAAACCTGTCAGCTGCAGTTGTATGAAGGAAAGGAGCTGTTCATCTTAGGTCTTTCCCATATTTTGAATGGTATCGGCTTGGTCCAACTACGTTTAGAAAACGTTATGCCTCGTCCAAACGTCTCTGCAAGGTCATCGGAGGGGACCATAACATCTTTACGTTTCCCTTTGCGTTCCCCTTATACCTCGGATGATCTACCGGTGGACGAGTGAGCCTCATCTTGAGGCGTTTATTTAAGAGACACAGCCCTTAGGGGCTGCTCGGTTTTTTAAGGCATGTGCGCCTGGGCATCCTCGTTAACATGATCAAGGATGCCCCGCTGGAGCAATATCATCAGCTTCCAGCCACATAAAAACATGCCATAGCCCAGCAAACTAAGATGTTTTCCACTTAGAATCCAGCAGTCTACACCTCTTCAATCAACAGTTATGTAAGAACTTAGTATTATTTCAGTTTATTCTGGTGAGCTGGACATTTTTTTCCTAAAGACTTTGACTCAGATGTTTTGGCCCTTTTCAATTGAAAAGTTACACATCAGTGATGAGATCAGGCTTCCAGCCTTAGCCTAACAAAATGTGCGGAACACATTGACTTTTCATTTTAAAAACCAGATAGTCTCTTCTCCGGAGTTCACTGCTTAACACTCCAAGTCAATTAGCCTTATTGTATTTGACTCTGCAATCTTTATGCTTTGATGTGTGCTTCTTGATTCTCCTTGGGACAAGGAACTCTTTTAACAATTAGGACATTCAACCTTTCCAAATTATGTAATTTTATTTCCTTTTTCTCTTCTATTCTTCATATTTGACTTAATGAAATTTGAAATTACCGTACTTTTGCATTGTAATGGGGGGGGGGGGGGGGGTGTTTTATTCCTTAAATTTAAAGGCATGGCTTATTATATAAGAATGTTCTCATTCATGGCAGGAAGTAGGTCAAACTTTAATTTCTTTCTTTTTTTTTGTGTATAATTTTCAATTCGAAACTTTTTCTTGTTTAGAGATGAGTTTCTTTGGCTTACTTTTATAATTGTTTAAACTATTCATTTCCTGTAAATTGGAAGAGCTTTTACATCTGGTTACTGTTTCAGCTTTACTGAAGCTTATTCAGCTCATCTGAAGACTTCCCTTTATGTATTGAAGCTATTGGTTTATAGATTATTTTCTTACAACTTAGGTTGTTAACATATGCATTCAGGAGGAGAACTTTTGTTTTCCATATTTCCTTTGTGTTGGCCACACAAGACATTCAATTAAGGTTACAGTTTAATGCACGGTACCTCTTTCTAGATATTTAGTTTTCTCAATTTTCACTTGAGATGTTGAAATTTCTGACAAAAATTAATGTTTACCCTTTACTTCTATTTGACTTTAAACAGTGGATACTTAACTTTAAACTTTCTTCTAACTTAGACAATTTTATTAAGTCACTAGCTTCTCTTCAGAATCTTTCATTATTCATTCTTGCTACAGAATTCTGAGCTCATGTTTATCATATTTTACTCAAGCAATTATTCCTATATAATTATTTTGTGTTGTATATTCACTTTAATTTCAAACTCAGTGATTTGATCATTGTAACTTAATTATTACTAAATATTTTAAACTTTAATTTTTTTAATTTCCTCGTTAAATTCTTAATTGGGAATTATTTATATAAAAATTAAATATATCTTATTAGATGAATTGAAAACACATTCTTTAATAGATAAGGAATGTGACTGATGATCAATGTAATTAGTGAGACTTTTCTTATTTTGCTTGATGAATTATTTTCTTAATATTTTCTTTTTTCTTTCTCAATTATTTAATTCAAGATTTCCTTCCACTTACATTTAAATGGCATACTATTTTTCCTTAATAGCGGCATTTTATTTAAAGTAAAAACTTAATAATTTTAAAATGTATTACTACTTAACAATCACAACTAAAACTCTTTAAATTTAAGTCACCTTATATGTGACAATTTTTACCACATACAGACACACATGCATTTGCATTATTATACATGTGCTTCTCTATTTTTGGTCAGCTGAATATACAAGTGCAATTTTTTATAAAGACATGTATTGTTATAGGAAATAATGTGCCGGCTTACGTCACACTTTCCGGAAACCAATTAGTGGCGTAAGTCGGGGTCTTACTGTATCTGAATTTCAGAGGCAACAGGCACATGTTTGGTTTCAGCAAGATGGTGTGCCTCTGCATTGGGGGTTAGAAGTTTGATATGGATCGGGCGCTACAGGTCACTGCTCTGGCCACCAAGATAGCCGGACATTACGCCGCTCGATTTTTTTTCTGTAGTGTTTTTCATTAAAGATATTGTGTACCGTAGACCTGTGAGGGTTGCATCTAGCAAAATGGCAGGGCAGGGTCGTGAACAACATATAGTCTATATAATATAGCGCACATTTGGTTAGGAAGTAGGGCAATTCAGAGACATAAGTGCACCTTACAATGGTTACTTTGAATATATCCAACGAAAAAGAACAGGGCACGTTGAAGAAGGGCAGGGTGCTGTACCCTTCTGTTTCAGCCTACATGCAATGCAATACTGCCTGTGCAGAGCTTTGAGGGCTTGAAAGAACACATTACAGCTGCAGTTGCGATGGTAGATGAAAGCATGCTAGAAAAAAATCATGAATGGAACTTGATATGTTTTACGGGGAATTTTATTGGTGTGTTATTAAAGAATGTAGAGTTCCATATCTATATTAAGAAAGTGCTACGCAATTTCAAGGAGGCATTGCTGTTCAGAATTTTCAGGAGAGATGAATCGTTAATACAAATGCAAATCGTAAATTTTCCGAAAATATTATCGTTAGTGCAAATTTATTTAGTACTGTATCAATTTAATAGCTTTAAGGAATTCTTAAATAACAAATTAAAAAGGAAACTGAAATTATAACAGCATAGATGCTGAACATTTAAAGGACTTTCACTGTATATTAAATAAAGATTACGAAAGAATGTCCCCAGTGTTCTCCTCAGAAAACTTTATCAGGTGGGTGGAAGGATAAAATAGCCAGGTGGACAAAAATTAAAATCAAATAAAATAATATGCAGTGGTGTGCATTTTTCACATATTCAACCGGGTGGTTACCAAAATCAGCTGGGCAGTGTGCCCCTTCAAAAGGGCCTGGGGAGAACCCTGGTCCCACCTTTGAAATGTCATATTTACAAAACAAAAAAACCTTGATTGATTAACCAGTTCAGAGAATACATTCTAAAGTTTCATTTTAAATAATATAAGTTTATAAATGTTCAATGTGACCGCCACGAGAAGCCCGAATATATCTACAGGGTGATTCAAAAGTTATTGTGCAGTGGCTGGTCGAAGGTGACGTCCACTCACAATAGATGCTTGAAATGCCCGCCACCGCCCTCACAACATCGATTAATACGCAGTTGAATGTTGTGAAACACATTACTCAATATGGTTGGTGAGATTTGCTGAACTTCAGCGGTGATTTCTTCCTTCAGCTCAAGCAAAGTGCATGGATTGTTTGCATACACTTTAACCTTTCAAGGCACCCCAAAGGAAGAAATCTAGAAGTGTGAGGTTCGACGAACATGCAGGCCATTTGCCACACGAGATGATTCCATCAGCAAAGATGTCCTGCAGAAAGTGCATTGATGTGCACGCTGTATTCGCAGTTACCCCATCCTGCTAAAACCAGGAACCCCAGATCTCTGTGTGGCAGGGCCCGATCTTGGTGCATCCAGCACATTTCCTTTGTATATTGTAGCGGACTGCAGGAAAATACTCAACAACCCCCACAGTGCCCAATTCATCACTTTGGTTTGCATAAGAACCAGCTTTCTTCGTCATGGAATTGTTTTGCATCATCCTTTACCATTCTACATTATGTTTATGAGTAATAATTTCTCTTGTACACAAGTCGGATTCGTCCCCCTAAAATAAATACCTCTTTGGAGGCAACTTTATTGACTCACTCAGTGATGTATTCTCAGAGGCGAATACAAAGAGAAAAAAAAATTAAATAGGAGTATCAAATTAGACAATAAACAAACATGTAAAATTCCTCAGAATTTTTTTTAAGACTTTCAAATATAAAGTCAATCACTTTAAACAAATAATTTATAGTAATCACGTAATTACAAAAGTATACAAAGGATTCTCTATTTTGAGGGATTCAGATAATTCATAATTCAGGGCATTATCGTTAACAGTTCACGAGTATTTCACTCAAAGATCAATCGTTAGTTCAGTCGGGTAAGTAATCGATCATTCATTAATAAAAGCGAGTTTTGTTAATCTCCATCAACATAAAATAATGCATTTTCTTTCTTTGACACTAAGGGTAGGTAGGGCAAGTTTATCTTACAACAGAGAAAACAACGATTCGATAGTACAAAGACTGGGATGATTCACTTAGTCTGGGAGCCTTCTCGGAAAGAGGCCATGATCACGAATGGCAATTAGCCTTTAGCTGTGTTCGGCACGGGGAGGGAGGAATTTCTCATTTGCGTCTCACATTCATACAGTAAATGACAGGGGAGGGGAGATTAGTGGGGAAGGGGCCACGACTATTCACTTCGATAAACAGGGAAAGCAATCATCACTGTAAGTCTCCCTTCGGTTGATTCGTTTTCGTTCCTCTCTCTTTCTTAAAATTTCTTCCTAAGGGCACAGTGTTAGAATAACTCCTTTCTTTTCCTTTTCTGGGGATTACAGGTCAGCGACCAAGCTTGGCAGTTAACATCTGAGATGATAAGGGAACCACCAAGATAAATAGAGAAGAGTTTACCTTGTCTTCAATTGCGGACTGTAGGCACACATAGAGATCAGCTACTTTTCCTCGGGTTTGGATCCTCGGCGTAGTTTGTCACATCTTATTGGGGAAGGCGGGTCTTCTCCAATTTTGTTACATCGAATTTGATTGTCTTGGCCCGAGGTTCCTGGTTGTGAGAGTTGTCGTTGGGGTTCCGTCCTGTGATCGTCAATCGTTCGTCGTGTGAAAGGGTTGGCTATCGTCTACTTCTAGGGAAGAATGATAGCCACTGGCACCCCTCGGAACGTTTTCTCAATCAACAGTATTGAAAAGTCCTTGGAGTACATGAAAGACCGATTTACCCTAACTTTAAGAAGGTTCGTGTTAGATTAACGGATGTAAGTAAAATTTTTGTTCAATCAGGTAGGGTTTCTTTTATCTTTCTTTTAACTTATGAAATTCTATTGTATTGACGCTGAGCCTGATGGTCTCGCGAAAAATCATTTAAATTATATCGTCATTACATTTTTGTCTATTTTTCTTTCCTTTCAGATCATCATATAGAAGCATCAGATGATCACGGTTTTGTGTTGAGCCAATTTTTTTTTATCGTCATATTCCGACTTCCAAAATATCTATTCTTAACAGTCTCATAACACGTACATAGCTTGCGCCGTAACACAGAATCTCTTTTATTATAACAATAAAGCTAATCACCACTATTGTAAACACACTTCATCATTGTCGTTATTAAAAGTTTTTTTTATTGTAAAAGTCAGTAGAAGTAATAAATAAAATAGTAATTAAAACAGTTCATCAATTCAATAACTTCACTTTTCTCTCTTTTGCACTTCAACAGAACAACAAAATTTGGCAAAGTTGACTCTTAGTAACTGCGAGCACTGCGTGCACTGCAGAGAAGCATCCCTCAGAGACACCCAAATGAACAACTCATTCATAGCAACTGTTTCGTATCCGCCCTGCAGTGAAGCATCACTTAAAGACGCCACTGTCGACCCATTATTTCGCAGAATTTTACTCTAAAATTAAATTAACTATTAGAAATTAATAAAGTTTATTTATAATTCGTAAATAATTAACAATAATAAGTTAATGTTATTGAAACGCTTTGTATAAGAATTTACAAAATTATTACTAATTAACAACTGATTTAAACATTTGATATATTAAAAAATATTACTAAATTGCAAAAAAAAAAAAAAAAAGTTGAATGGGTCTTGTATGATTTTATTTGCGTAAAGTGACGGTCCTTTAAAATCACACAAAAGAATTCCGTGTTTCCATGTTTGTAAGATTACCAACAATTAAAACGCTCTTTACTCATTTCTTAATCGTATAATTTCATACAATTAATACCAAATGAGTAAATAACCTAAATGTGTAAACACAGAGTTTCTTTGTGTGATTATGATTTTATTCCCATAAACAGTCGTCATTTTACGCAAATAAATACTAAAAACAAACAAACCATCTGGTATAAATAATAATAATAATAATAATAATAATAATAATAATAATAATAATAATAATAGGTAATAACAACAGGGAATAACCCACCAAATAAACTGGAAGGCCAAGCCGCTAAGTTGCCCCCCAACAGGCCAACGAAACGAGTGAACTGTTATTGCAGTAATATGATTTTCATGCTAGCCCTGCCATTTACTGGCATATTTTCAAGCTTTCTGCCTGTGTTCCTTTGGCATTTTTACATATTCCAGAGGAACAAAATGGAGTTATTTGAGTTACAAGTAAAAGAGAAGTAACGTAATTAAAAAAAAAAAAGGACAATAAAAATACAGAAAAACACAATTTTATTTATATATAATAAACAGAAATATAATAATAACAAAGAAATAATAACAAACAGAAATATAACAATAATTACAAAGATAAAAATTCAGTAATAATAATAATTCAATTCAATTCAGTTCATGTACGGTGTCCACACAGCTAATTCAAGCCAATACAGGGGGGGAGGGGTTCTAGAAATTAAGGCATCGACTACTAAGGCAACACCCTCTAAACTCCTTTAAGGAGTTTAGAGGGTGTTGCCTTAGGTCATTTTGCGCCTTTTACACAACTTATATCTGTACGCAGCCCGGGACAAACACAAACATCCATGCCCACGGCGGGATTCGAACCCACGGCCAGGCAGACTCGAGAACTAGAAAGCCTACGCCCTAGCCCTCTCGGCCACCTGGACGGCTCAAGCCAATACGGAACTACAATATCGAGCAAATAGAATGAGAGTTACAAGATAAACAATAAATACAACCATAATCACAAAGGCAGGATAGTAACATGACGAGGAAAATTAATTAAATAAGTCAATGACATCAGAATTCTCATTGTATAGTTTTTGAATTCTGAACATTGTATCCCGACGAAATTCTTCTCTGAGTTTAATAGGAGGCCAAAGCTTCAACACGGGCTTCCTCGTAGTATGAGACAGTACTCGATGAAAATGGACTCGAGAAGGTTCGGAGCATCCATCTTCCCTACTAAAACATTCTTAAGAAAGGCAAAATCAATCTTCATTCTAATGTCGGAGAGTGCACACAGATCTGAAGGTACATCAAAATTCGGGAATTTCCGCTTCAGAAACCGGAGAAAAACATTTTGCACCCTATCCAGTTTACAAGACTGCATATTTGAACCCCCATTCTATAAAACAGAACAGTAGGACAAAATGGGTAAAACTAGACTCCGATAGAGCCGAACAAATGTAGAAGGGCACCGAAAATAAGCTCCATTGCGCACAATGGTACCAAGAGCTCTGTAAGCCCTCAGACGAACAGTCAACATGGGAATTATAGGGAAGTGTGCTATCAATGATTACGCCAAGATCACAGACGCAGAGCTTAGCAACTTGCACATTTTCACAAACAGACTAGGAGAACTCGATAAAATTGGTCATTTTTGTCATTTTTGGTTGCATTAATTGCAAGATCATTCTGCTCACACCAATGACATATATATTATAAATTTCCTGCTGAAGCAGGTGAGCATTAAGACAATTATAATGTTAACAAAAAGTTTCACATCAATATATGGGAATTTCTAATCACCTCGGGGAGGTCAGCAGTGAAGATAACAAATAATAAAGGCCCTAGGACAGAACCCTGTGGAACACCACAATGAGGCCTATAGGGCAATGATGAATGATGTAATATAGATACACACTGTCGATCCAATAGGAAAGAGCGCATTATCCGAGGGAGTCCATCAACAATCCCATACGCAAACAATTTTTTAATTAGTAACTCATGATTGACAGAGTCGAACGCCTTTTGCATATCAAAGTAGACTACGTCAAGTTGCTGGCAGTGGTCAAGAGCATCATGAGCATGAGTGGTGAGAGATACAAGATTGCTCACAACGGAACGTCGGGGAATGAAACCATGTTAACACGCAGGAACATGAGAAAGGACATGTAGAAGATATTTATGAATGATGTTGTCAAAGACTTTGGCAGTGGGTGGAAGGATAGAGATTGGCCTATAGCTAGCAATGTCAGTCCGTTTGGCAGAACCACCCTTAAAGGCAGGAAACACAACCGCACTCTTCCTTATTTTAGGATAGTGGCCAGCTTTTAGACACAAATTAAAGATGCGCCTAAGACGAATAATTATGACATCTCGAAGGCCTTTGAGAATAAAGGAAGGACCCTCTGTCAGAGGATTGCAAGGCTTGGCACGTAATCTATTAATGCCGTAGGCAACATTTCTATCAGTGAACTCCGTTAAGATGAGATTATCAATAGGGAGACAATCGGTAGACAGTACTCCGAGAATGTGTTGAAAGAAGTAGAGACAGTTTCACTGAAATGCTGGGCAAAACAGTTACTAATATCCAGTCCATCAGTAATGGTAAGACCAGCAGAGGTAGTGATAGTAGTTATAGTATGTCGATCCTTTCTTTTGGAGTAGTAGTAAATCTGGTTATTTTTCTTATTACGAGAGTTATTCGTACATTCGCTACATGGTCTTATACAGCAAATATAAAAATACTGTTAATGGATAGGTCATAGCGTAGCCACCGTATATGTAAACAGTAACAAAGACCCCAGTATCAAATTTATTAAAGAAAAGCTGATGGATTATTTAAACACGATGCCTCAGATGTTAAAATGTTACAATACAGGTGTTAAATGCGTTTAAATAAATAATAAATGAAAATAGGAAAGAAAAAGAAATTCTTGAGATCGCGATGCTCTGAGCAATTAAGTCATTGTTGACTGTAATGTAGGCTCGTGGCTTAATTTTTCATTTATCACTTAAATTTAATTTAAAATTATTCACCCAGATGCACGACAATAATGAAAATACGTTGTATAAATTTTATGGCCAACGCCATTACCAAATAATTAATTCGGTAAATTAATATTAAAAAATAAATTAAAAAAGATCCCTCTCTCCAAATACAAAAATAAAAACTCTAGTAAATTCTGATAAAAAAAACCCAGATATTTTTCAAATAATTCGATAAAATAATGTATAAATCAGAGTTAAGCAACATCAGGCACGGCTAGTCACTGGATGGGCGACCATCCGTGATTCACGATCTTCACCCCCCTCCCCCGGCTGCTGTGACCATCATACAGCAGTCGTTAATCCAGGTCCATCCAGGGACCCAACTCGTCAGCCTCAGACCATACAGGCCCTGGATGGACGTATTGGATTACCAGTACTAATAAATAAAAATAAAATAAAAAAAAAATTAAGGTTTATTTCTAGGATATGTCCTCATTTGTGATATTACTCTAGGAGTTTTGACCGGTGGGGTTTTAGCAGGATCCTACTTCAAACAAATCACAATCAAACAGATCGCGACCTAGTATTACCTAAGATATATAGATCGCGACTGTGTATATACAGAATTCATTTATGTAATACAAGACCCATTCAACTTATTTTTTTGCAATTTAGTAATTTTTTTTAATATATCAAATGTTTAAATCAGTTATTAATTAGTAATAATTTTGTTAATTCTTATACTAAGCGTTTCAATAAAATTAACTGATCATTGTTAAATATTTACGAATTAAAATAAATTTTATTATTTCTAATAGTAATTAATAACTTCTGAATAAAATGCTGCGAAATAATGGGTCAACAGCGGCATCTTTAAATAATGCTTCACTGCAGGGCGGATACGAAACAGTTGTTATGAATGAGTTGTTCATTTGGGTGTCTCTGAGGGATGCTTCTCTGCAGTGCATGCAGTGCTCGCAGTTACTAAAAGTCAACTTTGCCCAAAATTTTTTATAACTCTGAAATAAAAGTGGAGAGGGGGTTACAATATAAAGTTTTTATAAAGTATGAACAGGTGAATGGAATTCAATACATTTTACAAAAATCTCTTTCAGCATTGTCTCGTTCATCCGCAATGAGTCAAAATTGGAGGTTGCATTATACATGAATAAATACAGTAGGTTTCTTGTGAAGAATCGCCTCCTAAAGTTTATCCCTATTGCTTTAGTTCACCTATATAAGCAAACGTTAATCCTTCGATAACTCCTCTCTCCTCCTCACTCCTCCATTTTACCATTCACGTTTGTCACAGTTTTGAAATATCCACTCCTCCTCAAATGAATGTATTTTGTGAGTGATCCCTATCACATTTATAAGTTGGAATACATAGTGTTATTCCAGTCTTCATGGTTTGTGTGATAGGGACCATTTAGCCTTTTGAACTTTGTTGTTATTCTTTAATACTTTATTACTTTTGTACCTGAATATACAGAGTGATTACAAAAGAACTTCACACTTTTAAAAATTTATTACATCAAAG
>JAHWFO010079368.1:0-10918 GCA_023313115.1 Rhysida immarginata | reverse complement strand
TTTTTCAATTGCTCCAACCGTTTGATAGAGGCCCTCAAAGTGTGGAACTTTTAATGTTTTGAACCCAATTTTATCGATGAAGACAAAGAGATAGAGAGTGGGTCTTGCAGACATTCCTATGGTCTCTAAATGTCTTTAAGAATCCGAAGTCAGAACTTTAAAAATTCAAAATTTTTTAGTGCACAAGCAAAGTCCTATGGACTGTGGTTGTGTATTAATTTATTAATATTAATTTAAAATTCAGCTGACACTCTGTTCAAAGATTTCATTGTTGGTTCGTAAGTTCTTGGGCGTGTCACTTTATGTACGTTCATAACTTTACGCATTCCTTAGACAATCCCACATAACTATTATCTTTACCCATTCCTGGGATAAACACAAACTTCCATGCTCACAGCGGGATCTATGTATGACCCGGCAGATTCGAGAAAAATTTACGAGGCATTTTTGAAAAGGCGTTTGCAGCATTGCACTTTTGCATGACGGGGAAGCCTGTCTAAGGTGTAGCCGAGTCTCACAGGGAAGCCCACCAGAGCCTACGGCGCGAAAGTTTCCTGTTGACTTGACCAAGGTCAAAGGTCATAACGATCCTCTACCATTATCATTATTAGCATCGGCATTACCAGAAGGCATACAGTCATTTAGAATTGATTTGTTGTGCTCTCAACAAAACATGCTTCACCGCAATATTAAAGCTGATGCCGGGTTCAACGGGTTAATTTCGCCCGTTTATCGACCTATTTGCATATCGTACTTACTAGAATAATATTGGACGTTTAATGTGCCCAGTGAATACATATATTGAATTTTGCACAGCAATTTGGAGCCATTTAGCTAAAGACGACGGTCATCAGATAGACAATTGGCCTCTCAGTTGGCGTTTTAATATTTGCAATTCGCTAGTAGTCTTAGAACAAAGCTTTTGCATTATTAGTACACGTGAAATATTAGGATTTGTTATATAGTTAACTTCTATAAACGATTGCAAGCCTTTATAAATACTAAAATTAAGAATGCATGATAACTGAAAAATAAAAACGGTGTTTGTTCGTTTGCTTGGTTAATCGGATTACATTTCTTCTCCTTTAAGAGCAACTGAATTTTAATAGCCCGTCTGATTAAAATATTTCTTATTTCTCATCTCTAAATGTCACCTAAAGCACCACTACACTGTGATTGGCAACTGGGTTCATTCTCTTCTTATTGACCTAAACGCTACATGCATAAAAACAAACATCAAAGCATACCATCTAGTAGTGGATATATTCGTATTATCGGTAAGGCACTGAAGATAAGACGAGGCTTACAGTTATGTTGCCGAAAAGTTTAAACTCGATGCACTAATGCATAATAATAAATTATTTTATCTAATATTTATCTTGCCGAGCTATAATTATTGATTACTAAGTAATTCTACAAAATGAATGTACAAACCCAAAAACAAGGGGTTCCAGGAAGTAGCTATCACCTCACTTTATTCGAAGGATTAATATATGTGTGCGTTAAAAAACACTATGTATTACTATTCCCATCTGCTTTATGCAATGTCATTTAATCTCTAAGTTGTAAAGCTTTATCTAATTAGTCTAAATTGTCATCAATCGCGCACATCAATGCTTTTAATTAACAACAACGGATATTGCAGAGAAGCAGCTCTGCTCCAAGGTATATAGAATAAGGTACCGCCACTTTGGCTGGCGAGCGCAATTCGCGGACCAGCGTCGCTTCGTATGACGTCACGAAACAGAAACCTGTAATTGACGATCGCTTTAGATATTACGTAAAATCGAAAACACTAGTGGAAAATTTCCAATAATTTCTTTTTATTTCACCCTGTACTTTTTAAATTACCCATATTAAGTAACTATTGACTTAACTAACTAAACGATTTAATTAATTAAACAGAATAAACGACTTACTTTAAGTGAAATTTAAAAAGTTTTTTAACGCTGGGTGCCTCTGCTAGTGAAAAATAAAACCAGGCTTGGTTACTTATAAAACAAGAAGTAAACAGACTGAGCCTAATGAACACCAGGCTATGGTAAACACTCAAATTAAGTTGGGGATATTATATTTATTTACAACAGTTTATTAATGTGTGGATAATTTGTTTCTCAACAGTGGAAATTTCTATTTTCTTCACCGACGTCGGAATTTTGAATTCTACCGACTGATTTCTGAAGATAGTTTTGCAATTCTTTCTTTGGCTCGTTTTAAAATCTCACGCTTCTCATAACGTTTATGTCGATTTGATATTTAGGTGATGTTTTTGATGGTATATGCGTTACGTTTTCTCCGGTATTGGCAGCGTTTGCTCTTGTATGTGATGATATTTCAGGATTCAGTGATGGTACTGCTGCCTTCTTCAACTATTTCACTTTTGGGAGATCTAATAGTTCATTTTTCAAATCACGCTCATAGTCTGAAGGTTTGAAATGGGCTGAACAGATTTTGATATAATTTGGATTGAGTCTGTCAGCTTTTACAGAACGCTATCCATGCTATTTTAATGGGTGCATCTTTTGGAATTGAATGATAAATTATGTTTACTGTTTTTCTCGCATGATTTGAACAAGTGGCAACTGAGCAAGAGGGTGTATTTTTTGATATTTTCACATAATTTTTACTACACGAATTATTTATTTCTCGAAAAACTTGCGATTCACAGTTCATGACTATCGATTTAAAAAGAATTATTCTAATTAATGGAAAATTAAGCCTAAAATGGGGTATTTACGGTTTAATAAAGATTGAAAAAGGTTGAATTTGATGAAGAAATGTAAAAGAATCTCCGATTTTCCCCGTTCAGTTAATGAAACTCCCGTCGTCTGCTGTCGCCTGGTTTCTGTTTGATGACGTATTGCGCAGACGGCATTAAAAAAACCGCATCGCGCATCTCCAAGTGCTTACCCCCTGACTCTGCTCATTTGATACCGCTCTTCCCGAAGGACAACATATCGAGCACCTCATTGAATAGTCCTATAATTACTTCACTTGGGAGTAAACACGGAGATTTAAATTACCGTTTTCATGACCGATATATGAAAAAGAAGTGACCGGCTGCTGTAACTGTTTGTATACCATCCCAAAACATATGAATTCAAGTTGATAAAATTGTGGAGCTCGAAAATAATAGAAGGACCAACCCTATTAAAGGACCATGTCGCTTCCAGATTGGCATTCGGTGATTGCCCTGCATGTGACAGAATCAAGATTCATTGTTCAACACCATATAATGGATTCGTTATGATAGATAGCATTCGTGCACACTATCACTAAGATCGCCTTACCCGCAAGCCTGCCTCAGCCAATCTGTAATGAACTGACTCCGTCGATTTTGGAGCATCCAATACTCCCTCTACAAAGGTTGATTCATCGTTATTTCACAGACTTTCAGGGGCTATCCTAATTCAGCAGACCTTTTTTCCCATGATCGATGATGCTCGATTTGAAAGCCCTGTCTTTGCACTACAGCTCGGTACCGGAGTTTCCACTGTAGCAGGCTTAATTGCAGAGTACTGTCGGGTATTACTACTTTCCATAAACCATCTATGGTTCAGGTCGCCTGTCACAAAGTTCCCGTTTCAAAGCATCAAAATCGCAGAAATCCATTGGCGACGCATCGGATGACTTGACGGGTATGTCCGTAAATGGTATAGCGCTAATTCCGGTATCCTGCTCCATCTTGGTTATGTAGGCAACCGTTGACTTAGGCCGCGTACAGAGTGAGAGCGTCGAGTCAAGAAGCGAAATTTCTTTAACGGAGTTAATCCCTATTTCTTTAACGGGAATTCGATCACCCTTTACGATTTCCTCTCCTTACTTCCTTGTTCAGGACTCGCTGCTTGACTCGCCGCTCTCACTTTGAACGCACCCTTAGCCGTATGGCTGGATCCTTTGTCTTGGTGGATCCTCTTGGTGGATCCACATACATCTATCCTCTGTATCATAGAGAGTTGGGATTTCCTGGCAGTAAATCGGTTCTAAGATGTTAGCCTGATAGTATGCCGCATTAATTTTCACATTCTTTTGAACCCTTCGAATCTGTAACTTGCCTTTGTGACTGTGTCCGGCAGCTATCATAAAACCTCGTGGAAAACTTACACGACATTGACGGACCCAATCATAACGTCGTTTTCCATCCTTAGGACGATAAAATATTGCACGAGGTTTGTTTGTATCGCACAGGTAGACCCATACTTCATCCAAAGTAACAACAAAGCGCCATTTATCACCTGTTAAATAGCGTTCGTAGAGCTTTTTGCAGTTGGTCTTTCTCTCGGCCACATGACACGGACGCAACCTCTGGGAGACTTACTGTTGCCTGGGAGACTCCTGCATGTCGTACTCTGTTGTCCTCTGTGTTGCAAGGTTTTCCTTTAGCACGTGATCCTTCACGTTCTTCACCACCTCTTTAGCGCGCTTAGGTAGGATGTTTCTTCCGAGCTTCCTTGGTCCCGCTCGTGCTCTCTTTAATGCATAACGGATAGTACTTGCAGTCACTACGCAACCGAGTTCCTTGCATTTTTTTTTTCCGACGATACTTGACGAGTAATCCATCCCACCAAGCGCCAATTTTTGGAGGCATACTTAATCGCTGAAAATTTGAACCTAACTGTGAGCCATCCCCCGATGCCATTATATTTATAGCCCGTCTAGTCTCGATTCTAGCTTGTCCCAGGAAACAATATGCAAAACTGTGAATGCATAATGAATCAACCTCTGTACATAAGGCAAATATATCCCCGATTCACATGTCCATGTTCATTTGTAGTTTGGGGGCCACTATGGTTTTATGTCGATCAGTATGTTGTGACGTTCGTCTATTTGATCCAGTCCCCTCTATGAAAATTCAGGTTTCAGACTACCTTCTCCAAATTCGACTAACGATTGTTGCAATACGATGCTAATATAGCTGATTGTACGAAGCCTTAAAAACATTTCCTCGAATAAATTCTTCTGTTTCACAAAACTATCGTCGACTTAAGCTTCATTCTTACACGAATAACAGGACAAACAATCACATTCGTGGCCCTTGAGAAGCTCTTAAGAATTAGCTTTATTAGAAGCTTTATTAGAAGCTTTATTAGAATTAGCTACGTATCTCATTTTTATTGAACTTTCCAATCACGTCATTGACTAATAGAAATGCAGAAATTTGCTGAACTTATTTCTCTAAATATACCTTAAAATATTCATGGAGCTACAACACGATTTTTCATGGTGTTGCACTTTGCATAAGGACTTTTAGAATAGTTGCCCTGAACGATTTTTCTTATAATTTTGTGAGGATAAAAATAATTAGACGAGAAACTTTTCGACGGTTGCCATTAATTTTCTGGTTCGTTTTAGTGTTCTCTCGGAAATTCTTTAAGTTTTTTTTTTCATGTTTGAATTTTTATTTCGCTTTAAGGTGAAACAAGCTATTGTGTGTGTTGGCTGAGAACATTTAGGGATCCATTTTACCCTGACGTGAATTTATGGCGCGGAGAATACTCGGAACGAAACCCACTTACTCTACTGAAAGAGAGAGAGAGAGAGAAAGATTTAAATTGATTAAATAATATGCAATGATTAATGATGGAATTACGAAACTAAATAGATTTCAGGCGTTCAAAAATAATTAAATTTTAGTTCATTTCATCTGGTTATCAGCAAGAGGGATCATATACGATGAGGAATAATAATGTGCTCTCGAGCAAAAATTTACAAATCTTGACGAGTTTCTATATTAAAGAGAAATAAAAAACTTTTTGCAGTATGAAACTTTAAACAAAAAAAAGGGAAAAAAACATACAGGAAAGCAATCCAATAGTAAGAGAAAAAGTAAGAATTGAATAATTCGTAAAGTATAGACAGGATGCGGTTTCCACATAAATGCACAAAAAGACATGGGATTTTTTTTTAATAACGTAAGGGTTTACTATCAGAATATGGAGGGTCGTTTCTCTTTGAACATAGCCGATTTCGAACACTCCTCCTCGGCAATGGAATGCGCCCGAGCCTATGTACACCTTTGGCGGCAAGCACAGCAGCTAGTCGACGTGGCAGAGAGTCAATAAGTCCTCTCGGAAGGTGGTTGCAGGTATCTGGGACCATTCGACGATCAGTGCATCCCGTAATTCCATCATCGTGCGTGGTGGAGGGTCCAGCTTGCGGACATGGCGATCGAGATGGTCCCACAAATGTTCAATGGGGTTGAGGTCCGGGGAGTTTGGTGGCCATGGGAGTAGCTTGAATTCATCCTCATGCTCCTCGAGACAGTCGTGGACAATTTTGGCAGTATGGCAGGGGAGCATTGTCTTGTTGAAAGGTGCCATCACCCTGAGGAAACACTGTCGACACGAAGGGGTGTACCTGGTCTGCGACGATCGTCAGGTAACGAACAGCATTCAGTGTACCCTCCAGCGGTATCAGTGGACTCGGACCATAAAAAGAAAACATCCCCCAAACAGTCACACTTCCCCAACCAGCCTGTCGGCTGCCAACGATGGTGTCGGGATGCATGTTCTCAGATGCTTCCCGGCGAATTCTCCATCGTTCGTCCACTCTTTCACCAGAAACCGCGACTCGTCAGAGAAAGCAACCGAGGTTCAATGGCGATAGTCCATTGCGAATTGGAGGCGTTTTCGGCGATGCACAGGCGTCAACATGGGTGCTGTTATCATACGCCTGCTCCGGAGCCCCAACCTCAAGAGGGATCGTTGCACTGTTTTGGTGCTGATACGCCTGGTGACCCCACTGTTCATTTGCTGTGTCAGTTGCTCAACAGTCACGCCGATTGGTCTTGGCCAGGCGTCGTAACCGACGCTCGCCTCTAGGATAGAAGGCTCGTGGGGCCCCATACTTACCTCTTCGGTTGCTCGAAGCTGTCTGATTCGTCCAGTCGCGGTACACCTTCACAACGGCAGCCCTAGAGCAGTTCACAAAGGTGGCCGTTTCTGAAATGCTGCCCCTCCCCCCTTGGCCCGATAGCTAATGATCATCCCCTTTTGGAGGTCCGATAGGTCACTTGCTCTGCGATGACGGCGACAATTGCTGTGTTAGCGGATGCTACTATACGTCTGCTGTTGTCAGCTTTTAAGGATTTGCAATGATTTTTCATCTGCATACCATGGGACATTCTAACATGGTCGAGTAGAGGTGGTCATATTAATGTGTCCCGACCCTGTAAATTAGGTGGTGTATCAGTGGGCATTACATAAATATTTGTTCAGGAAAACGAGCGCAGAAAATTCAAGGCATGACTGGAAACATGAATGATTTTTGGAGAGGGTACTACGTAGTGCTGTACGAATCGTGCAAGGAATTTCGTTATCGAAGGCTGCTGTTAACTTCATTCTGGCGTTCCCGACAAGTTCACCCATGAAAAGCAACCTTGGAAGAGACCCACCCCAGCCGTTCATCTGACAGTCAAAAATATTAGGAAGATAGTAGCACAGATAAACCCTCCAACACAGAAGACCATGACTCAGAATACAGGTACACCGCATAATTAAACGCAACTTAGGCCTGCGCAAATTCCATAAAGCCAGGATTCATGCTCTTAATGAACGTCACATCCGTGAACGCAAAACCAATGCCCGCAAACTCTACCAAGGCTATCTTGCGGTTTGTTGTCATGTTGGATGAAGCGTGGGTTTACTTCACAGATTGTGGTAAAGTTCGTGCAATCGCCTAGTGTCCACTAGATCGAAAGGCCTGAGTGATTGGGTGCGCAAATGCCGTGAAAGTTTTCCGAAAGGCTTTATGGCGGGGTACTGCTCAAAAGGACCATTGCAATTTCGTCATGTGGAGCGAAACGCTAAGGTGAATGCAAATGACTATCAGAAAAATATTTTGAAACCTCTTTACAGGGAGGAGATCCCGGCGTTGTACGGAGAGGAGAGCAACAAAATTTGTGTTCATCAAGATAAGGCGCCTAGCTACTACCCGCGCTAAACACAGAATATCATGGCACAAATGGAAGAAGAGACCGGCAATGGTGCAATACTCTTCTCTGCTATCCCTGTCAAGTCACCTGACATCTTCCCCATGGATTTTTGTGGCTTTGGCCTTCTCTAAAGAGGTCTCGGAAGGTATTGCCCCAAAACCATCGCTATACAGATGTATGTATGTACTCTGTATGTCATACTCTCGCTATACAGACGTGTGTATGTCATACGCCATAACTTTTGAAAGGATTGACCTAGAGGCTTGAAATTTTGTACACACGTAGGCCCTATAAGAGGACGGTGCGAAAAATATAGCGAATCCTCTAAGGTGGCCCGGGGCCCCTCAGGGGCTACTTGTATGAATTTCATGGTTCCTTTTTTATCTTTTGAACAAAGAGGCCTAAAATCCTGAAATTTCGTAAATTTGTAGCGCGGTTCTAAAAAAAATAAAATCAATACACAAGAAAAGTGATATAAGCCTTTAGGGCCCCGCCGAAGGTCCCGCGGTCCCAAATACAATTGAAGGCTTGCCCGGAAGAACATGACTTGTGAAAAAAATGTATCAAATATAAGAAATGTGATATAGGCCTGTGGGGTCCCGCCAGAAGACCCCGAAGCCTCAAATACAAATCAAGTTATAATTCTTGAATGGAAAGGTCTAAAAACCTGAAATTTTGTAAATTTTTAGTGTGATACTAAAAATATATAACCAATATAGAAGGAAGCTGATATAAGCCTCTAGGATCCCCCAGGGGCCTCGAGGCACCAAATACAATTGAAGCTATAAATAACATTTGAACGGAAAGGCCTAGGAACCTGAAATTTTGTATATTATTAGCGTGGTACTAAAAACCATTTCAAATATACAAAAAAAAATAATATAGACCCAGCAGAGCTCCAGAGACCCCAAATTGAAAATTTGTGCCCCCCTACTTATTATAGTCACGACCCGCTACTACTTGTAACATTTTGATGCCCTACTCTTATTCCCTTATATACTCTTATTATACTCTTATTCCCTTATATCGTTGGATAACGATGCCTTAACTAATTTTTATATTTACGCAAGTTGATGCTTTAAATTGATCACTGAAGCTTAATGTTGAATTATGACTGACATTGGACCAACTGAATTGGCTTTCTACATTGATGATTGGGAAGAATACCAGACGTATCCTTATTCTTGATGTGGAATGCAATGGAAGCTTGGTATCAGTTAAGTTCATTGCATATTGTGATTTATTTATTACTTACCAATTTATGATATATTGTCAATGATTGCGTATTGAGATGATTACTGAAATTATTTGTATGAGATATTTGTTTATCTTAGCCAGCTTCTTTGTTTGCGCACCTACTGCGGAATTCGAATTCGTGAGGAACCAATTCATGGACTTGATGACAATAAGTGGATATTCTCTAGGAACTATTTCATGTGTACAAGTACTATGTTTTATGTTTTGTAATGTAACAGGGAGGCATTCCAGTATGTTTAAGGCAGGGGGTGGCCGTGGCCTGGTTGTCTCGTCGGTTGGCTCGCTGATCGATGGAGTTAAGCAACTTCAGGCGCGGCCAGCTGCTGGCTGGGTGACAGCCAATGGCTTGAGGACCACTGCTGGGTAGGACGGCTATTTGGGGCACAGCTGATGGGGGACTTTAGTCTGACCCATTTGCTGAGTGACCAGTGCTGGATGTCCTGCAGCTGGTGATAGCCACTGGTTTGTACGTCCGCTAGCAGCTCTTGCTGGAAGTAGCCATCTCCATTGGGGTACGCCATCAACATGACAGGGTGGACTTGATCGGCGACGATACGGAGGTATGCTATGCCATCCAAACAGTACAACACGCATTAACGGACCCAACGCATGCCAGGAAAACATTCCCCAGACCATAACACTGTAGGGTTGTACTCATGCATGCGGGGTCCATGCTTTCGTGCTGTTTCCGCCAGATTCTCACGCAGCCTTCTGCCTGATGTAACTGAAATCGTGACTCGTCAGACCACATGATTTGTTTCCACTCCTCGATAGTCCAGTCCTTGTGCTCCTGAGCGAATTGGAATCGTTTCCGCTTGTTGGCTGTAGACAGCAAAGGTGTGCGGACAGGTCCTCGGCTTCCGTATCCGATGCGATGCAGTGTGCGGCGGACAGTGCATTCAGAGACCGTTTTGGAGGACCCCTGATTAAGGTCAGCAGTGATTTGATGCACAGTTGCCCTTCTGTTATCCTTTACCAGTTGTGACATTCTCCGTTCTGTCCGATTATCAACCATCCGCGGGCGGCCACAACGCGAACGTTCAGACCCCGTCTTCCGGCTAACCATCCAGTCTTTAAATACTTTAACGACGGCTGCAACTCTTGAGCACCCCACGAATGCTGCTGTTTCGCTGATACTCGCTCCATAGCTCCGAGCACCTACAATCATACCGCGTTCGAAGGCTGTTAAATCGCGTCGTTTACCCATAGTTGAAGAATGGAACACGTCTACTGTTGTCGACGACACTCAGCTTCCCTTTTATATTGGTCCGGCCCGCTAGCAACATTGTGGCGATGTCCGTGCGCGCATTTGCATAAACATGTCAGGTGGTCATAATAATATGCTCACTCAGTGTATATCAAGCACGTTTAAATCAAATCTCTGTAATGACAGCAAATTTCTACAATGTGCTCTCAATGCTATCGTGCGCCGCCACTGACCTTTTTTGCCGTTAACCACTTTTTAACAATGGAGCTTTCGAAGCATTCTATTCTAGACCGTGTAATAGAGGAGGTCAGCCAAGAGTTGAGTTTTTAAGACATATCTGAGAATTAGTGTACTCATTTCCTTCAAAGAAAATTCAAACTAAACATAATAATTCAATGAAATAATAAATGATATTATAACTGGAGATAAGCCTACCAAGCTTCAGGTAAAGAATTTTCTATCGAAAAATGGAACGAAAAATTCTGCGACCTGGGATCGAACCAGGAACCTCGGCTATCATG
>JAHWFO010079367.1:0-24680 GCA_023313115.1 Rhysida immarginata | reverse complement strand
ATGTAACAATGTATGAATTTTCAGTGCACAGGCTTTCTTTTTAGGAGGTGTTGTTATAAGAAATGTATGTATGTATGTATTGTTGCGTGCCAAATTATGACACGCACAGCCAAAACTTAACGGGAGGTTCGAGCTCCGTAATATCTAAGATAAATGTATTAACGAAATTGTTACTTCCAGAAACGGTTCGATTTACAATTACACTCGTAAACTAGAAAAAAAATTAAATTTACTCCAAGACTAGGCTCCATTAAGTTAAGTTTTGATTAAAAGAACAATAATAAAATCTTAAATATTGCTTTCTCTTAACGGAATTAACTTCCAGGGAATTATAAGAAAATATTTTCATTTTATAATTAAATATGACAACCTTAACATAAAGTTTTAATTCTAGGTTGGTTAACCGCGTTGATTGTCCGAGAAGAAAGCCACTCATAAACCCCCACAAAAAAAAAACATTCTTGCTTCTGTAGTACTTTTTTCCTTCGAACTGTGATTAAAAATATATCATGTGGTTACCTAATTACGTCTCCAATACTCGCTTAGTTTACCCTAATTCCTAAAAGATCGAATGCGTGACTGTGATGCTCTAGATTCGGAAAAAGAAATACACAGAATTAAAAGTGTTTTACTTTTATAGATCTCATCTGTCGGTAACTGCTCCAGAAACAAATATTCCTAATAAGTATTTGTCTGGCCAGACATTATATAATTGTGTTTGAAATTAATTCTCAAAATTACCGTACTAGATAGAGTGCACAGCAGCACAATAAGGGAATCTTTAGGTGTTGAGTCGCTACCTCTCCGCATTGAGAGATCTCAGTTGCGCTGGTATGGCCACGTGATACACATGCCGCAAACTGGTCTTCCCAGGAAGTTGTTTTTTTCCAAGCCGGTAGGTAAGAGACCAAGGGGTCGGCCTAGAACCAGGTGGCTAGACTACATGGAAAATCTGAGTTCGAGTCGCTTGGGTATTACCAGGGAGGAAATGCGCCTGATGGCAGAAGATCGCGATCGCTGGAGATCCTCCACAGGGCTGCTGACTCCGCGACCCTAAGGGATAAGCGGGTTTGAAAAGTAAGTAAGTAAATTAATTCTCATTAAAAATGGGCAATAAACTATCTCCTGGAAACCAATGCAAAAGAAAGCGTCAGGCGGATCCTTTGATTTGCATCAAACAGGAGGTGCCCACGGTAACCTCCAAAAAAAAGTAATTACAGCAAAACTTGGCATTAACCAGGAAAATAGGAGGGGCGAGGGATAGAAGAAAAAGAACCACCGGACAACTAGCCGTGTAAAGGGCACAACAAAATACTATTCTGACAGGGACCTTAGAACAACCTAGAAATTCGCCGTAAGAATGAGAATAATCTAGAAAAAATAAAAGGAGGCGACTAGAAAAATTCAAAGAGCTTAGTACAAAAACGATGCTAAAATTAAGTCTACAAAAGAGAACATGATCTTCTTTTGTAATCGTGAAAAAGATCACTACAGATTGTATGTATGTTTATGCACGTATTTCTCAGAAACTATAAACCGAATTGCAATAATTCTTCGTATATTGGATTAAATATCTTTCAGCTTAGAAAACAGTCCAAGTTTCATCAAAATCGGGTCAGTAGTTTTCAAGATATGGCCGGTTATAGCTAGACGATAATGAAAGTTTCATCAAAGTCGGTCTTTCTATAGTCTGTTTAATCTTGTTATTTATCTCTTTGGAGAGATATGAGAAATTATTCTTAAACAAATAAGAGAGTACAATTTCTAGGGCATGCAGCCGAAGCTTTTGCTGAAAATGTGAAGGTATTTTCCCTAATGCCCCCACAAGATTAAACAGAGTATTGCCTAGCTATATCAGTCCATATCTTGAAAACTACAGGACCGATTTCGATGAACCTTGGACTGTTCCATAAATTGAAAGATATTTAATCCAATAAAAAAATGAGTTATTGCAATTCAATTTCTAGTTTCTGAGAAATACGTGGACAAACATACGTACTTACATACATACACACACTAATGAAATTTGGCACACCTGTTTAGAAGCTCACATAGACGAACTTATACGAATATTATGCATTTCTAACAATATCACATGCATACGCGTCGAATTGATAACCTCCTTTTTTTGAAGTCGGTTAAAAAACCTACTTTGATCAAACTTTCACCGTTGTCTAGCTATAATCAGTTCATATCTTAAAAACTACTAAATCGATTTTGATAAAACTTGGACTGTTCCCTAAGTTGAAAGATACCTACTCCAAAAAAAAGAATTATTGCAATTCGATTTCTAGTTTTTGAGAAATACGTGGACAAACATACATACATACGTACAAAGCCAAAACTACGAAATGCCCTTGGATGCCAAAGTTACGGAATGCCCTTGTTTTTCCACTTTTCCCTTTATCTTATAATCGTTACAAAGGCTGTTTTGCTTTTTTTTCTGACAAAAAAATTATGTATATAAAGGTTTATTCTGGTTCTCGTCTAGAGGAGATGCAAAGCCGAAAATTGCTAGCATCGTTTGTCTTTTTTTGGTGTCTCAACGAAAAGACTGTTGCCGAACAATGTAGAAGAAATGTAGCCAACTGTGAGTTTGACAAAGAATCCAAACTTACTTTTGGTCGTTAGAAAAATTGATCTAAGAAATTGAAGAATTTGATATGATGTAAAAGCTGAGTCAAATTTCGGAAAGTGAGCGTGTCCGTTTTCCAACCAATAATTATTTAATTAAGTTTGACGTTGGGGTTGGGTTTTAGTTTGGAGCTCCATGTCTTCTTGTAGTAGGATTGTCTGACCTCCACGATGCTAGCGCCTGGTACTTCCTTGATAAGGTTAGAGAAACCGGTAGGATGTTGACCTTGAGGAGTATCGAAAAGTAGCTGCTCCCCACTTTAGATAGGCATAGGAAATTTGAGTAAGCTCCTCTTAGTCAAAGTTTTTTTTCCAATTCTTACTGCTTTGACGGTTTCTTTCAAGAAGTAATTCTTGATAAGGTCAAGAGTACCGGTAGGAACTTCTTTGAAGGGACCATCAAGCTGTCAAGAATTGTGGCACCTTTAGGTTTAGGGTAAATTTTTTTGACAATTTGTTTTTTTATGTTCAGGGTTGGTTGGTTGGAGGCAGTACGCCCTCTTTTTTTAAGGAAGATATAGAAAGGACAAAATACTTTCCTGATATTAAGAGACGTTCTAGATAAAATTCTTATTCCTCCAGAAGTTGACGAGTGAAGAAAATTATCAATGAAGAAAATAAGGAAGATGGGAAATATTAGAAAGAAACGAGAAATAGAATTTTGCATCCTCCAGAAATTGATGAAGACACAAAAATTCTCACAACAAATTGCGACCTTTGTACGAGGGACCGACCACAACTTGATTTTGTTCTGCTGAGCGGCCCAGAGGTTAATGTTTCCCTCCCCTGTTAGAATTTTAAAAGGGAAACACTGCGCTCTCCTTATGACGCAACAAAAGGCAAACGACAACCTCTTCAGCCGAACTCTCTACTCAAGCTGGTTTTAGAACTAGTGCCAAGTTCTTTGTTGAGTGGGGGAGGTCTATAACGTTCCAAAACGATTGGACGTTATAGGTCCCCCTCCTTCTCCTACGCATCGCGTATCATCCACTAACTGAAGATAGAGAAATATAAAAAAAAAAATTGCTTGAGGTGACGTCATTCATCAATCGCCCCTCATCCAAAGATAAAACGATGAAAACCTTGCATTTGAAGAGCGAACAATGTAACAAGCAACAATAGGAAAATATGCGATTAACAAACATCGCGCTAAGTAGGTTTTATTTCCTCTTAACGACAAAAAAATAAATAAATAAGAAGAAGACAGCCGTTGGTTACAATAACGAAGACCGCCATAACGGCGAGATGGTTTTGGAAGCGAACAAAAAAGAGGCCTGAAGTAAAAGGCGCAGAACCACTCGTCATGGCCAAGCGTAATAAATTAGCTAGGAAATACTCCACATAAGATTAATTGAAGATATCTTAAAGAAAAAAAAGGAAACCAAGACATGGAAATAATCTCATCCGGTATTAAGAAAAGTATTTGGGTCATAATAGTTCCGCAAAGCTTCTGTTGATATATTTTGTTGACTTATTTCTTTCAGAATTGACCGTCCGACGATGATAGCGTAAGACATGCTTAATAATACGTATTCGGTAACTCGCAGCGACGTTTCCTGGACGTAGAATGTGCGCAGCGTATCGTAGGAGAGACCAGGCAGAAAAGATTAATCGTTACGAAAATTATGGAACGACTACAGAGATTTCAAAGTATTTCGTGGTGCAGTAAGTTTTCCCTAACTAACACCCCAAAAACAAAACGTTACACTCCATGAATAAATTTTGGGGTCCCTACCTTCTTCCTTCTTATTATTAGGATAGTTTTAAATTTTACTTTTCCCCCAAACTTATTGCATTATATCCCGTGGCTAAAAAAGAAATAAGAAGTAGAAGTTCTAGTTTTTCGAAAATACGTACGTTCTAATACTTACCTCGTTGAATAGAATTTACTTGATAAAAAAATAGGAATAATTGTTAATTGTTATACTAAAGTGGGTGATGATTAAATTATTAAGACGTCGAGGAAACTGATTCGTACCTTGTACTGAAAATGTGCATGAAAAGTAGAAATTGAAACGACTTACCTGAATCGGAATTTTGGTATTCGGTAGATGATACAAAAATCTATGTGAAGTAGTGATCTTCTTGCTAACGACAGATTCAAAAAAAAGGGAGAGAAGAAAACGAACGTATAAAGAAAAACATACTGAAATGAGTATAAATAAGTTACGAGAAGTAAACTGAATTTTACTTACCGAGGAAAAAGATTTCTATTTTCTTCTTGCGAGTTTAACCTTTTAAAGAGTCGTGAACTTTACAGATGTGAAACTATATTTTATGGCATGCTATAATTACACTTGTTTAAATATAATCTATTGTTTATAACGATGATTTTTTTTTAGTTTTTCTGAACATCCGAAGGCGATAAAAATAGATATGACACATCAGAAGGCTGATGAATTTGAACTTTATTTAAACGTTTACATTTGAGTTATGGAGATACGGCATATTGAAAAATAAAGCCTCGGTTATTTTTTTGTCAGAATCGTTGTACTTGTGGTTGATCATTATTCGAATGTTTACATTTTTAAGCATTCAGATTAGTTCGAAAGATTACTCAGACGAGAAGACACCTCGAGCCAGGAAAGAGTCATCGGTGGACCTTTCGACACAAGATAAGTCAATCTATACAACTCGATGTGCAATATTGCTACGTTCGTCTTTCATTAATGTTACCTTTTTTTTGCTTTCTGCTAGTCGTTATCACTCTAAGAAAACAACCTCTGTTATCCATGGATGCCAAAGCTACGGAATGCCCTTGTTTTTCCACTTTTCCCTTTATCTTATAATCGCTACAATACATACATACATACATACTGTAACGTGCCTGCTTTTAAAAAAAGTAATTTTTTTAGTCCGCATAAATTTTTCTATTTAACGCATTGTATTTTTATCTTTCTAGGTAATTTAATTTATTTATTAACCCAGAAAAATATTTTTTTTAATATTTAATTATTATTTTTTTTTCTTTAACGATTGTTGTGTTAACTTTTCCTCTCGTCTGTTTTCTTGTATTGTTGTCCGCTTTCTTACCAGTCGTGTCGCGCGCTTCTCGCGTTAGCTCGCGTGCGTTCGTTTTTTCTAATTCTCGTAGGTTTAGGTAAAAAAAATTTTTTGAGTTAGGCAGTCTGGCTTTGGCAGTCAACGAGGCTCCTGCTTCGAGCCACTATTATGGAGCTCGTCTACTGTCCCTTTGCCGTTTAATCGTGACTTCAAGATGAGTTGAAGTCCCATTTTTTACTCGCAGCTTTGACTGTTGCCACTTCCCTTCCTGAGCCAGGCAGCGTTACCAGCTTTTTAGATGTGCTCTCGTTGTCGAGGCTAAGTAGTTCTTTTAGTAACTTTTGTCTTTATGGGCGCCGAGTGATTTTGTTACTGTCTGCAGCTTTTATTTGCGTAATGTGCGTTACGCCAGTCATCGGGGTTTTACCCAAAGAATTTCTTCTCGGACAGTTGTTGGGTTGCCTTCCCCAAACGAAGGAATAATCTTGTGCCGAGTATTTTCTGCTGTCTCCTTCCCCATGCGAAGTGTGAATTTTTTGGCAGACCCAAGTCGGGATTTTTCTTTTCTATTATGTTTCTGTGGCTGTTTTTTTTTTCCAGGGAGCTGTGGTTCTATCACTCTAGTCGTTTCGTAGTCATGTTTGTCTTCTAGTATCTTCTGGCCTCTGTCTACCGTTGTTCTCCGGAGTCATCCTCGTGCCCTGCGTTTGTGATGGACTGTTTCGCAGCGATGATTTTCCGTCGACTACCTGTGCTCGTCCAGCCCTGCCGTTACGCTACCTAAACTCATTTCTCCCGTTGAATCTGATTTTACCAATCTTATTCCGTGATTTCAAGTGTCTTATCCTACGAATACTGTATTTACTAATTAGATTTTTTTTGTTCTTTTTTTTATTTTACTCCACTTCTAATTTTTTTTTAAATATTTTGTTTTGTTTTCTGCTAATTTCCTTTTAGTTTCAGTTCTTTCATTTGTCGCTTTTTTCTTCCCCACCTGTCTTCAGTCTACGTGTGAGTGGTTTGAGTGTCTCTTTACCTCATATGCCTTTAGTTGCTCCCTGTTTTCGTCAGGTTTGCGTGTGCCGTATTTGTATGTTTGTTTTTTGGTGAGTATGCGTAGTTCTTTGTTTCCTTAGCTGTCTCTCTTTACCTTTTTTTTATTTAAGTTTGAATTATTTTTTTTTGTTCAGTTTTTGCGTTGTTTTTTTATATTTATTTTGTTTTGTTCCAAGTTCAATATTTTTTTTTGATTTTTATTGACCCTTTTTGATTTTTTTTTATTTTCCAATATTTCCCACGTCAAGTTTTCCAGTTTGTGGCTACTGCTCCGAGCCGTTTGTTTAGTGCTTCGCCTTTGGACGGACTTCTCATTTCAACTATTTTTCCCTCGTCTGTCGTGGTCTTCACTTCATCGTCTTTGTGCTTGTGGCTCCCCTGGATTGGGCGTTGTCTTGCCCCTACGTTAGACCTTTGTATTTCCTTTTGTCCTTTTTTTTTTACTTACCTTTTTATTGTAATAAAGGAAATATTTTTATTGGAATGATCTTATCCTTTTTATTTTTTTTAGGGAGTTTGGGGGTTGTTTTTAACTTATTTGGAGGGGGATAACGTTTTGTGTAATTATTTCTTTATTTCCCCTTGGACTTAAATTTTTTGCTTTAAATCTCTCTCGAGCGGGTTGGTAAATTTGCTTTAAATCTCTCTCTCCCTTGTCTTTAAATTTTTTAATAGCTAACTATTTAGTTTCATTTCTATTAACTTGTGGGACGGGAAGTTCGTGGTTGGCTGAACGTGTCGAAAGGAATATTATTTTTCCTTTTTGCACGTTACAATACATACATACATACATACATACATACATACATAAATACATACTTATCAAATTTAGCACACCTGTTTAGAAGCTCACATAGACTAACTTATACGAATACTAGCTGAGATGCCCGTCTTCGCCGAGCTTTTCAAGACAAAACGAGAGCGGCCTGTCAGTATCTATCTACTCTAGGTATATACCAATGTTGTTTAAGGTTTGATCCCGGGACTTGTTAATTGTCATTGCATAAGATGGGCGAACGGGAGATTGTCGACATTTGAACTTCAAAATGATCAGTCGTCTGTAACGGTATTCTTGGTATTAAAACGAATTGCCTGCGTTATCCCCGCTTAGTATTATAGCTGGTATTGAACCTGATTATTCGGAATTGTCTGGTGTATTGTTTAATACTCAAAACGTTCAACCTAACGATCGTTGACCCTACAATTTACCGACAACTTCGGACGTTGCTGTGTTTTTTTTTTATCTAGCAGGGAGTTCGTCGTGATATTATTTGCGCCAGCGCACAGAAAGAGTTCGTTGGTTTTTAGAAAATCACCCATAGTATGATCCTCTGCACTATGTGCTGATGTTTCCGTACGGAACGCAAGGGTGGCATATTTCTGTGCAGTCGAGGAACAATGCTCAAACTACCCGCTTTATGCTTATGATCTTCAAATTCGTCACGTAAATGTTTAAGCTCGGTGAAGACGGACATAAATGGTGTGTTTCAAAAGTTCCCATACTGCCTTTTGTGTGTGTAGGGAAAGCCTAATCTATGACAGCAGCAGTAATGTTTGGCCAGCAGTAATAAATTATGAAATAAATAAATGAAATAAATTACATAAAATCAGTTTTACATAGTGGAATAGTTTCTCAAATATATTTATTTTATTTTTACATTCCCAAAGGAAACGGTACATGTAAATTACACCAAAGGAGAACCATCTCTGCTCGTTCTTGCATACTGTATTTCATTTGTTTGCTTTCACTTAGTACACGCTTTTTAAACAGTTACTGTACCAGTATAAGCTTAATACCGTATACCCTAGGTTTTATAAATAAAACTTCTGTTTTTTACTTTAGCCTTTTATTTCACTCTCATATTCGCGTATTTGCTTTTATGTACCATCGTTCGTAAGGATTGGGAGCATCTATTAATTGAAAAAAGAGGTTGACAGACAGTGGCTCCTGTCTAAAGCCCTTCAGCATACCTGCACAACAGCATAGTAAAACTCCAGCTATCCTCTCTCTAACTGC
Organism: Rhysida immarginata; assembly: GCA_023313115.1. NCBI lineage: Eukaryota > Metazoa > Arthropoda > Chilopoda > Scolopendromorpha > Scolopendridae > Rhysida > Rhysida immarginata. Next base: position 15,970 of record JAHWFO010079367.1, on the reverse strand, counting down.
GATTGGTCGAAGCCTAATCACAACGCGACATCGTGCTGCAAGCGCTATGAGCAAGTAGTTCTTTTGTTTTCTTTATAAAGAAATGCAATTCATAAATTTTTTAATGGTCCCTAAATGCATATTTAATAAAACATAATAATAAGCTAGTTAAACTTTATTTCTATGAAAAAAAAATTCACCTTTTAAACTGCTGAACTGCAATTAGATCAGGCTCGCCACAAAAAAATGGCTGACGATGTTGCTTGTGCATCATGGGGGATAGAAGATAAATTTTTGGGAGTTCTTTTAAATGCCCAAAATTATTATTTTTAATCCCGTTCGTCATAAAACGTTGAAAGTTTATTTTTGTAGGTGTTTTTTTAACAATCTATGTTGTGGATTGCCCAGGAAACCAAGTAACATTGTAATCATACGCAGGGTGAGAAGGCCGACCAATCGTAGTTAGGGAGAAGTTAGATGGAGTTTTACTATACGTTATGCAGGGAAAGTCATCTCCTGCGTTCGGGTACTTTTGAAACACAAGGTATAAAAAAAACTCGTACCTTCCCGTCTTCGCCGAGCTTGTCAATGCAAAACCAAGACGGGAAACAAAGTTGTTTCTGTTTAAAAAGTGTATTCTGAAGGATTCGGACCCAAAATAGCAAGGTTGTCGAACACGCCATGTAACCAACGCGCCAAGTTAGTATCATTGCAAAAATGTAAGTGATTTTTTTATTATAAAGGTGTTCTGTCCGGTGCAACCGAGCAGAGGCAATAAGCAATGTTAAACACCCATGGATTTTACGAAAAGAAATATATTTAGTAATTTCTAAATCTGCCCAGAATCTGCATTTACAAAGCAATTCTGCATGTTGCGATTGAATGGGGGTATTTCAGCTGAAGTTACATTTAGATCAGGCCTACCTTGAACATTGAATGTGTTGTTCGCCCGACCATTAATTAAAGTGCTGGAATTCCACTCGTTGCCGCTGCCAGGGCAATTTTGCCTTCCAATCGAACAGTCGCCAGCACTTTTTCCAGTGAGAACATACAGCAACCAAGTGGCCAATCAAGTTCAAGGCTGGATATCTTCGATACTTGCAACAGCTTCGTGTACCTGGGCTCTGCTGCTTCGTTGTTGAAGCAAATTGCGTTGACAATCCGAAAGACGTTCATCTTCCGACTTGAGCAGCTGCATTGCGTACACGCGCTTCATGTCGGTCCCTTTGTTCCTCTGGAGTTTGGGTTTGCTCTTGCACCTTCTGTAGACGTCGTATAGCCGCTCGACGCGTAACCAAACGCCTTTTTCGGTCCTGTCGACTTAAATACTCCTTTAGACTCGCATAGGCTTCTTCGACCTCCGAGGCGGAGCCTCCGCGATAGTTTGAAATTTTCGCTTCGTTGGCGCCATAATCCTGTTCATTAAGAACCTTTATTAATAGATATTCATTTACAAATAGTTATTTACATGCATCAAGCAATTATTGATCTATTTTCGAATCTCTCACACGTAGAATTGAAGTAGATAACTACTTACTATTGGTCACTGGTCTGCAGAGCCAATGAAAACTCCGAATTTGAAACTTTGAATATTTTAACGAAATTCGTGATAAAGCAGTTTAATTTTAACGACATTGCGTGATAAAGCAGTTTAATTAATATTAATTAACACTGTGTTATGTGTTATATTATTATTGTTAAAAAGAAAAGAGATTTTTAAGTGTTTACTTTGTTGCGTCACTTACTTTTGTTGCGTCACTCGCGTCACTTGTTTCACTTGCCAATGAAAGGTCCGGATTTTCCATTCATCACAGATTGACGGACATGTCAAAACATATATATATAGATTGTGCAATTCCAAAAATATTACATATATACGAGTCGATTTGACAACCTTTTTTTGAATTCGATTAATAACAGGAGAATAAAAGGTAATAAATTCTTTTAAAGAAGTTATCTAAAAACAGAATATAAAATTATAAAGATCACAACTGGTGGTGCGAGAGGGCAATTCTTGTTGCTAAATGTGATATTGTCAATATGAACAATCACATTCAGGACATGATTCCATGCTCTGAGACTGAATGTTACTCTAATAAAACATGTTGATGGGGCTGTAAACAGAGTCCCTTAACTCTATCAATCCATATATGAAGGAATTTTTAATATAAAAAGAAATGACTCAACGCTCATAGCCTTTCTTTGATATTCTAAAAATTTAAGGATGCAATGTCGAATTTTCCAATTGTACACAAAATTCCAGTACGAGCATTTTAAAGAATTCTTTCGTTTTTCCAAAGTGAATATTTACTCCAATAACCCTAAGGATTTTCATGTGCTTTCAACAAACAAACAAAATTTCATCAAACATAAAGCCCGAGCAACGCTGGTAATATCAGCTAGTTTACTCATAAAGACAATATTCCCAAAACAAAGTATGTTTCGTGAAAATCACGAAGTTTTCCTTTACCTGTATAAGGTTAATAAAATTAAGATGAAATGCGAATTTTTCTTATCAACTAGGCATGGGATAGCTTAATTTGGCAATTTAATTATTACTTGGATTCGTTTTTAATTAATTGTTCTATAAAGCTATAAAGAGTAATGAAAACAATTATTATTTCAAATCCATTTATGAGTCATTGTAATTTAAAACCTTTAAGAAGAACAGAAATACCTAATGTAAACATGATCACATGAATTAAGTTTAGTGGCTTAACTAATTAACAAATTCTTTTCTTTTTTTAGGTACCTTTTTCTTCGTTTTATTTTTATATCATAGCTTGCAATTTAATTTCTTTGCGAGGTAGCATAAAACTTTATAGTTGATATTTTGTTTTAGCCGTCTGAACATTTGGTGCGATTCTAGAGGGTTTCTACGCTTTTTATAATAGATACGGTAGGTAAAAAAAAAATAATTAAGATACCTAGCATTTGCAGTGGAAAATTCTACTTTTTAATTTATTTTCAAATTAGTTTTATTTTAAAGAGATCAGTTTTCTGAAGTCTTATGTTTAGATTTTTAAAAGATTTCTATAATGCTTATAAAAATTCGGTGTTAAGCCAAACATCTCCAAAATGTTGTGATTCGAAAGATCTAAGGCATGATGGTTTCAAAGAAATTGAAATTTTAAAACTGACAAATGAGTATATGTTACGAAGTTGAATGCGTAACTCAGAAACTACGCGTTTGAATTCGATCATATTTTAACGGTATACACAGTTTTATGTACTCCATTATATCCCGAAATTTCATCATTTTAGATGTTATAGAACTCGAGTTGTAACTTTGTTGATTTTGGTGGCAGCAGTTTTATTTCTGTTCATATCTCAGTTATCATTCGAATTCAGACCTGATTCATTGATTGATTTCAGCCCGCATCTCCCTCGTCCAGGAGACTAGCCGTATGGGATGAAAGGATGATGATGAAAATAGACTAACACACACATCCATGCCCTTGGCGGGATTCGAACCCGCAACTCGCTGGTTACGAGAGCGGCAAGACCTGCGCCTTAACGCTCTCGGCCACCGAGCCGGCCGAATTCGGACCTCTGTTCATATGAATTTTTTTGCTTAGAATCACCCATACTACCATTTACCAAATTTTGTTCACTCATTATGTAATGATTTTTTTTTACTTAAAGGGACAGTTAACCCTAAATGAAAGAGCGGTCAAACAGATTCATATTTCATTTCTTTTCATTAATTTAGACGTTTTCTTAAAAAAATTGTCCTGTTACTATTTTAAAATTACTGAAAGTTTCGTGCACTTTCTTTTGGAGCGGAGTTAAGGCGTGATATGGTTATGACGCGCTACGTTCCTGCGTAGTGATACATCAGAAGTGCAAATTGCAAGTAGTGCATTTCGTTCCTAGAGAGCACCAACTGCAGTTAGAATTAAGGGTTAATGTTAACTATCTGCACAATCGCAAACTCCGAATGTTAAGAATCCGCACAACCAAAATCGGAAAACTTGACTGACTGTACAAAGCGAAAACAAAACTTCACCATCCGCATAAACCAATTTAAAATAAAAAAAACACTCCAAACAAACGAAAAAAAAAAACAAACAAACAAATCAAAAACATGCTAAACTGAAAAAACGCAAACGAAACAGAACGCACACATTCCGAAAACTTCAAAACCACAAAAACAGCAGTCATTGCAACACGAAAAAACTGAAACATCACCAATTTCCCAAAACAAAGTATACAACTACAAAAAACAGCTAAAAAAACACTGGCCATACACACACACAAACACCGAACGCGAGCGGAATGAAGAGCACTGGCTCCGCCCTCCAAACTCCCTCTCTTTCTAACTCCCAATACACACACACATATATAAAAGCATACAACGCAACCATCAAACGCTAAAAAAAGCAAAAAAAAAAAAAAGAGAAACCACTAACCTCCACCGTAATCACCCGAAAAACCACAGAAAAAAAACCGACACAAATAGCATAACTCCAAACACCACGACAACTCACGCACAAATGGCGACACCGGAAACAGCAACAGTAGCCCCGCACACTAAACAGGAAAGACGATAAAAACAAGCATTTCAACCCCCTAAAAAATCCACAACAGACAAAAAAACACAAAACAAACACCACCACAAACCCCAACCCAAAAAAACAACATAGAAATAAACACCCCTAAAAAACAAGAACCAAAAACAAAACCGGAACCCAAAAAAAAAACTCCACTCAAATGCAAAAAGCAAAAAGCACAACAAGTAAAAGCGCCATAGAAAAACACACAAAACAAGAGAAAACAGCAACAAAAAACGCAAAGCCCCCCAAAAACGCAACAGGAATACGCCGTGCGAGCACCCAGGCGATGGTGCAGATAGTTAACATTAACCAAATTAAGAGATAGGTTTCTCTGTTAGGCAATATTCCAGTATCTGCAATCGCGTGTTAGGTTAAGTTAGTTTGATATTACACGTTTAGACAATTATTATAAACAACACTGATGAAGATGTGCATCAAACACTCTCTTCTTCGGTGTTGATCGGCCGATAGTTCGCGCATGAGCGCCATGTTGAATGGGCGATTATGTCGTCTGCAACTTCAACATTAAAATCTTCTCAGTCATCTAGTTGTTTTGATGAAACAGTTTTCACTAGGTGCTTTTTCTCTAAATCGAATATGTTAGGTTCCAAACCAATTGTTTTTGACATTTTCTAGTAAATGAGCCCTTACGAACAGCCGAAAGTCAATGCATTTACGAATGATCAGACTTTAGGAAACTGCGACGTCACAGACATGCACACGCAAAGAAATTTGTACATGCGCATCCCACGTTTTTCTTCGTTGTTCGGTCTTACAGTATCAAACTAATGTGAAATAGAGTTGTTATAATTTATATATCTATAACATATGTTTACTCCACCCCTTTCATTTAGATTGGACTGTCCTTTTAAACCCAAGGGTGACAATTTTCATGATACCTCACTGTAGAATATGTCACTGACGGCGAAACTACAACCTCACTTCTGTTTGCACTAAGCTTTGAGAACAGATGAAATTCGGATGGCAGCGTGTCGGAACAGTATGGATGATGACCTACAACCGTGAAACTAAGACGTTGAATCTGTCTTGTTGTCATTGCACTGGTATGCGGAAGAGCGTTCTCGTGCTATAGAAGTGATCCAAATACGGATGAACACTTGAAATTACTACCTAAAATTTTTTGGGTTTCACAGTACTTCTAGAATTGATGGTATTGCCTTTAGATAGAACTTCTATATATACTCCACCTTGAATACTTCAAAAGATAGGTGCCTGCTGCTGGCCCAGCCTTGAACTATTATTGGTATAGGTGGTGGCGGAATTCCACTGATAATCTCTTACCTTCTGGATCGAGTGGTGTACTCAACTATGTGACAATATTGTTTAAGAATCTATTGCCTTCATCTTTCGTAATGAGGAAGCAATTGTTGGCTACTGTCAAACAATCTCTTCTGTTTCATGTTAGGAAGGATCATTCGCGGGACACTTCGTACACAAGCTCTCCGGGAGTCCGAAATCTGCAATCATTGCCTGCATACGATCCTGAGAGATGCCATACACGATTGACAGTTGCTCCTGTATTATGCAACGATTTGCTCTAATGAGTTCATTGACACGATTCCGATAGGCAATCAGTTACAATGCGCAGTCTATCATGTCATCATTTATCACACAAGTTCAGAGTTAGATCAAGTTGATTAAGAGCACAAATTTTTTGTCGCACAGTAGTCATGTCGACAGATTCATCGCTATAAACAGCCTTTAACTTCCGATGAATGTCTGTCGATGGCACATTTTCTGCAATTAAAAACTCTATTAAAGGTTACTGTTTCATGTAGAGTGCTAAATTTGATTAACAATGGTCGAAATATGATGATGTAGCAATGTATGAGCGGATAGGCTAACCTGCAGTGCTGCCCTGTATTTATTTGCAGCAGCTGTACGCCAAATATCGTGCTGTACACACCGCCATGTTTCTGACAGAATGTGTGATAGCTGGCATTCCGAATTATATTAACAGAAACAAAATATTATTTTTCAGCACTCCCTCGCATTTTCTTAATAGCAAGGATATACAGAAGGCTGCTATTATAGCTTCCCTTGATGCGTACAATTTTCGCCATCATATAAATATTAAAGAATAACGCATGAATGTTCAGTGAGGGTTTTATCTTACGCCATACCTCATCTCGCCAAAATAAAATTTTATTTTTCATCATTATTATAAATATTGTTTAGATTCATCCGGATGATGAGGCTATGTAAACTATCGCGTCATTCCTCACCGGACACCTCTCCAAAAGCGCATGTGACCATCCGTACACGTCATACAACCTATAGAAGGGCTAGATCACACTCATAGCAGCTACTGCAGTCAATATGAAGAGGCAACGCGAATGAAAGAGAGATGATAATTAGAGCCCACAGGTTTGGCCACCGACAATGAGTGATGTTATTTGAAGGGGAAGCGAGAAGGGATTTTAACATGCTAATCCAGACCCCGTGAACTGAAGAAATTGACAGATCGTGACCGTCGATGCTTGAAACGTCTGGTGGTGTGAAATCGGAAGGCTTTATTAAAAACGTTCGGTCGGCGTCGTCTAGTGATGTACCGTCCGTCGGAAAATCATCGCACTTGGTTTTCATGAACGAGCAGCCGTTCACAAGGCCAAATATTACAGCACTCAATGCGGCCCGTCAGTTACAATGGTCCAAGGAACGCCACTACTGGATTCCAGAACAATGGAAAACAATTCTTTGAAGTGATCAGTCCCACTACCAATTGTGGCGGTCCGATGGACGTCTGTGGGTTTGGCGAATGCCCGGCGAAAGATATTTACAGGACTGTGTCGTACCCACAGTAAAATTCGGAATAGATGGGATCATGGTCTGGTCCTGCTTTTCGTGGAATGATTTCGGTCCTCTTGTTTTAGTTCGTGGAACTGTGTTTGCGGAAGCGTACCAATCAGTTTCTGCGCTATCGATAGTGTGGGAAAACTATGATAATGGTCCATATATGCTCGAGCACGACAGTGCCCTCTGTCATACAGCAGGCGTTAATAGCTGAGTACTGACTGAGCGAGCAGCCTCGCCCGAGCCATACCGAGTCGGTTTTTGTCGATGCTCAAAGGCGTCTCAGAACGAATGCCTCGCGCATTCAAGACGGTTTTGTTCTGCCTCGCTTGCTCGCGCTATGGAAAAAGAGAAGTTTTTAAAGCTCATCGATATGGTTCTCTTAATTGACTTTGGGATTCATAATGCGTAGAATGTACAAATAGAGGACTAAGGAAAGAAGAATGGCGAAGTATAAGCTAGGAAATTAACTGAGAGTAATAAAATTTTTGTCATTCTTAGCTATTTTGGTATTCACAAAAGAGTAGAGCGTTTCAAATTCAGTCTCAAACATCCGTGTAAATTTTTTTTTCTTCATCATCAAAACATTCCTTCAAATTTGTTCCCAAGTTGCAATCTATATTCATAGATTTTTTTTTCTTTTTTCTTTACAAGATGAACTGATATAAATGCAGAAGCTGCAACAGCTATCCGTATGTACAGTCTGAACTAAGAGTAATAAAATGCTTGCCCGGCTTGTGGCTCGCGCTTGCCTCGCAAGGCAACCGTTTGCACAGTTTCCTTGAAACCGAGGCTGCCTCGCGAGGCAAATGTGGCGAGGCATACGGCTGAGGCTGCCTCGCGAGGCTGCTCGCTCAGTCAGTACCCCGCTATTAACATTGGTTTGAGGAAATGAGTGTGGGAAACCTTGACTGGTCAGCCAAATTCAGACCTCAACCCCAATGAAGAACACCTTTGGGACGAATTGGAACTCCAGTTGAAAGCCAGGCCATGCCGCCCAAACAACACCATTGGGCTGTTTGCCAATTCGACTAATGAATGGAGCAAGATTCCCGCCGACACATATCGCAGGGTCCGGTTTTATTTACTGGTAGGAGATATCCGGTGACGAATGGCCAGGTAGTGTAGATCTTATATATGATTATTTTGATAATCTGTCCAATGGAATTCACTAATGAGGATTTTTTTCTCTGGATATGTGAACCAATAATATTCCAAAACAGAATTCCAGTTGAACTTACTAATGGATGAGATTCACTGACGCAGAATTTTATGAGCATGGCATACCTCTCGTTTATCACTGTAAAAATGCATAAAAAATGATGGTGACTATGTGGAAAAATAGTGTCTTGGAGCTCAAACTCTACACTTTCAAATTGCATGTACTGGGTAATTTCATCTCTTGTCGTTTTAATTAAAAATGTAGGAGGCATTACTTCGGAGCGCCCCTGGGGTGCTTTCCACTACATAAACATCGATGAAACTCGCATCGAGGTTACGTCATTTGTATTGTTGCAAACCGTCTTCAACAGTGCTTAAGCTTAGAATTATAAGTCATTTTGAGGATATGCGCGACATTTTGCATCGATGTTTCATGTAGTGGAATGCGGCCCAGGGCAACGCCTCCTATAAAGAAAGCCTCAGCACTGAAACGTCATACATTGTTACATCATCATAGGTCGAACAAATTTAGAGCTTATTATTGGTAGAAATGCGGTTAACAAAGGACGAAGTATGATGATGTAACAATGTATGACGTTTCAGTGCTGAGGCTTTCTTTATAGGAGGCGTTGCCCAGGGCCGAGTTTTTGGACTTGAGATCGCGGTTTAATAAGCAACGTTCATACGTCAAATTGCGTCATATAAAAGCAAATGACATTGTTGAATTATCCTTTAACAATTAAGTTGATGTCACTTCGCTGTTAATTACATCGCGGTCAAATGTCCAAAAACTTCGCTGGTATGTTTGTGCCAATAATCGGCGAGTCGTGTTTGCGTCAACAATGACTGATGAAAAGACGGCTTCAAGTTTTAATGGAAAATAATAATGACAAAAGTTAAAAAAATAAATTAAATAATAAGTAAAGATACAAAAGAAATAAATAAAAATTATAAACACGATTATTTTTTATCCTTAATTTTTTCCTGACTCTCATAACTGGAACATTCTGCATTCACTTCATATTGCTAACGAAATCTGGAACTATGTTACAACATTGATTAATTAATTATCATCGAGATTTTTATTCCTAAGACTAGATATAATAAGTCGATAAAGAAAAATCTTTTTCCAATCCGGTTTACTTCTTGAGACTGTGGAAATTAAAACGACTGTTATATAGGAATTTTAAAAAGAGTAAAGAAGGTATTGACTAGAAGATGCTTAAACCGTGTCGTAGGCGTTTCAAAAACTCTTGTAAAGATAGCTTTGATGAATACTTTAGATCCATCGAACATGGCGTTTTTTCAAATCCACCATCCTGGTCACTTTTCGCAAACTTTTAGTACGAGCTGCACATCCCATTATTCCTGCTGATGTGCAGGTGGAGGACTCTGTAATATCGGATTCTGTAATAGGTGCACAGAAGAATAAGAGACAGAGGGGAAACTCCCTATAGCCGAGTGGAAACTTTTCTGAGATCATGTGACGAAAGTCAGCCAATGAAATTTTCCTTAAAAACACTCCTGGCTTCGTAGCGCTACAGTCGGTTTCGTCATAATTACGTCATTCTCCCGCAAATGGATTGTTGGAGATGCAAGTCACGAGGCCGACGAGATAACAAGGCTTGGAAGCGAAAAAGTCACCTGACCAACTGGGTGCTAGCAAAAATCCAACCTCCATTGTCTCTATCTTGGATGTTAACAATCAGTATTTTTCCTTTTGTTGTGTTTTTACTAGCACCCAGTTGGTCAGGTGACTTTTTCGCTTTCAGGCCTTGTTATCTCGTTGGCCTCGTGCAAGTCATATATGACGTCAGATAAATACGTTGCTTAACGTTCTTTTCTCCGGCAATCGTTGTCTAAAGCAACAAAAACAAAGCAGACACGAGGAGAGACCACACGGAACGCAGGAGAAAAATATGATTACAATTGCAATATTCCTATCCAACCTTTTTAGAAATGAAGTCACCCAAACGTTTCTGCCGTATAGTGCTGGAATTGTGCAACTCAGAGGTCTGCTCTTGAGTCCCGTGGAGTAGTCATTTTGAAGCAAATATGGGAAATACGGAATGACGAAATCCTGATGTCAAATCTATTGACGCGTTTTGGAATAAAATATTAACTAAATTTGATCTTCGACCTATTACAGAATCCGATATTATTCATTTATCGAGAAATACAAAAGCCTCAATGGGCATAAATGATAGAGACTTCCCTGATCATATACAGGGTTACTATGAAAGATGACCTAGATATTTAAAGACGTTATTATTTAGGTCGTTGCCGATAGATTTCACCCTATAACCTACTATCCAAAATTTATTCGTTTTATAGATATGTGATTTTTAAATTAAAAGAAAAAATATCATTTTTTGCTCTAATTTCAACTTTATTTTAATTTCCAGACTCTAGGGTCCAATTTTTTGCTGTTTTTACGTAGGGGTATGCTAGTTTATAAAAATAAATTCTAAAAGTTGAAAGTAGCTGCTCGATAACTAATTGAATGTAGATGTTTTCACTAAGTGTTCCCAACTTTGAAGCACGTTAATTAAAAAATGTTCTATGGAAATTATCCTGCAAATTATTTTAATAACTTCTACGTATTTCTAACTATCCAAAAAGGTATAATACTCTCAGTTAAGTTGACAAATCAAACACAAAATGACAGAGAAATTGGGGGGGGGGGGGTTCTAGAAATTTTTGGCGTCGACTACAAAGGTCATTTTGCGCCTTTTACACAAGTTATAATAGTACGCAGCTCAGGACAAACACAGACATCCATGCCCACGGCGGGATTCGAACCCGCGGCCAGGCAGTCTCGAGAACTAGAGAGCCTACGCCCTAGCCCTCTCGGCCACCTGGCCGGCCAGAGAAAGTGGTCCCAGACCGCAAACAGTATATGTTTATCGAGCGTTGTCTGTAAGCTGTAGTCTCAGTTTCCAAAGTAGTGACTCCGTCGTAAGCTCGCATGAGAAAATGGTTTATGTCATTAGTCCATTTCATGCGTTGTCATGGCTTGCCTGCCTTAGTGATCGAGGGCAAAGGAGCTCTTGAAACACTAGGCACAGGTCGTGACATTGCAGTAGCTGAACAGGGGTTGGTGCTGCTTTTGCCACCAGTGGTCCTGGGAGATTGTGGCATATTTTTCGAATGTGAGCCACTGACTTACCCACGAGCGCGGACCTTGGTGACGTGCGAGCCGGTATCAAATAACTGATTAGCACCAATCATTGTGATCACCAATATGGGGGGTCCTGTTAGCCATCTCTATCATCAGCAGACCCTCGGCTAAAGTAATCAACCATACTGGGTCATCCGGACCCTCAAGATTAAAGTAAGACTACGTTCGCACTAAGAAACTAGTTCTATTTGTAACTAGATTCTTTTCTGGTTCCAGGTGAACCAGTTCTAATTAAACACTAGTTTTATCATCCTCCTGTTCGCACTGGAAATCCTGTTTAGAGGTGGAAATCCAGTTCCAGACACAACAAATAGAGCGTGCTCTGGAATGATAAATGCTTCTTCATCGTTATTTAAAGATGGCGCTTTTTGTTTTCCAAATTTAGTTTCGCCATCTTTCCACTTTTCTTGATTTGTTTGAGATTGAGAACACTGTTGTTCGGAAGCCATTGTGTACTTTTAATCCGTGATCGTATCGCTATTCGTGAAGACTTATGGGAAAACTACCCAGAAGTCTTTGCATGAACAAGCACTCTCCAGCCCCAGATCCAGTTTGAGAAACTGGGGTTGGAAACCCCAGTTCCAGAGCCGAAAGAACTAGTTCCTCTTACACCCAGTTTTGTTCGCACTTCACTGATAAAACTAGTACCTCTGATAGAACTAGTTTCTTTTGGCTAATGCGAACGAGCCTTAAGGGTAGAGTAGTTCAGACCTGTTAACCCGGGCCTTCACTCTAAGTTGTTGTCCTCCCTTGCACGACGCGGACGTAGGAACATACGAGTGCTATTATTATTATTATTATTATTATTATTATTATTATTATTATTATTATTATAAAGCGGTGGGCAGAAAAGAAAATGAACGATTTTGAACATATATTGTAATTTACTGGCACAAGACAGTAATAACACTGCTGAATTTGTTCTCCCTGGTTACTATAGATTTGCCGACAATGTCTTTTCTACGAATCCAAAGCTTTAGTAGAAAGTTCCTGAGACATTTCCTTCCACTCATCGAAAAGAGCTTTCTTAGGCCCATTTAGACTTGTCAGTTTGCGACCCCACAGTTTCTGTTTTAAATAACCCCAAGCAAAAATAGTCCATGGGGTCTCCGTTTGGAGCTTGGGGCATTCATTTGTTGGGGTGAATGTACTTCAGTTTCTCTTAACTCCGGGATTGATAATTCGCAAACTGCTTTGCCATGTGACGGTTTTTGTTGACAGTCGTTTGAGGCTTTGGTTTCCCACGTGAACCGTAAAAAACTCTTCTCTGTCCCTTGCAGCCCGTTAAATAGAACCGTGCCTCGTCAGTAGTAATAACATTTTTTCAAATTTTGGCCCCTCTTCTCAATATTGGCTGCTGAGATACCATGACGTTTACTTTTTTTCTCATCACCAAATTGAATATATTCGAAATATGATATCTGCTTGTTGACCTAAGAAGGTTTAGCAGTCTGGCCAGTCTAAAATACTTCTTTGGTTCGGTGGGATTGCAGATTTTAGCATGATCCTGAGGCATTTCAACTTCCAAGTAATCCATATATTATGTCCAGATTTGCCTCTTTTCTTCTCCACTGACACTGTGGTTATAGTAGTTTCTTTGGCTTCTTGTCTCAGCTTGGATATTGTTCTTGCGCTCAACGTCTGACTTAAAGCTTTAGTTGACTAATTATTTGTGAAAATGTCCATTTCATTTGTAAAAGCTGCTGAACTTTGCCTTTTATCATGGGTTATAATTTTGGGAAAGGCATGTATCCTTTTCAAAATCTAACCTTCAGAACACTTCACAAGAAGCGCGTGTTGAGAAATTTGAGAGATTACCGTCTTGAAATAGCATAGCCCTTTTACCAAAACTTGTCAAAATCATTCACTTTATTCCTACCCATCTTCTGTATTGCTATCCGACTTCATTAATCATTGATGTCTGCTTCCGTCCTCAAAACTTGTGATTTGGTGGATTAGCAATGGAGGTTTCGGACCATCGTATTTATACCGTACTTGATATTAAAATCTAATAATAATGTTATGTGAATAATTGTCAATAGAACAATGTGTAAAACCGTTATTTTATAAAATATAAAGCCCATGTAGTAAAAAACAATCAGGGACTAACTCTCAGCCTGGGCCTACGGGTCGAACATGTGGCATGTGCAGGCCATGGAGGGGCATTTTCCCAGTGCGTTCAATAACATTGTCTTTTCTTGTTACCTATTCTTCTTCCTGTCCACCTATAGTTTCTGGTATTGTTTCATTACTTGGAAATGTTGCTTTATTACATGAAAATTGAATAGGCCTTTGCGTATTCATTATTGGCTATTCATATTCATTAAACCATTTTCCGATTTTAGTTGGCTTGCTAGTTATTATTATTAATATTATTATTATTATTATTATTATTATTATTATTATTATTATTACTAGTAGTGGACCTCGCTTCGCTAGGCTGTGTCATGCTTGCCATGTGTTTGTCTTACTTAATAAAATCAGAAAAAAATAAAATAAAAAATCAATTTATTTTAAACAACATACTTATTACAGAAAGCACGATTCACATTTTTAGTAAAAGTTCTATCGCTATTTTTGATACAAATTTTTATATTGCTTTTAAATTTTTAACGTGATAAAGCGACATAAAGTTGAACATGAGAAAACACTGGTTCATTTAGAATTAAGCCTACATGAGAAAATGTTTGTCCTTGACTCTTATTTATAGTAATAGCAAAAGAAGGAATAATTCAAACTGACGTCTTTTCAGTACGAAAGGCAAATTGAAATCACTTGAATTCAAATAGTTTCTTGGAAAATTATGACAATTTCATTTCTATTTGCCTCATTGATAACTTTTGCTTGCATTATATGTCTAAGAGACGATGTGACCTTTAAGCAAGTTCCATTTTTTTGATTCAAATTTCTTAACAGCATGAAGTCATTGAATTCAGCATTTCTATCGTGACATGAATAGATATTTATCATTTGAATCTGCTATCACTGAATCATTACTTTTGAATGTAAATTTTCTTTTTCCCATTCGATCTATAATTTCGTTGTTCAATGTGAGAGCATCAATATTGTTGAGCGGAAGATTGTCCGATTTGATAAATCATCAGTTGAGACTGACTGTACATCTCCAGAAATTGTAGAAATTATATCAGACTCAGATGAGACAATCATTTCATTTGGAATTTCAATTAAATCACGATCAAAATTTTCAATTCTTGTAAAATTTCCAGAACCATTTTTAAGAAGCCACTCATTGAAATCATTTTATCTGCACTTCTCATGTTAGATATCAACGAAAGTTTTGTAAAATGTTGCCATTTATTTGATGATTTGATGCATGCTTCGATAATTTCTGTTGCTGTTCCTTTTGGTACAACCAGTAAGCATTGTCGAATATCTTTTCCAATGACTATCATTTTATTTTCAAATGGCTTGTCTCGTTTAGTTGGATCGTTTTGAACTTCATATCGACGCATCTCAGTCCATGTTTTGTTAAAATTTTTACTTCATCGATGGTTATAAGACGACAACTTAAGTAAATAATCATAATTATTAACTGGAGAAGCGTCTCTAAGCATAGGTAATGATTTTTCAATTGAAAAATGGAAGAAAAATTTTGATAGTCGAGGTTCCTGGTTCGAATCCGGGTCGCAGAATTTTTCCTTCCATTTTTCAATTAGACGACAGCTTAAGTTTTGATGTTGAGTTTTCAAACAATGGAACTGGCAGCTTGAAACCGCTCTGAACTGTTCTACCTCCTTTCATAAGAGTTGAAGCAATTCCAGTTGTAGCACATAGGAGGACTTTTTCTCCTTTTCCTCTGATGAAATTCATTAAAACTATAAAGATAGGTTTTTCCTGAACCGCCAGGCCCATCAAGATAGAATAATCGAGTTGTGGCATCTTCATCGTAAACTGACTGAGTAATTCTTTTGAAAGTAGCTCTTTGTTGGGTATTTAAAATTGGAATAAGTCGTTCTGCATCTCCTCCCTCTTCAGTTGGAATGAAAATTACTAACTCAATTGGCTGTCCAGTTGGTTCCGGCAGATTGAAAGAGGTGCAATTAAGACCATGTTGCTTGAGAACTGAAGAAATGTCCTGAAAAGAATAATGGAACGCAATATCTTCATCACGATTTCTCAAATATTCGATTGACATTCGTTATTTGTATTTGTCTCATAAATAAAAAGTAAATAATAATAATTATTAACTGGAGATGCTCTCCAAGCATAGGTAATGATTTTTCGATTGAAAAATGGAAGGAAAAATTCTGCGACCTGG
>JAHWFO010079364.1:0-12401 GCA_023313115.1 Rhysida immarginata | reverse complement strand
GGGGGGCGAACAACTCTTGCTACGCTACTGAGCACACGTGCGGCGCACCTTGTATCTAACTAGGTTTGACAAAAGCGGCCAGTATGGGTACCGTCGCTGTCACCGCAAAATAGGAAAGCGCGCCTCCTAAGGGTACACAGGCATCGCTACAGGACACTGGATGAGTGGAAGAAGGTCGCCTGGTTTGACGAATCGCGGTTCCTATTTCATCATGCGGATGGCAGACTGCGCATCTGGCGCAGACAATACGAGGCCATGGAACTATCCAGGCGGGTGGAGGAGGAGTGCTTGTCTGGGGTGTCTTCTCTTGGGACACACTGGGTCCTCTGATATCCGTAGACACATCCCTGAGTGCGACACACTACCTGAACATTGTTGCCGATCAGGTGCACCCGTTCATGATGAACGTGTGCCCTAGTTGCGACGGACAGTTTCAGCAGGCCAATGCTCCCTGTCACTGTGCTCGAATGGTCTTGGACTGGTTCGAGGAACATGACCCGGACTTCCACCTGCTTCAGTGGCCAGATCGAGCAGTTATGGGATGAAGTGGAGAGAACCATCTGACGCCTTCCCACATTACCGTCCAACCCGCATCAATTACGGGACGCTGTGATGTCAGCCTGGGCTGCTATTCCTCCGCAACGGTTTCAACACCTTGTTGAATCCATGCCAGCACGTATTCAGGCAGTTCTCGCCGCTAAAGGAGGCGCAACACGTTATTAGCGTGGTGTCTCTAATAAATTAGTCGTTCAGTGTATACAGGGTTACAGGGAAAGTCGACCTAGATATTTAAGGACGTTAAGGCCGCCGATAGATTTGACCCTATAACCTACTATCCAAAAGTTAACAGTTTTCTAGACATGTGACTTTTAAATTAAAAGGAAAAAATACCATTTTTTGCTCTAATTTCCACTTTTTTTTTAATTTACAGGATCTAGGATCCAATTTTTTGCTCTTTTTACGTAGGGGGTAGACCAGTTTATAAAAATAAATAATAAAACTTGAAACAACTTGCATGTAGATGTTTTCACTAAGTGTTCTCAACTTTGAAGCACGTTAATTAAAAAAAGTTCTATGGAAGTTATCCTGCAAATTATTTTTATAATTTCTACGTCTTTTTAACTACCCAAAAAGGTATAATATTCTCAGTTAAGTAGGCAAATCTTTTGTGGCAGTTAAGTAACACAAAATGACAGAGAAAGCTGTTCCAGACCGCAAAGAGTAAAAATAAAGAATAAGAGAATGACCTTAATAAAATAAAAAACCATAATAAATGTTTTTATTAAATCAGAATTTAATATTTTTTAGGGGAGCCCAATTGAGACGGGTGGAGAAGTTCAAGTATCTCGGGATTGCATTCACGAGTGATGGGCGGCAGGAAAAAAAGAGTTAGATGCTCGCATCGGTGCAGCAAGCTGTGTTAGACGTGGACTGTGGCGATCCGTGGTAACGAAACGCGAGCTGGGTGACAAAGCCAAGCTCTCCGTCTTCAAATCTATCTTTGTCCCCATTCTCGCCTACGGTCATGAGGCTTGGGTAATGACCGAAAGAGTGCGATCGCGGGTACAAGCGGCCGAAATGAGATTTCTGAGAGGTGTGGCAAGTGTTACCCTACTAGATAGAGTGCATAGCACAATAAGGGAGTCTTTAGGTGTTGAGCCGCTACTTCTTCGCATTGAGAGATCTCAGTTGCGCTGGTATGGCCACGTGATACGGATGCCGCAAACTGGCCTTCCTAGGCAGTTGTTATTTTCCAAGCCAGTGGGTAAGAGACCAAGGGGTCGGCCTAGAACTAGGTTGGTAGACTTCATGGTGAATCTGGGTTCGAGTCGCTTGGGTATTACCATGAAGGACATGCGCCTGATGGCGGAAGATCGCGATCGCTGGAGGTCCTCCATAGGGCTGCTGCCCCCGCGACCCTAACGGATAAGCATGTTTGAAAAGTAAGTAAGTAACTTTACACGAAGTAAATACAAATTAAAAACTTTAGTCTTACAAGATTTGCGTTATGGACTATGATGTATTCTTGAATTATGCATCATAGGATTACAAATGGGGATGAAAAATAGATTTATTTCAGGATCTAGGCAATGAAAATCAGCGGCTTCCTCCTGGACCGGCTTCGGTACCGGATGTCAGACGCAGGCAATTTAAACATAAGGGCAATGAAAATCAGTGGCTGCTTTGTGTTTGGTTGAATTTCGAGTGAGTTACAGATTGGCACACCTTGAGCAGTGACCTATGCGCTCAATACTTGCAATCGAAGACTTGCTCTCCTGCAGCATGACAACACCCCAGCACACAGTGCGAATCGGACCAAAACTCTAGAAGCTTGAGAGAAATGTAATGATATCCACCCCTGTACATAGCTCAGATCTTACGCCATCAGACTGCCACCTCTTCCGATTCAGTTTCCTTTTTCTTTCGTGACGGGCACTGTATGGAAGAGATCGAGAACGGGTGCCGCCTCCAAATGGCAAAAGCGCCTAATTGAGCTTTTCGTGAAAGACAGACTTTTCACGAAGCCACGATGCAGTATATAGACGTATAAACTCTCTGGTTAAAAAAAAAATGAACGAACTTTTGACTCAAAATTTGGTAAAATAATTATTGTATAAGCCGAGTTGGGCCTGGCCTATTCTAATTTAACCTAACGTTCTCAGTACCTAATTGTAGTCAAATGATTTTTCTACTCATTAGCTGATCCAGAGGATTTCTGAGTGAACGTTTGTTTGAGATGTACATTCATTTAAAATAAATGTGTTTGCTTTTACTTATAATAATAATAAAAAAAAAAAAGTTAGGTCAGGGGGGAGGGGGCCGAATGGTCAAATCAATATGCATTCATTGCTCAGTTTGATCATTTAATATTGACAAAACAAAAAAGAAAAAAAAGTTCCACATAATAGTAAAAAAAAAAAAAAATTAAAGGACGCTTTTATTCCGCTGTCATCTTTTCGCCTTCACATGCCCTCTCTGGTATTTTTTTAAGGTTTGCCAGTCATACATTTTCTGGAAAAAAACAAAAACTAACTAGTCTAATCGATAAATATTCAATCGATGGATAATTAAATATTTATAGCCAACCCCATTCATCTATCGGAAAAGGAATATATGGAAATACGCAGACGCGGCGAGTTGCCATTAAATAATGATGATAATATAATAATAACACTCAAAAGTCGATGGATCTTGGGAAGTCATTAGTTTCCGATTTCGAAGAAAAGGCAACCTGATACGTTCAAAAACACGTCAATTTTTTCTTGTCTCAATAAAGTTCACTATAATCTTTTTTTTTCTTTCAAAAAAGAAGAAAGTTCCCTCATTAAAGATATCATGTTACGAAGGTTGCTTTTTTCTCCAAGAAATTTGTATTTGCTTTGTTCTACGCTTTGTGCACTTAAATTGAAGGGTGAGCCAATAAGGTAGATAAAATGAAAATGTTTACTTCATTTACTTCTTAAAGTGAAGATAATAGCGATAGCGCCTTAGAGGTCAAAATAAGGATACGATGTAAATAGAGCAGGGCCGTAGCCAGGACGTTATCTTGGGGAGGTCGATTTTCAAAAATTCCGGACCTTTTTTCAAAAATTCCACTGAGTCGGACCGTATTTCAAAAATTTCACTGAGGACCTTATTCCGTATTTGGGAGGCGGACCTTTTTCCAAAATGGGTTGGTCGTCGACCCCCCTGACCCCCCCTTCCTGGCTACGGGCCTGTAGAGCCATCAAAAAACAAAGCCTTTAGATATAAGGAGTACGATCTGCATAATTAAAAAACAATTTTTTTTCGATTTATATACAGTCCGCCAAAAAACATACACTTCAATAAAAGAAAAACTTGCATAAAATTTGTAA
Source organism: Rhysida immarginata (assembly GCA_023313115.1). Lineage (NCBI taxonomy): Eukaryota > Metazoa > Arthropoda > Chilopoda > Scolopendromorpha > Scolopendridae > Rhysida > Rhysida immarginata. The sequence continues at coordinate 8,544 of JAHWFO010079364.1, read as the reverse complement.
TACCAATTTATACAGATATCAAGGAATGGACATAAGTCACCTTCGACTTCAACAGTCACCTATTGCTCCTATCTATTGTTCTGGCAAACTCTAATCGAGGCAAGCTTTCACGTCTCGATAGCAGTGGGGTCGTCTTCATTCAGTGCATGTAGTATCTCGAAATGTACCCTTTCCACTTTTATACTTGAATAGGCTTTTTATAAGAGCAATGAAAATAGGAAAGAACTGTGGAACATTTCAAACAAGACACCGGCGACTAATCGCGCCGATGCTTTTATTTTCGAGCCCAGACTGTGGAATTTTCTCTCCTATTTTCAATTTTTATATAAATATCTGAGATATTATAAATAAACCTCAGAGGCCATTCATCACTTAATTATTAAAGTGTGTATACATTTTTTGGCGGGCTCTGAATATATGATAATTCTGAATGAAAGTACAGGGTGTCCGAAATATATCTATACGCTTTTACAAAATCATTAAAAAGAAACAAAGATTTTGTGTTCAATAAAGAAAGCATCAGAGCTTTTTTTTTTAGTGAAGTGAACGGTAGATGGCGCCACAACAAGATGATGCACTGCCGCATTATACGAGGGAAAGTTAGTAAAATAAGTTACAAATGGATGTAGAAACGAAAAATAAAGAGTACTGATTTGAAAACTACTCTAATTTATCCACATAATAACCCCCCCTCCCACGTCCCAGTTTTATTTTACGCTTCCTCTGCACATCTGTAACAAAAAAGACAGAAAACATTTAAGCCAAGGCGGCAATACCTTTTTTTTTGGTAAGTGCCCGTCGTTTCGAAGCGGCAGTTTTCGGGGAAAAATAATAAAAAAAATAAAAAGAAATAAAGTAAAATGCAGCAAGAAACGAGTAAGGAATACTTGAAAGTCCCTTCGTCTTTTTCGGTTCCCCATTCTCAAATATTAGCAATGGCTAACATGCGCTATCGTTAATGAGATTTTTCCAGAGAATAACTTTTAAAATTGCATTAAACTACAAGAATTCATGCATGTTAACACCCCGTGGAGCCTCCTCCAACTCCAGTGCGGTGTTTGCCGCAGATAACCTTGTTCTTTTAATAAGTGAATTCTCCCGTGATTCATTACGTTGGCAACTGATTCGTCCCCCTCATATTCTTCTTCTTCCACCCCTCCCCCCACCCAACGACCCCCGTTCCTCTCCAAATGTTCGTTTTCCTTCCTTCGTATTTCATTTTTATTCACTGCTTTTAAAGAACCTATTCTCCATCATCCTCCCTGTCCTTTAGATTTTAGCATACAATTAAGAATGTAAACCAAATTACTTTGAGGGCTCTTAGCATTCCTTTTTAAAATTAGTCTACCACCCTTAAATACAATTGAAACACGGTCCATTCTTAAACTGCTCTGAAATTCTTATATTATGAACATTTTTTTTAAAGCTTGTTTTCTGAGTCGTTCCATTTTAAATATCACTTTTCAAAAATTTAAAGTGGCAAATAATTCTGAAATATCATGTCTTTAATCTGCATTTATTCATTCGCTTCACGTTATGCGTCTCTCATCATCTGTCTTCTGTGTCTGTTTATAGAACTAGAAAGCACCGAGAAAGATGTGGATTAAACATATGAGAGAATAAAAATTGCGATTACTAAGTAGCGGAAGAATGGAGCTATTTATTGGTTTCACAGTGTTCGTCTAAACGTTCCCTTCATAATTTCCGCATTTTTTGCGATAGAAGGTTGAAATTCTTGTTAAAGTAAATTTCAATTCACCACGAAAATGCGCTGATGATAATCTAAGAATTCTAAAAGGTTCAGCTATCGAGTCTGAGTGATGAAATTAACTAGAAAAGCGCACGGAACGATAATAAAATTCCGAACCGAAAATAATACAAGTAACACATATGTCCAATGATAAATCTATACAGGGTGTTTTTGAATTGAGTACAGATTTTTTGGGAGATGATAGAAGAGGTCCTTAGAAGTATTTTTTGTCATATGAACATGGGGTCACCGCAGCTCCGTTTACTTACGCCGACCAGGTGGCCGAGAGGACTAGGGCGTAGGCTTTCTAGTACTCGAGTCCGCCTGGTCGTGGGTTCGAATCCCGCCGTGGGCATGGATGTTTGTGTTTGTCCCGGGCTGCGTACTGTTATAACTTGTGTAAAAGGCGCAAAATGACCTTAGTAGTCGACGCCAAGTTTCTAATAAACCAACCAACCAACCGTTTACTTACAATACTGCATTGAACAATCAAATGACACCGGGACGCAGTGTGCGTTGGTAGGCCTAGATTATTTTATTTTTAACAATTAACACAAACAATGTTCGTGAATTGGGAAGAATTCTGTTGGGATAACGTTCAGCATACAAACGCCTTGTACCATCCTTGGTACCAGCAGCACCGAGACACAGATGCATGTCTGCATAATCATTCCATGTAAAACGATTCATACTGTTTGTTTAATTTTACACATGTAAAAAGTACATCAAGTGAACTTTTTAAAACAAATCTTTACCTACTGCTTTCCCAGAATGCGATTAGTTCATTTACATAAGGACTAATCGTATTTTACAAAGGGGGATTGAAAATTTGTTAACACGTTAACTGGTGTTGCATTGTATACTTAACACATTAACTAGTGTGGCACTACAAACGTAACACATTTACTGGTGTGGCAATAAACATAACACATTTACTGGTGCGGCACTACATAATTAACCATATTAACCTCTTTTAGGAAGGGGGGTAACGAATTGTAGAGTGTGCTATCCATGTAGCGTAATATCTCCACCATGACCTACCTAAAACCTTCCCAGGGTCCATCGGAATTACCATGAAAAATTTCATCAAGATTGGTCTAGCCATTTTGAGATGCATAGCGAACGGATAGGTCCATGTGTGTTTCTTTCTTATATAAATCTATAGTTTAATTCCAATCTTGATGAAATTTGATCTTCAAAGCAAGATGAAGATCACTCTCTACATGAGATTTTGAAAAAATAATATTTATCGATAATAATTCATGGATTTAAATTCAAATTATGGACCAAAAATATATATCTCCTGACGAACAATGCAAGGTAAAGTTTGTGCAACAATAGACTGCTCTGTTTGTTTCAACAGTAGTGATAGCAACACAGAATTCTAAAAATGGTATGGCATTAAATACAAAAATTGGAGAAAATATACCAGATTCAGCCAATGAAATATTTATGTATGTAAGACATGTAAATGAATCTCAAGACTGATCATTTTGTAAATTTCATTAACAAAAATATTTTGAGGACACACGACTTAAGGCCGGTTCACATCCGCCGTTTATCGCCGGCGTTTTGGAATCGGAGTCGTTTCTCGCTCGTTTCAAAAAACATGGTCAATTCACATTCACCGTTTTCAACTCTCAGCGTTTTTTCAGGCGTCGCCCAAGCGTTTTCTGAAATTCAGGCGATTTCTGAAAAACGCCACCAATCAGATGCGAGACCCATAATGCACAGCGAGCAAGTCGATCACCGATGCTGCCTCTCAGTCCGCCATTGCATTTCAGCATATACATTAACTTGTTGAAATACGACTAGAAGAAGAATTTATTCCGCTCTCTGATTGGTGAACGGAAAACCTAAAGTACTAGACAGGGAAACTCTACTTCGTTAGCTCCCTATCTAGTGCCACAAATTAATGATTACGGCGTGCTAAGAAAACATATACGTCGCTGCTCCCTCCTTTGGCGAAAAAATATACTATTTACAACACAAATCATTTTGCTATTCTGGAAATTTCTAATTTTTAGTTGATTAAAAATAATTTTTGGATATTTTTTAATTTCCATTTTTTCTACTAATTTTTGACCACCCGAAAATTGACCACCTTGCCAACTAATGCTGTTAGAAGAATTGAGCCAACCCCCTTCAGCCTCCCTCCCTCCCCCGTACGCCATGATCTGTTATTTAATCTAAATTTATGTGTTGTTCAAGAATGCAAGTGCTAATAAAAAATTTTTTAATTTTTAACACTTATAAATTTAAAATTATAATAATTGTATCAAACTGTATTTAGAAAATTACTGCTCCGGAAGCTTAAAAGTTTAATTTTATAATCTTGCATTCGTAAAAGGAAAGAAGCTAAACCTAATTGTGTTCCCCACCAATAAGAGAGCGGAGTCAATTTATAGTTGCACATTTCAATTTTTATTCTTTAATAATGTCGGAAAAAAAAACCAATACAGCAACTTGCCGTCCGCATGATTGATTCATTCTTCAGCCATTCCCAAATATGGACGCATGACAATCATTGTGAACTACCTCCGATTTTCTCGCGTCCCGACTTTCAGGCGAGGCGATTTTGGTACGTTTTTAAGAGATGTCGCGTTTTCGCAGACGGCGGATGTGAACCGGCCTTTACATGCATAAATCGAGCACCACCCTCTTATAAAATATAATATTCTTCGAGCTTTCTAATTTCCTGACCATAATTTAAAGTTTCGCGTAATGGTCGTCAGCATACAGCTGGAAGGGTCTTCCTCCTCTGAGAATCAGTGAGAAGGCGTCGGAAATTTTAACAATACATATAATACCCGTCCTTTGTGCTTTTCTTAGAATTGATAGTTGTTAGAATGTAACATTTTCTTGAAAAGCTTTAAAAATGAGCAGTAAATGGAAATAATGGAGAGTTAGCAGACTACTGAGAAACAGTGGAAAGGCGGCAGAGAAAGCAGCCCCTTCACTCATCGATTTTTCCAGCACACTGCTTCAACTAAACAAGTGGTGAGTGACCCTGTAGCCGTCGATGCAAATGTGTCAATAGAAGAAACTGCGACTGCCAGATCACACCAAGTGATGAATGCAACAGTTTTGCTTCAAGACCTCGAGAGCAGAGTGTGAATTGCAACAGTTTACCAATTAGAAAAATTGATGGAAAAATTTAGCGACCTGGATTCGAACCAGGAACCCCGACTGTCATGGTCGACGCCTCTATCAATTGGGCTATCACAGACACTTGAACAGCCATGCTGTCACTAAGTGTCTTAAAGACAACCAAGTTGTCAAGAAGGAAAGCCCAATGGGAGGTGGGCACCCGGTTCACAGATCGTGAATTTCTCCTATCCAAACCATCAGAAAGTTTGATGAGCACACAATAAGAAATAAAGAAATTAAACTGGAGCAAACACCAAACATTAGGTAAAGACTACTTGGTTGTCTTTAAGACACTTAGTGATAGCATGGCTGTTCAGGTGTCTGCGATAGCCCAATTAGTAGAGGCGTCGACCATGACAGTCGAGGTTCCTGGTTCGAATCCAAGTCGCAGAATTTTTCTATCCATTTGTCTAATTAATATCATTTACCTGATTCTTGGAATTTGCTCCAGTTTAATTTCTTTATTTCCTTAATTTTTTTGTTTATCAATTGTTGGAACTGCAGAATACACAGACACAAACGATCATGTACAGTCGTCAAAGGGAAATAATCCACACTTGAATTTTACTCTAAGTTTTATCGTTTCAATATTAATTTATTTTTAATAATTTAATATTATATTTAGAGTTAACATTATTAAGATTATTAAATTTAAATAATTATAATTAAAAAAACTATTTAAACAACACATTAGCATGAAATGTAATATTAAGTATTAAACTCGTGTGGATTATTTCCCTTGTTTGACTGTACATCCATCGGCACCCAAGAAGAGAATTTTGGAATTGTGGAATTTTTAGATAAACAAATGAATTTTTAAAGGTCAGGCCACACAAAATAGAAGAACTACAGCCATAGCCAGGGCTGAAAAAACGTCAGATCAAACTATTGTTTCATTTTCATTCTATTTCCTCCCAATTTTGTAGCCAAACACATTATTCCACACATTGTTTCCCCTGTACTATAGGTAAACTCGCTCAGCTATACACAACATTCCAACACGAACCGGGGAGAACTGTTACAGGGCCATCCATTAGGAACATTTTAAAAGTTTTTTTTCGGTTGTTCTATATAAATTTTTACTGTTTTAATGTGTTAATTTTTACTGTATATTCCCATTCAGATATTGCAAACTTTCATCAAAAAAGAGCCCGAGCAACGCCGGGTATATCAACTAGTCAATTAAAAAAAATATTTTGGGATACGGTTCATATTCAAAGATTTCATAGATACATTAAATACAAATCTAGAACAAAATAGGCACATTATATACAGTGGAATAACTTTAAAACAAAAGGTGCTCGAATCATAAAAGTTAGCGCCGAAAAAATAAAAGTATTCCCAGCGCCCATAGTGTAATCGGTGAGAAGTCACACAAACTAACTTTTGAGTCGAGATAGGTAGAGAAAAAAATTCCAATTATAAAATTATAAATTTTAGGACAAATCCACTCTTTGCATAAAAACAAACAAACGTAAACCCTCATAAAACAGGGGAGCATCTGGACATTCATCTGCATGCCTAGCCGAGAAGTAGTCATCAATGTCGTCGAGTGTTTAATGAAAAGCCATTTGAAAAAAATATTTGACAGTACGATCGGAAGCTAAGGAACTAGCATCATCTTGAACTCATAAGATTCCGGTAGGCCATTGGATCATAAGTAGACTAATGAAACTAAACATGTCAACAAACAGTGTGAGATGGCATTTCACTTCGTGTGGGTTTGACATATTTACAGCAATATCAACACTTTTTTAAAACCCATCAAAATATCTTTACAGATACACCTATATTTGCAGTTCACGGAACGTCTCAAAGGGGTTCTTTCTATTTCTTTAACTTTGAACGAATAATATTTTGAAAATATTGTTTAAGATAAAGTCTTACCGAAGGATTAAAAATAAATAAAAATTAGGTAAAAATCTTAGAAAAGGTACAATTCTATATTCTTAAATTGAAGTTCTCCTTAACAGAATCTATTCTTATGACCATTCCGATTTTTATTTTAAGATTAAAAAGTAATATAATAAATTTTGGTTAAGTTAGTTTAGTATGAAAGAGGAAAAAAAAACTTTCAGTTTACTTCATTGTCTCATTTCGAACAATTAAAGCTATGAAAATTTATTTTCTTTTCTCAAAGAATATTATATAAAAAATTCCTCTGTGTAATTTTTCCTCTCTGAATATGGGTTCCGTCCAAACAAAGAGATAAGACAACGTGAAATGTGAAAACTGTTAAGAAGTTATTATGTAAACATTATTATTGAAGGGAATTATTTGTCTATTCCTCTTTAAATAAATATTGGTACAGTCGAACCTCGCTAAGTAGATAATTTGCTTAAGTGGATACTGAGTGTACAGTCCCATTTTTCTATAGTTGATTTCAATGCATTTTAAGTCCACATAAGTGGATACCGGATAAGTGGATACCGGATAAGTGGATAACCCGCTTAAGTGGGTAAATTTCTATGTTAAAATTTGTGTAAACTCCGGTTAACTGAATAAAATAACAAAAAAAAAATTGGAAGACAAATTCTCTCAGCAATTGCAGTAAAAGTGACCGGTTTTTGTAGTGTAATTTTGTTTATTTTTTTTTCTGTTACTGATTTGTTTTTTGTTTTTTAACACTTAAATTTTCTTTACAAAATAGCATTTAGGTACAGTCACTATGATATGTTCCTTCGAAAACTTAAAACCTTATCTCTATCTAGAACGAGTTGAAGTTCTAAAATTGTTGGAATTTAATGAAACTCAAGCAGGCATTGCTGAAAATTTTACTGTAGGACAAGCAGTGATATCCCGTATTAAGAAATCAAAAGAGAAGATCTTGGAAGATTGGCAGAGTAACAGAAATGCGAAACGAAAACGAAATAGGAGTTTTGTGGACCAAAGACCGTGTAACCATTCTCTTAACAGCAAGTATGGATGGCAGTGAAAAGCTTGATCCGATGCTCATTAGAAAAAGTAAAATCCACGACGTTTTGAAAATGTGAAGCATTTGCCAACACTATATGCCAAAAAGGAAGGGGACTTCTGGAGATTTGAAATACCGTATATGTAATTCGGCTATCAAGTAGCCATCTTCAGCGATGAGAGACAAAAGTCAACTAAAGAAAATAAAACCTTAGTGCTAGAGAATATATAGATAAGTTGGGGGGGGGGGGGAGGCAATTGCCAAGAATATCTCCCATTGCTTATCCACAGATTTTGCTGAATTTTTGAACATTATATGCGGTAAACCAAAAAGCATGGATGACAGGAAAGTTGTGGGGTCATTCTCTTCTTTTGTGCAAGTGTACACTTGCACAGCTCATCTATCAGTGTTGAGTACTGTATATTTTGTAAACGAAAATCACTACTCCGGATAAGTGGATAATTTCTTCCGGTCCCGACGTTATCAACTTATCGAAGTTCGATTGTATTTAGAATGGTAAACATTTATATTAAGATTCAACATTTTTTTATTATATCTTGGCGTTTAGCTTTGTTCTTTTTCTTATCTCGAATCTCAATTAGTTTCTTGTCTTCATTGAAATTCTGTTCTCTTGTTCTTGAGCTTGAATTTGTTGGTAATCCACTTTTCTTGGTTGATAGATATACGAGGGGCGATTGATAAATAAGGTCTCCATGGCTGTAACTTTTTT
>JAHWFO010079358.1:0-41713 GCA_023313115.1 Rhysida immarginata | reverse complement strand
TAAATTAGCCTGTCTAACGATGATGTACCAATGTATGAAGTTTCAATGTGCTGGCCTTATCTCTCGGTGGTCACGCCTGGGCCATGGAAGAAGTAGAATTCTACTTCTTCCATGCCTGGGCACTGAAACGTCATACATCATACATTGTTACATTACCTCAGTAGGGGATTGTAAATGGTATTTCCACCAATAACAAGCCCTAAATTTGCCTTTCTGATGATGATGTAACAATGAATGACGTTTCAGCGCCCAGGCCTTTATTATAGGTGGTATTGGTCGTAACCACCGAGAAAGAAGGTCTCCAGAATGAAATGTAATAATACATTGTTACATCATCATAGATAGGGCATTGCTATTCGTATTTTTACCAATAAAAAGCTCTAAATTTGCCCTATCTATGACGATGTAACAATGTATTACTTTCATTGCGGACGCCCTCTCTTTCGGTGGTTACGACCAACACCACCTAAAGATAAGGCCTGAGCGCGGAATTTCCATGGCGGAAACGTCATACATTGTTAAAACATCATAAATATTCATCTTTAATCGCATTTCTACCAATAATAAGCCCTAAATTATGACCAGGTATGATGATGTAACAACGTATGAAATGCCTGTCCACAGGCCTTCTCTTTAGATGGTGTTGTTACGGCCCAGTCGGCTACGTCTGTATCTCAGGAAACGAGGCCAACGAGAGACAGGCCAGGGCACTCAAAAATCACATGATCATCGGTGTCCGGGCAACAATCCATCCTTCATTGTTTCCAACAAACAAAAAATACTAATTGTTAAAATTCAAGCTGGAGACAATGAAGGATGAATTGTTGGCCGGACCTCGATGATCATGTGACTTTTGAGTGCCCTGGCCTGTCTCTCGTTAAAAGCGGTTAGAGCCTGAGTTGCATGAACCAATGAGCGTGAATAAAATAAGTACTGACCATTAGCCTCCTGTAACCGGCCGGGGGGAAACCAACTGCCCCCTGTAACCAAATAGGTTGGGGTATATATCATTATCTTGCCCCCGGAGGAGGACGTCGTAGACAGAACGCCGAAGGCGTTCGAGTAACGGAAAACAGTGACCAATGAGGCCCGCAGGGCCGAGAGTAGTAAAAATTTCCTGATTGGTTCATGCAACTCAGGCTCTAACCGCAAGTCTCTCGTTGGCCTTGCTCGTGAAAGCGTTTACGATACATTATGCTTGCTAATCATAAACAATCCTCTCCATAAAGACTTCACAATCAACAACGTTGATAGCATTGATGATCAATTTAGCAACAATTTCATGCAACAATTAACAACAAGAACAATGAACAACATGATTGCACTCTATAGATATTAAACTTAAATATGATATTACTTACCTATAAATGAAAGGCTATACCCTAACTACCGAGAGAGAAGGCCTCCGAATGAAACGTATTACCAGGGAAGAGGGTTCTCCCTCTTCGCTGGTAATACATTGTTACATCATCATAGATAGGTCATTGTTATTCGTACTTCTACCAGTGGGCGAGGTGAAAAATGCAAACGCCGAGTTGGGTTGGGGAAGCAATAATTATTGCTCAATTGTTAACGTATTGTTGACTATCGTAACAACAATGATGTTCTTCAGTAACTCAACTCGGTTAGTAGAGAGATTCAGCAAAGCGTTAACGTCAATGACGTATATTAAAGATAGACTCCGAATTCTATTGTTAACAACGGCAAAAAGTGAAGCAAATTGAGCCATGAGAGTTCTGGGCAGGAGTGAGCCATGGAGTAATTAGCTGTCTGGCTGGTTTGTTTTTGAAAATTTTGGACCCGAGGAATTATTAATTCAAAACCATTATTCAAAGTTGTTCTGCGTACAACTGTACAAATAGACAAGAAAAAAGATCAGGAATCATTGTCCACGAAAATAAATCAAAAATACGTAACTAAAATGAAAATACGTTACTGAAAGACAATCGAAACGAAATTGAAATTGAAACCATGATCGAAAAATTGTTTATAAAATATAATGATAAAATACTTCAAATACAAAGTAAACGAAAAGATAAACTTATCATTCCGTGATCGGCGTGTGAAAGAATTATTAATCAGCTACTCTCGTGTTTAGCCATGTGTTTTGCATCATCTTCACTCACTTTCAGCCATGACAGTTCTGGGCATGGAGCTTCCCAATTTGCTTCAAGTTACAACAATAGGATTCGGAGTCTATCTTTAATATACGTCATTGGTTAACGTGAACGTGAACTTGAAAATGAGTGACATCATCAAGTTCACGTCCACACAGGCATTGGTCTTGAAAATGTGCTTCAGCAAAGCGTTACTTCCCCTTACGAGTCCAAATGGCGTCACATACGTATGACATCATATGTTCTTATTACACATGCGCAGAGCACAAATATCCGCATCTGGTTCTTGCCTCATATACCTTCGTACGACATCGTACATTTTTAACCTTATATTCTAAATATTGTTTGTACAAAAAAACAATTATTCAATTATCATATCATAGATGTAAGTCTAAAAAACGCGTGTGCAAAATAACGGCATTTTATTTGTTCGTTTTATAAATATAAGCATAGGGAATGGCAAACGTGAACGTACCAGACCAGGCGTTGAATTCGCCATTATTTAACGTGGAGACGTGAAGCAATGACGTCAATAGCTCAGGCGTTTTTTTACCTCACGTCGACGTGAGGCAGCGTGGAGCGGACGTGAAGCCTCGACCTAGATTTACGTCATTCCTGCGCTATACGTCATTGCCAGGCCACACGTTTGCTTTGCTGAATCTCTCTATTGACTTCGTCCAATAATAATAACGCCGCCTAAAGAGAAGGCCTGTTCACTGAAATGTCTTACATTGTTACATCATCATCAGAGGGCGAAATTTAGGGCTAATTATTGGATTTCTACCAAAAATTAAGTATTTCTACCAATAATAAGCCCTAAATCTCGCCCTCTGATGATGTAACAATATATGACGTTTCAGTGAACAGGCCTTCTCTTTAGGTGGCGTTGATAATCAGCACACTAAATATGCCCTATCTATGATGAGAAGAGAGAGTTTACTGTCCTTGTCAACAAAAATTTTATTAGGTGTATACGTATTTCGGTCTCCTTGAGACCATTATTCAACACCAACTGCAATAATCAAGAACAATAACAGTCTATTTATATGGTATGTGGACACTTGGGACAGCCAATCAGCCGAGGGCCAATCAGAAACCGAAGCGAACACATTTACATAAAAATGATATGTGGACACATTTGACAGCCAATCAGCCGAGGGTCAATCGGAAACCAAAGCGAACACATTTACAATAATGATGAAACTATGAATAAAAGTCTTTTTTCAAGAACCAATCAACTAGTAGTACATACCGGGTGATTCAGTCAATTTCTGACCAATTCACTCTAATGACGTGCATTAGGGATAAACAATTGCAAGAATATGAGCGCCATATCGAATTTCTAAATAGTTGGAGTTTGTATTGTTGCAACGGCGCTGCATGAAAATCGTATTGTTCAAAAATGGCGTACGGATAGTTTGTGATGAAAGAGACTTCTTTCCACGGAGGCGGCGCACGGTCTGCCTGAACACCTTGTTTGACGAACCATAGTCTGCCTCCAATTTCTCCCCGAACTTCTCCCAGGCCTTGGCTTTAGCTGTTGATACTGTCTTTGCTGCTGCTTTTCGCGCCTCAGTGTACCGCACTCGACTCGAAGTTGACTTATTTGCAAGCCATAGCAAATAGGCTTCCTTCTTTGCCTTGACAGCTTCTTGGACTTCACCGTTCCACCACGCAGTCCTTTTCTCACCGCCCTGCGCCACACTCGGCCGCTTACGACCACAGCACAATGCAGCCGAAGTAATTATAGCAGTTTTAAACAACTGCCACTCCTCTTCAACAGTACCACGATCACCCAATAATGAAAATTATTTACATTTCTAATTTCTCCACAAAGATCCGAACAAGATCCATTACATAAAAAATCATGAAAAAATAATGCAGAATGATCCATAAACATATTTTTATATTGAAATATTTGAAATTTAGGCTTAATTGGATTTTAGCGCAGACCATTATCAAAAAGCCACTTAGCTATCCCTACTAGATCACTCTTTAAATTTCTAAAATTTAAATTGAACTCTCCTAAGTAAAGAATAACAAGATCATCTGCATAAGCATAAGCACTACCTAACAAATTAAGATTTAAAACATCATTGAAATATAAATTAAATAATAATGGTGCCAGAATAGTTCCCTGTGGTACCCCACGCTTAACTTCTAGCGAATCACTTAGTTTATTATTAAGAAATGTATATTGCGGCCTATTTTTAAGATATGTTCTGAACCAATTATTAACAATTCCGCGCACCCCAATTGCATTCAATTTTAACAGAAGATCATGATTCACGGAATCAAATGCTTTAGCTAAGTCAACATATACTGCTAAGGGATTGTTACCCTTATCCATAGCTTTAGCAATGGTAGAACTTACTAATTGTATTAATGGTTCGGTCCCTCCATTTTTACGAAAACCGTATTGTTTACCAGAAATAATATTACAAATATTGATAAATTTACTTAGCTTACTCATCATAGCTATTTCAAACACCTTCGCAAGTGGTGACGTTAAAGTGATAGGACGATAGTTACCAACAAAATCTCTATCACCTCCCTTATATATAGGTAGAACAACAGAGTTTTTTAAAATACGCGAAAAATTACCACGATCAAACGACAAATTCATAAGGAAAGATAAAGGTTTAGAAATAAGATCAACAATACTCTTAAGAACATATGAACTAATATTATTAAGAAAAAACCCGATAAGGTTTTCAAATCTTCTATATATATAAAGAAGGATGTTTGTGGGTCTGTGCGTCTGTGGGTCTGTGTGTACGTTTTTTATACAAATCTACAGTTTTATTCCGATCTTGATGAAATTTCGCATACATGACCTTCAAGGCATGTATAATTATCGATAAAAAATTATCGATTTCGGAACAATAATAATTATCGATAAAAAATCGATATTCATGGTTATGGCAGGGCATATTAATGAGAAATATCTCATGACCAACAATGGAAGGCAAAGTTTGTGCAACAATAGATATCAACAATGGTATCAACACACGCAATTCACAAACACTGTGTACGGACCAACAATATATATCTCATGACCAACAATGAAAGGAAAAGTTTGTGCAAGTGTAATTATCCCGGGCAACGCCGGGTACCTCTTCTAGTTCTTAATATATGATACCACCTCAGTATGTGTTACAGGGGTCAAGAAACAGGATATAGGGTTATTAATCATCTTATAATCACAAATATTTCCCATCCCAAAATCTTTGCAACAATTAATATAATAATCATTCAATACATTTGCCTCAAAATCAACTTTCTTATTATCAGTTGAGGACTTAGAACATTTTCTGTTCAATAATTCATTTATAATATTCCATTTTTATTAGCATTATTAACAGCTAAATTAACTTTAGATTGATAATAAAGACTTTTGGATAGTCTAATCTGTTTGGTAACCTCATTTCTAACTTTTTTATACTCATTACTTAAACAATTATTTCGAGGGTATTTCAATAATTTTTTACGCAAATTATTTCTTTTAGGTATCAATTTAACCAAATCAGTATTAATCCAAGGTTTTGAGATTCTTTTTCCAATATTGGAAACCACAACATAGCTAACTTCATCAATTGCTACCCTCAAAGACTCAACCAAAATATCCATTGCCAAATCAAAATCATCAATTTTTAGTATAATATCCCAATTCATATCAGCAACAACATTATACAATTTTTTAAAATTAATTTTTTGTGAGATAGAGTTAAAATTTCTTAAATGATCACCTTTTCCATGCAAACAAAATAGAATGGGAAAATGATCGGTAATATAATTTTTTATAACACAAACGTTTACATCTTTCCTTAAGTTGGAAGAGATAATACACTGATCCGGCGTCGTAGCAGAATCACTAGTAACCCTTGTAGGAATGTCTATAAGAGCCTTCAAGTGATATAAATGCAGTTTCTTTAAAAAATTCACAGCGTCCTCATCAAGTACATCACTCTGAAAATTACAATTCAAATCACCAATAATCACAATAGAGTCATTCCGAGCATTAAAAACCCTCTCAGTACATTCCTCAATGAAGGTCTTAATTGAGCTAGAAGGACTTCTGTAGATTGCGAAAAGATCAACAGAATTATCTTGAGAAAAAATACATTTTAAATGTAATATATCCGCAGAATTAAAAATCAAATTCATGTTACAAGAAAAAACACTGTAATGAGTATAAACCACTTGACACCACTTGCTCTATTTAGATCAGCACTATTATAATACATATTATAATTAGGTATGCCAAACAAGTCTAAGTTCTTCCCATAAAGCCAAGCTTCAGACAAAATAATGACATGAATAGTAAATTCAATCGAGGAAAGTAAAATCATCAATTCATCAAAATTTCGAGATATACTCCGAATATTTACATGTAAAAATAAGTAATCATCACTACTGAAAATCCGAAGTGAAGAATCATTAAAATCTTCGTAATAATTAGCATCAGTAGATGCAGATTCATCAACAGCTTTAAACATCACTCATAAAATCAAAGTTGATTTAAATCAGCTTCAGTCTTAATCCGAATAGCCTGCGAGCTATCATCCTTGTTTATGAAGATCAAGCCATTTATTGTCCAAGCATATTTAAATTTCTTATTCTTTTTCATAGACCTAGCTTTCCAAAACAAATCTTTAAAATATGGGCATAAATGCTCATTAATATAAACATCATATTTTTCAATGTATATACAAAATAAATAAAAAATAAGATAAAATAAACAAAAATAATTAATAAAAAATCAAAATAAAAAGCTGACGTTTCGGATAGAGACTATCCTTTATCAAAGCAAAAAGGATAATTCTCTAAAAGCAAATAGAATATTAGAGAATTATCCTGAAGTTATTAAAGTTGTATCGACAATCGACAATCGAACAGTGAAGTGTACATTTGTTAGGATGGGACGAAAGGAGCGCTTTCACAAAGCTCATCCAACCAGAATAAACTCCAAATGAAATACACTGAGGTAGTCAAGAAGCCTAACCAACCCAAGCGGTCTTCCATATTATACAAAAAAGAAAATAAGATTGACGATTGTCGAAATTTTAATTGTAGAAAATTTGTTCAATAAAATGATTTTACAGCACTTTGAATTCTTAATAGTCACTGGAAAACTGAAAAAAAAAATCGTTTTTAATAAATGCAAATTTAATATACAGCTAAAGTGATCTTTAAGCATTTCGGAATCTTACACCTGATTAATGGATAATGTTCCCCCCTCCTATTTATATACATGGGCTAAATCATGTAACCTCGTACATAAATGCTTCATTTTTGCTGAAAATAATACACACACAGGCCAATGAATTAGAAATCCGTGATGAATTACTGTACTGATATGTAAAGCGGGGTCACAGGTCAGAAACGATTGTGATATGCAAATGAATGCAATCATGTGAGGCACATGCTCATTCCAAGCTGCATGTACAGGGTAGGAACAAGCTGCAGCTGCTCAAGTTGAGCAAAATGGAGAAAACAGCAGACCTGTTTGAGTTCCAAAAAGGAGTTATTGTGAGAGCCCGTCTAACTGGAACTACGATTTCCAGGACAGTAAAACTGACTGGTATCTCAGAAGGTCAGGTCTCCAAGGTGTTCAATGCGTGGAAACGGAATCCACAAGAGTTGTCGAAACGGCAGAATTGTGGATCGAAAACAATCAACACAGACGGGGACCGACGTCGTCTGAGACGGATTGTGCGGCAAAACCGAAGGTCTACTGTGGAGCAACTGACGGCAGACGTCAGTTAAGGATCATCGCAACCCATCTCCTCCAGAACAATGCGCCGAGAGTTGAAGCGAATAGGGATGGGAAGTCGCATGCCAGTGAGGAAGCCCCTGGTGTCAGCAACAAACCGGAAAGTTGGCCTGTAGTGGTGTAAAGAACGGTGTGACTGGACAGTAGACGACTGAAAAAAGGTGATGTGGTCGGACGAGTCACGTTACACATTGTTTTGCACCGATGGCCGGCAAAGAATTTGGCGGCAGCCCCACGAAGCGATGGACCCCTTATGTGTTGTGAACACAGTTCAAGGTGCAGGAGGAGGTGCCATGGTATGGGCCATGTTTTGTTGGTATGGCAAGGGTCCCCTGATATTCCTTGACAGTCGGGTGAAAGCCAAAGACTACCTGAACATTGTTCCAGATCAAGTCCATCCTGCAATGGTGCATTTCTACCCAAATGGTGACGGGTTCTTCATGGACGACAATGCTACTGCAAGAATTGTTCAGGAGTGGTTTTCTGAACATGACACAGAGTCGCAACATCTGCCGTGGCCAGCGCAAAGTCCGAATTTGAATTCGATCGAGAATGTTTGGGACATGTTGGAAAGAGACATTCGTCGAAGGTATCCGATTCCGTCTACTCTGCAGGACCTGAAGGTTTCTCTGACGAATGCATGGCCTGCGATTACCTTACCTGCATTGCAACACCTTGTAGAGTCCATGCCAAACCGCGTAATTAAGAAATGAAAGAAGCTGCAAGGCAGTATGGGAAAGCCACGTTACCAAGAGTCATCTCATTCTGATCAACGCGCAGCCAATAAAAAAGAAACTGAAACTAGAGGCTAAAATGAAACTGAAACGGTGCTTCATGTTTTTGAGCACTACGCGTGCGCAGTCGGAGACTACTTTACGGGGCGGAGGTAAAAAAAAAAAAAAAAAAAGTAGTGACGTGCTTTCCCACACTGTCTCTCTATATAAAAAAGCTACAAGGCAGAGTATATAATAACATTCACATACATAAGCAACGTCACAGGTCACAAAAATGCAAAATGCGTTGTGCAATGTTTTCACGGACGGTCATTGCCGTGGCGTGTGAAATAAAGAAACTAAAGATCTCTTCGCATTATCGACGATCTATGCGCAATCGTCACCACCAAATCGCGGATCGCCAATGACTATCCGCGGAAATATTCTACAAACATTTTTCAATATTAACGATATTGTAGAATATTGAAGAAATTTTGCTTATACAAAGTGCAAACAAATAATGTCGACAAAAAAAAATAATGGGGGAAAAAATGGGAAATATGAAAAAAAAAAATTGAAAAAACGTTTCAATACTACAGGCATGACGTCCTTTATTATTACAGACCTGTTTTACTGAACAATTTCCATTGTTGCTTTTGGCGTTTCTCAATTTTACCATGGCGCTGTTTAACCTCCCTTTTTTACCAACTGAAATAAACAAAATGTAGTGCAAACAAAATAAAAAAAATACATAATGTATTAATTTTTTTTGCATAGAATCTTTTATTTTAAAACAGAGTTAAACAGCGAATAAAAAGAAACCTAAATTTGGTTATTGAAATGAATGCTTATTCAGTTTGTTTTTAACGTCACTGTAAAGTCACCTGACCATCTTAGTCCAAACAACAATGTAACCTTCATTCTTGGAAACAATCAGAGATGGAAGTTAACCAGTGCCACGGCAAAATTGAGAAATGCTAAAAGCAACAATGGAAATTATTCAGTAAAACAGGTCTGTAATAATAAAGGAGGTCATGCTACAGGAATCGAACCCAAAACCAGAATATCCACAGATACTGATGTTAACCACTGCGTTACCGCTTTTAAGTTCTATACTTTTCTTCTAATTTGGCTTATCTGGCATTACAATATTTTTTTTCCCTCCGTAACGAATAGCCATTGAGTCAAATCCTTTTACACTAAAGGTATACTAATGTTGTAGCTTGAGCTAAAATTTCAACCAATCAGCGATTACATGTCCGTGCGGTCCCCTTGTAAGCTAATCGAGGTATTTTATCTTTTAAGATGAGAATTATCAAGAGTGCATTTTCCTTGTGCTCTTGTTTTTACAGACAACGCATTTCGAAACGTGTCATGTGTCAATAGGGCGGGGCGGGGGGGGCAAATTTGTTAGAAAATTGTGGAAAAGTACTCCAAATACCAGCTCCATCTTTGTTGAATAAAAAGCTAATAAAAATACCCCATAGTTTCACTGTGTACATCTTATTTTCAGCAAAAATGAAGCATTTATGTACGAGGTTACATGATCCTCTCCCCCTACTCCTCCTTGGCTAATAAATAGGAGGGGGGGAGGAACATTATCCACTAATCAGGTGTTAAGATCCCGAAATGCTTAAACAATACATTGTGTATTAAATTTGCATTTATTAAAAACTATTTTGTTTAAGTTTTCCCGTGACTTAAGAATTCAAAGTGCTTCATTAAGCATAATACTAGTCCAAAACTGTAAAATCATTTTATTGAACAAATTTTCTACAATTAAAATTTCAAAAATTGAGTTATTGAAGGAAAATATATTTTATTAAAATAAAATTTCCATTCATTGAAGACCAAGGGAGTGACAAGAAGAAAAATTATGGTGTAGCAGCAACGGGTTGTTGTGTACAACCAATGAGGAGTTTGAGCTGCTCCTCGGTCCCCGGTACAGTACTAAGAATTCCCTCCACCTTCTCCACCATCTTCCCGCCATCTTCCGTTATTTTAAGCTTGTCTAAAGGATGGAATATAGGTAAATATAAAATCTAAAAAAATAAATATATATGAAGATAGTTTTTCACATACCTGTAACCTAGGTAAATCTTCTATATTTTGCGAACAATTTCATTCCTGAAAAATTAAAAACTAAATTTAGTCAATAATTCCTTAATAAGTCCATTACATGCATGGACAGGCACGCACAAAATACCATAATGCATTAATTTACTCCTTAATATGGAGATATATCGCCACCCGTTTTATTTACAGTTTGAACTTTTCGAGGTAAGCTTTCAAATCGTATGTTCATATATGTTAGGCCTATAGCCCGGTGCCCAACTGTTCCACGCAATGATGTGAATAAAAGGACAGATTAAGAACTGTTCCACGACACCCGACCCAGGTATGCCACAGATTAAGGTATGTGTTCTTAATCTGTGTGTATGCCGTAACCAACAGCAAAACTGCCACCATAGTCTAAGGAAGGCGATCAAGTTCTAGAATTAGTGTGTTCCGGCATTACAAGCACACATGACAAGACCAATTGATGTAAGAAAATGCGTTTTAATGTTACTGAATAACTATATTAACCCAGATTAAGGTGTAATAATAATAATAACTTATTGTGTTGATAAATTAACAATCAAAAATTAAAAGATCAAGATTGCAAAATAAAAATTACATCTACTCAACAGAGACAATAAATTTAAATGAATAGTTTTCCCATAAAAGTCTTAAACTGTCCAACTCGTACTTAATAATTGTCTATTAAATCAAATAGTTCTTATCACTTTAATTATTCAGTCAGTGCACCACATATAAACGTTAATGTCATTTTTGGATAAAAACTGAAAAGTCACTAGAAAGATATATAGTTTACTAATACACTAAGACTATATTAACGCACTAACAATGCCTTACAAGTGTCCGAGGACGCGGGTTCGACCCCAGCCGAGGACGACGAGGATTTTTTTCAGGGGGGAAATCCTGAGATCACGCACTTCCTTCGGAAGGGAAGTAAAGCCGTTGGTCCCGTGTAGTCGTTTGCCAGCTGCACGTTAAAGAACCCTTGCGAGGCAAAATTTGCGGCCCCTATAAACGCCGTCCTGAAATGACTATGGCAGTTGAAAAGGACGTTAATACCAAACAAACCAAACCAAGCCTTACAAGTGTTCCTTAGCCCCTTATAAATTCATGAAAGCCTAAGTTTTGATAATCAAAAGAAATTTTCACTTATTAATCAAGTCAGATTTGATTAACTCACTTGCAGTAAACTTAATTGGAAATAGTTCAAAGACTAGCCGGAAAAACTTTTAAGATTAACAAACAGCTGAATACTCACCAATATTACAGTCCTACCTCAGTTTACAAGAAATTTAAACACACTGCTCTTGGATCCGTTCAGGATACGCAAATTGAACTGTCATGGTATCTTCAAGTGAGCTTGTTCTCTCCTACAACCAAATGTCGTTATATCATCAGTACTGAAGGCTTAGCTACCTGCTGCAGATTCGCTACAATGTGGCTCAGCAATTCCATGATTTTCCAAAAATTCCAGCTGTGGTTGGGTTTAATACAGGCAACACCTCCTTGAAAGAAAGCCTCACAACTGAAAAGTCATGCATTGTTACATCATAAGTCGACCAAATTTGTAGAAATACGATCAACAATGATCGAATTATGATTTTACAATGTATGACGTTTCACAGTTGTGAGGCTTTCTTTCTAGGAGATGTCGATACAGAGCCATCCCTAGGCTTGCCAAAGCCTAACTCCAAGTAATGCTGTACAAGGCTTGCCAAAGCCTGTATCCATCTTGTCAAACGTTGAGGGGCTTGTCAAAGCATCCTTTATCCCAAAAAGTTTTATAGTTAAGACTAACTGTGATCAAATGATAGCACTTCTTGCTATTCTGAATGCTTCAGCACAAGATCAACTGCTCTCAAGATTATACAGAACACGTCTGATGTGAAAATGCCAACAAACACTATTGGAAGGGGGGGGGGGGGGGCGATGTTCAAAAATTCCGGATCTTTTTTTCAAAAATTCCACTGAATCGGACCTTTTTCCGTAATGGGTTGGTCGTCGACCCCCCTCGACCCCCTCCCCCTGGCTGCGGGCCTGAATTGAATGTTATTAATCCAAGCAAATAGGGAATTATATATTTAACACATTAAAAATGAAAAAATAGTCCAAATTAATTAAACAGAATGAACAAGTCTATTTACATTTGCAAACTGTTGGCTGACTACAGAATTAGAATCACCACCCCTTACCAATATTACTCATGGTAAGAAAAAGGCTCAATTGCACAGAAACTACAATTACTGGCAACCTTTTTATACACAACACTTTTGTAGTCTTCACAAAACAAAGAACTAACTATAATGCATAGAAAACATGCTTTGCATTATATTAATCAAAAAATAAACCATTCTGTGATTATCAACACAGCATAATAACTTACTGTGTTTCTCAGCTCTCAAAATTCCATCCTGTTGCCTACACAGCCACAGCAGCAACTCTCTCAACAATCAAACTCATGCCATTGTTAAAGGAGGAGCAGAGATAGCAATAAAATTTTTTCACACAACAATGACATGGCAATAAAATAGCAAAGCTTAAATTTAACTATAAATAAATAAAATAATTCAAATTAGCTGACAGTATAACAAGATATTTTATAAAACAAAAACAAATCACTGACGGAACGTCACACCGCTAACAAAAAAAAACAAAACAAAAAACAAAAAAACAATGAAGCGCACGTGCACAAACTAGTACCAATCCGATTTGGAAGGGGAAATTCTTACCTTTATTTGAAACCTCCCTCTAACGGAAAAATGATCAAAATAACACTATCAACGAATTATTAGATACAGTCAATTAGCCATTTTCAGTTTTCTAGGGGGTATGGCTTGCGCATGCACTGTGGTTGCCTCCGACAGGCAGAGCGTTTCCGATTGGAGCCATCCCAGCTTCTCTACTGCTTCTCCCAGCCAGCCGCGTATAAACGTTGGGTCGTGTAACATCGTATACAGCGTAAATGACCTTAAACGATTGAAAATAGCTGATGTACTGAAGATGCATAAAGAAGCCGTTGCTTCTGATGGTTTGGAGAAACTGTTAAAGTCCCAGGCGAATGAACAAATCATTCTATACCAAAAGCAAGCTAAACCACAGCAGAAACCAGCTTCGGACCTTAAAATAAATTATAAACCAAAATTCCTAATATACAATAAAAATTACACATGTTTGTTGTACATTGTAAGTTTTATGTAATTTTTTTTGTACCGTATATAAGGAATTTATTGTTTTGAGATAACCATGTTGTCACATTGATTTAATTATCTTGTTCATTTTAATTTTATGTATTTACGAAATAATGATTATTTTATAAGAAACAGATTATTATTATGTAGGTAGCCTTTTAATTATTATCTAGGTAACCTTTAAACGATTAATCGTAGGCCTTGGTGGCTCAGTAGTTGCGTGATCGTCTCTGATGCCCGTGGACGCGGGTTCGACCCCGGCCGAGGACGACGAGGATTTTTTCATTGGGGAAATCCTGAGATCGCGCACTTCCTTCGGAAGGGAAGTAAAGCCGTTGGTCCCGTTTGCTGGCTGCAAGTTAAAGAACCCTTGCGAGGCAAAATTTGCGGCCCCTATAACGCCGTCCTGAAATGATCATAGCAGTTGACCAGACGTTAAAACCAAAAAAACGCACCAATCAACGATTAATCCTTGTAGGCTATGATCAGAAGGAACGCATGGGTGTATGCAAGCCTCCATAGTAAGGATGCAGCGTTTCATCGGGCAACACACATTATGCGATTATGCGTCCATGTAAATCAGCCTTAACGAGCAGCCTATAACCACGGATGAAGAAATATTATAAGACAGTATTTCTTCATCCACGTAGGAGGAATCGGAAATTTCGAATACGTACTCGCCTCTGCTGTAGCTGAAAAACTCAGGTACTTGTGCCAAATCAGTTGTTCAGCCTGTCGGAAGCAATGTTGGAGCATGCGCGCGTTCTCCGTCCCCTCTGCTGAAAAGACCTAATAAATAACGAGGCAAAGTATATTTCACAGTAAGTAATTAAGGAAACTCAAAAGTACTGTCCGCAATTGTTTAGGCATTTATCCCATTTACAGAATGCCATGCTCGTACACCCACAGCAATATGCGGTTAATATGACCCGCTCGTGAGAGTCCTATGATTCTTCCAATACGACCCATTTAAAAGAGTCATTGGACACAGATGTCAGTAAGAGTTGTTTGACCCGAATTTCCGAGTCGCCATTCTCGGGTCAATTGACTCGACTGTACAAGTCTTAAGACTCATTAAAGGAATGTTTACTATACGCGTATATACTTATTTACACATTTTTACATCCATATTTATATACTTTCACAGCTACTTACACATTTATATAGTCATATATACACAAGTTTACACACGTGTATACACAATATACACAAGTTTACACACGAGTATACACAATATACGCAAGTTTACACACGAGTATACACCTATTCACACAGATTTACATAACGTCTATACATCTATTTACACAAGTTTATACTTTTGTACACATCTGTATAGCATATTTACACATTTATACACAAAGGGACACAAATTTGCACACGTGTATACCACAGGTTTACACATAGTTACATAGTTATCCTGTTCATGCTTATGTACACCTCTATACAGCTTATTTACACAAGTTTACATATATGTGCACATATTTACACACGTGTATAGACAATTTACGCATCTGTACAATTTATGTACATAAGCTTACACAAATATGTACATAAATTTACACAATAAATATGTACATAAATTTACACAATAAAAATAAGTGTACACACGGATATACACGTATTCACATAGGTTTACATACGTCTATACACCTATTTACACAGGTTTACACTTTTGTATAGCATATTTACACATTTATACACACAAGTACACACATTTACACACGTGTATACACCAATTTACACAGGCTTACACACCTATTTACAAAAATTTACACACGTGTATACTGATATTTACACATGTTTACATATGTATACCGACCTGTATTTGTATTTTATCATCTTTATAGTCAAAATTCGCCAGCAGAGGATAGAAGTCCAAGCTTATAGGCTGAAAAAAGGATTTTAATGATAAATCTGTTGCTAAATTCTAAAATAACGATCGCCGTGTTCATACAGTTGACAGCTCTTGAACGGTAGACAACAATAGGAAGAGAAACGAAATATTATTAAAATTTTTAAACATCAATTTTTTTTATAAAGTCATTTATTGATTTAACAATACATTCAACTTATAATGTACAGTACAATAAATTCACCATTACTTAACAGAATTGATTTGCACAAAAATCAAGGGATTATTTTTATTTATATTAATATTTAAATCTGCAAGATCCCTTTTACATTCCTTTGGGTAGGCTAAATGGAAACTATTACGTATTGCTGACGAGGAAGGCTCATATTAAGTATCCTTGGCAATCTGAAATACAGAAAAAAGGATGAGTTTTAGATCACTTATTTACACTCCCTACAATAATGGAAAGGGGAACGGTGACATTTTATTTTAATTTAAATTTAAAATGAATTTAGTCACCAATCTTGTAAAAACTTAGGAGATGAAAGAAAACTCAAGGATGTAGTCTATTGAAGATGTTGTTGATGGTAGAAATAAAACCAGTCTATTGAGGATGTAGATGAAGTTCTTGTGCAGATAATGTTGATAGGGGAAAACGATAATCTTGAAGTACAGATGAAATTTTGAAGGGTTGATCCAAATTTTTGGGATAAATTTCATATAAAGTTAATCATTTAAACTCCTTAAATCAACATTTTATTTTAGTTAATACCATATTCGACCTTCTTACTTTCCGATACATAGCTTCCGGTGTTAGATCCATTCTTGCTGCGAGAAACTAGCCATGTCGTTAGCAGTCGATAATAATGAACACTGTTCAGTGGAAATGCATTTCAGATCACAGCAAGTAAATAAAAAGTAATCGAACAATAATAAATAAAAAAACGAGTTAGCAAATAAATTTGGAACTATTAAATAAGTATAATTTACGTTTAAAAAAGTTTAACTTACTTAGATTACTGTTTTCATTCAGTTTTTCTTGAACTGGTAAAATTTGACGGAGCTAGACGAACAACGTTGGAGAATGCTTATTCAATGTTGGGTTTTTGAGGGAGTCTGTTCTCGCACTCGGAGTTGAAGAGACTATCCCTACCAGTCCCTACTGATAGATAGTCTTTAGATAACTTGTCCCATCCATATTCATATTAAAGAGTATTAGTTCTAATTATTTTGTATTAATCTTCTTACTAATACGAACAGCGAAATCGTCCAGTATCGCTATCCGCCATGTTTTCGTAACTCTACCGGAAATGATTCCCATTTCCTATGCCTTGGCTCGTAAAGCTGTGTGTGGCGCTGTTAGATGAGTCGAGGGTTCGTAAACACTTGAAGATGGATGGTACAACTTATCTACGAAGTACTGTATTCTTCTAATCGAGTCAGAGAGCTATAACCTAATAAAATGAGTCCTACGATCTGGAAATTGCTGTGAGTGTAGAAATCCTTCAGCTGAAATACCAGTTGCGTACACACTCCTCGATTTAATCGTCCGTTAAGATGTGGAAATAACATGGGGATAGATCTTAACTACAGGTGGAGAGGCTGAGAGACTTCCCACTTCAACTTCTGCAGACGTTTCTTTGTTGCGTTAGCTGTATCAGCACCTCCTAAACAGAAAGCCTCTGCACGGAAACCGTGATACATTGTTACATCATCATCATAATAGTGCAAATTCAGGGCTTATTATTGGTAGAAATACGAATAACAATGCCCTACTTAGATGATGCAACAATGTATGACGTTTCCGTGCACAGGCTTTCTCTTTAGGAGGTGTTGGCTGTATGCGGTCTAGCATTGTCGTGCAACAGGATGACGCCACGAGAAATTTTGCCGGGACATTACGATTTGATTCGAAGTCTTGAGACACCCCACCTGTTACTTCCACATCTTCGGCGACCTCAAAAAAGCCCTGCAGGGGCAACGGTTTCAAACTGACGATGAAGTCAGAGTGCATGCGCAATTTGTTCAAATAGCAGCCAAATGATTTCTACGAATATGGCATTCTGCAACTAAAGTTACAATTGGACAAATGCCTAAACAATTGCGGACAGTACTTTGAGTTTCGTTAAATATTTACTGTGAAATATTCTTTGCCTTATTTATTGACTGTACCTCGTCAAATGAATCAAACATGTTACAAATATAACACAGCACTGAAATAATATTCAAGTAGTAATTTCATGATTTTTACAAAACAAATATCGATGAGAAGAGGTTTATTTCTTATGGTGAATTGGAGCGACATAACTAAACGGTAAAACTAATGCATGCGCGTTTTGAATTATTTCATTCTTAGCGGCGATAGATTGTGGAGGCAACCGATTTTTCAGAGGCAGCCATATTCGGGCTAGTTTTTTCTTCAGAATGTCTCAGTTTCAGAATTTCAAATGCAGCCTAGTTATCATGAAATAAAGAAGTTGGGTGCAGTAAGAGCGGAGGGGAGCAGGATGTCATATATAGATTTTGCCCACTTGATAACAGGTTACGAATGCGTAAATCGAAGCAATGTTCACTATGGCTAGATATTGACTAGATATGAATCTATTCAGCTTATCAAAAACAGTCTCCCTTCTTGTCACTCGGTCTCTACAATCCATGAAAACAATTTCAGTACATAAGCACAAGAAAGTGCACACATGACTACTGTAATCAGCGAACTAACTTTTATATAAGCGGGCGCTAGACTGAATCACTATTAATATTTTAAAAATTAAATTTCTAAAAATTTCTCCAAAAAACTACTATAATTCAATCATCGATAGTTGTTAATGAAGTTTTCCTAGCTTTAAATAGATGTCGGTGTTCGACGTCTTTTCGAAGATTATCGACTTCTTTGGAAACGTACTGGAGAAAGAAATTGCATGAATATCCGGAGACCATTTATGAATATGAGCTTTTAAAGGACAACAAAACAATAGCACAATATCGTTACAGGAGAATATTGTCTATTTCCCTGATCTGTTTAGGTTCATTTGTTTTTCTTTGTTTCTACTAAAAATCTATTCCACATTTTATTTCCCCCTTCCCTCGCCGAACCCCCCCATGTAAAATCCTGGTTACGCCCCTGCATTCTGCCTTTATCCCACGTCCTTGCCATTAAGGTCACATGACTAACATGACCACGTTTCCTTTATAATACTTTTAAAGTAAACAAATTAACGCCTGCTCGGGTGGCCAACCGGGTATGGTGCCGCGCTGGAAACGAATAACCGCGGGTTCGAATCCAGCCGCTGGCCAGCGTCAGCTGTGAGGCCATTATTGTTCTGAGATGTGATTACTCTGTAACTATGGAAAAAAACCCTTACGGGTTTTCTGCGAAAGCAGTTTTTGTTTTCCATTTCTTTATTTTTTTATTTTATTTTTTTCGTCGGACCCTCATCTTTCACTTTCAACTGTGTTATCAGATTCTGTTTTTACAGAAGCAAGCGTCCCTGAAAGTGTGAAAGCGTTTTAAATTTTTATCGTTTCCTCTTAGGCTACACTGAATATTTTTTAGAATGCAACTCTTTTATTGTTCGCTTTATTCCACTTTTTTTTTCTTTGAAGGTGAGTTATTACCACGGTCTTTCAATCTAACATTGAAACTAAAACAGACCTGTTTTAAGCGCACAGGAATGCGGTTTAGGGCAGTTTCATGATTTAGTCACTAGGAGCGCCACGTAAACCCCTTAACTGAAGCTCTATAAACACGTATATATAGAGCTTTACCCTTAACTATAGTGGCTAGAAGAATAGTGTGACAACGGCTACTACTCGCAATGCTACATGGTTGATTCCCGATTTGATGATAGTAGCGGTGGCGCTGCAATCGACATAGATGCGAGTTACCTGGGAGATGAAATGGAAATCTTAGGATTAAAAAGGAGGGTTTTTTCAGCTGTATTTCGGGTGACTTAAGTTTATTTATAAATATTTTGTATATTTCAGGTAATTGTCTTCCACAGAACTTGAGAATACCTTTTAACGTTAAAATAAATGAAAAAATCTGCTGTTATAAATAAGTTGAAATATAAGATCAGAGATGGATGAAGGTATCCATCCTTAATAAGATAAAGCATGGAATATGAGCCCTTCCGAGCCAGAGAAATTACATTTTGTGTAATTAATCATTAAACAAAGATCTGCTAAATTAAGTCTAATAAAATATCAACATAAAATCTAATAATAATATAATGCTGTACACAGCTGGCTACCGTACAAATGATAAAAAATGAATTTTCACAGATGTTTCAGGAGAAAAAATTCAAGAGATGAGGCGTTCGCCCCTGTAACTCGGAAGTTCTCATATGTGGAATGCACAATATTGAAAAATATATAGATATACAAAGAGAATATCTTTTTTCATATAAAATTCATTTATCACATGAATAACCACCAATTACTTTTTTATGTGATGATAAAATATTAAATATCAGATATTTTAGGTTAATAGTTTTGAAAAAAAATTTCTTATTATTTTTTAAAAAAGGAAGATATATAATAAATTTGTATTTAAAGCTGTTTTGATTGCATTTCGTTATTTAAAAATAAGGACTTTTTAAAAATTATTCTGAATTTCTTAGATTTTACGTAAAGAAAAAATAAATGGGAAATATAGACAGAAAAGTGGTTATTGAAATTTTAAAATGCAACAATACGAAGAGAAGGGCTGCTATTTTATTGCAAAACTAAAATCAGATGAAGAAATCAAAAAACTTATCTAAAGAAAATAACTCAGTGTGAAACGGTCGTGTATTTCACTATACGATAATTGAAAAAGAATAAAATCATTTGAAATTAAAAAATACTGCAAAAATCATCTCTAAATTAAAAACAAAAAGGGGGGAAGGTCGAAATAGTATTAAAATGGTATATTATTTAATGTTCTGGAATGAAAATGAAATAATAAATCAAAGTTATAAATTTTATGAAGAAATTAATGGAGCCTTATTGATGTAAAGCTCTGGATGTTTAGCTACTATGTTGATGTAGCTGCCATCTGGCGGCATCATCGTTCGAGGAATCAGATTTGAACGCTCGCTGCCACACTATTCTTCTAGCCACTATAGTATTATTAGGCTATGCTCTGACTGCCAATGAATTCAGTTGTTTGTTGTTTGGGAATCTCAAGATCGAAAACGAAAACGGAAGAAATAATGATTAAGAAAAATTTAATTTTAAGATTTTTTCTCTATAATCTACATTAGATAGAAATTATACCTTTTATTTTTGCATAATTATATAATATTGTTACTTTAAAAAAAAATAAATTAAAAACTAACGCTGTTATTCAGAAAAGTGAAAAGGTGGAAGCGCCGTTTATTTTAAATGCTGAATCTCCTTTCGAACGAGTCTAAGAAGATGGCGGGGAAATTGAAGCTGGGGATATAGCAGCCTGCTTTGGGATTTTGTGTTTTATTTTCATATTTTATTTTAACAGCTGTTTTCATTCTGATTTATGAAAAAATAACAAAGTAATATGAGATTTCACTGCTTTATATTTTTCATACGCTAAGAAAAAGAGTTTGAACACTTAATTTTGAACAACATTAACAACAACAACATCATCGGCAAGAGTCTTCTTCTTCTCCTTCTCCTTCATTTCGAGTAATTATTATTTTTTTAATTTAAAATGGATAAACAATATCAGTTGGCTAGTGATTATGAATCAAGCGAAGATCCAATAAGCTCAGATAAATCATTAATAGATTCTCAGTCGGAATCGACGGTGACTAATGTGAAGCCTCGACTCGTCAAAAGTGATTCCAATGCTATGATCGACAAGAAAATTCTCGTCAAATTCAATTCGCTCATTAAAACGTTGAAGGTTAGTTTAGCTTAGTTTAATTAGTTGCTTAGCACACACAATTCATTGTCTAGCAATTGATCAGCTTCCCCTACCTCATCAAAGGACCATTTTTAATATTTCAGGAAACAAGATGCAATTTGGTGATTGTTGACCAAATTATTGGAAGAGATAAAAAAAGATTGCGATCTAATAAGGTTTGTGCGTTTTTTTCATCATTGAAATACACTTAGTCTTATCCACCATTGACGTAGTTGATGGGTTGTATTAATCTAATGATAACCCTGCCATAAAAGAAAAATGATAAAAAAAAACAAACAAAAACAACGAATTTTGCAATAACACTATAGCCAAAGTATCCACACACTCCCTGTTGTAGAATCAGAGACTCCTGAGGCACAAATAGGGTGTTGATCCACCTTTTGACTTAATGAATTCGGCTGGCTGTGCCGGAGTGCTCGGGAGCTCTGAAAATTGTTCAACCGATACCGCACCTTGGACCAGGCTTCCCCCTGGTCGTCTGCAAAATCAAATGGCTGCCTCAAAGGCTAAAATTAACGAGATATTTATACGAGGGCAAATCAAAAAGCCAGTTCTACGAATTTCTTTCACAGCAACTCATTTGTCAAACAAGACGACATTAGGTGTGCAGGAGTAGCAGTTCATTACTTATTTTTATGTACAGGGTGATTATAATTAAAGTTTAAGTTTCAAAACGCTATAAAAAAAAATGACGTCCAATTGGAACGGAATGTTATTGAAGAAGGGGGAAAGCTTATGGCATAAGATAAAAAAGTAGGTCCAAATTTTAGCAACAGATGGCGCTGTAAGCATCAGAATATGTAAATAAAAATACCTGCCATGCGCACCACTCATTTAATTTGTTATAAAAACGCCAGGTACACTGCTTTTCCTCATTCTGAACGTGACGCCGGAGACACTTCGATCAGTTGTGGAACATGCTGTTTCTCGATTTCAACTTGTTGCACACAACACTGGACAGCAAATTGAACATGTTTTGCGCCAGTCTCCCGCAACTTAAAAAACCGATTTGATGGATGCTTTGCACACTGAACAGTACAGTTGTCTTAACGTGTAACTTGCACCTTAGCCTTTGTTTTACGATTCCTTTGTCATTTGTAGTCGAAATTCTGACTCTTACAGCGCCATCTGTTGCTAAAATTTAAACCTACTTTTTTTTCTTATGCCATAAGCTTCCCCCCTTATTCAATAACATTTCGTTCCAATTGGACGTCATTCTACTAAGTGGTTCTTTTTTTATAGCGTTTTGAAACTTAAACTTTAATTATAATCACCCTGTATATCCAGGGATGTGCCCACGAGGGCAGGAGCAGGTTATATGCGGCCCATAAAAAAACCGCCGACGCTCGCAAGCAATTCACTGTGTAGCCTACACGCAAAATATGAAATTGTATGCCTGTAGCACAATTTTGAATTCTCTGCCATCTGATTTTCCCAGCGATACTGTTTGGAGCATTAGTGGCACATCGATCAATTGTGTCATACAATAGATTAAAAAAAACTCACGTGTTTCTTTCATCATCAAGGAAGTTTTTGTCATTTGTGATGTGAACGGGGCCAGTGAAATAACGGGCCTCAGTGCGGAAAAGTCACCTGACCATAGTAGTTTGAGTAACAATGTAATCTTCATTGTTTTCATCTTGGATTTTAACAATCCGTAATTTTTCATTTGTTGGAAATAATTTAGGTTGGATTGTTGGCCAGACAAATATAGTCGGGTGACTTTTCCGCGCTGGGGATCGTTATTTCGTTGACCACTTGATGTGGATGCGGTACAAGCAAATGTGCATTAGTGGTACTGTGTTTTACAATGCCTGGCCAAAAAAGGCCTCTGGGTTACCAAATAATTATGGACAGTTTTAATTATGGCAAAAGCTTTCAGTGGACAGTTCTAATGAAGGAAACAAACACGAGGACAAAGAGTCTAAACAAAATATGGACATGGGCCTACTAGTTTCTGACTCCGGTGTGACCTACTGTACTGTTTCTCATTTTATTGTCAAGAAATGTGCTAAAAGTCCAACTGGAATTATTTGGGGGGGGGGGGGGAGATAGAGTCGGACAACCCACATTCATATTTTCCTGGGCACATCTCCAGATAGCCATCACTGATGGCAATGCATTTTCGCCACCGTGACACCAACTTGGATATGCCAGCTGCATAAAACGTCATCAGCTGCTGGTGTATTCACTGCTGCACAGCATGTGGAACAATCAATGCAATATCCTACACTGCCATGCTTACCAAGCTACGCCGTGCCTTACGTGATAAGCAACAGAGTGATCACGTCCGCCTCCTTCACGGCAACGCAAGGCCACACGTCGCTATGGCTCAAGGAAAAAATCACTAGGTACGACTGGGAAATCATGGACCATCTGCCACACCAGTGATGGCGCTAGGCAAAATCAGCATGGCACAGTGCCATGCTGCCCCTCGGCCCACCCACGCTCCCTCTTGGCGTTGCACAAACGCAAGAAACTGAATTCAATAAATGCCAACAATGTGCGGCTTAAGTGATCATTGTGGCGTAGGTGATTTAATTAAACTGCTACGTACATTCATTTAAAATATTAACTAACTGCATTAGTTTAGTTGGTAGCCGTGACGAGCTGTTCATCGCGTTACTCCTTGTGCTTTTTTTATCCTCCGTGCTGACAAGTCGAGCCTTTTGTATTCGTGTGCGGTGGTTTCCTGTGGTCGCTTTACTGTCAAAACAAATCGCTTCGTCCGTGAGAAGTATTCCTCAATAAGCTTTCACGTTTAAAGTAGCATTGATAAAATGTTGAGGGATAATACAGATCTATTGTATGAGGTATAAAGTTTAAAATCCTAATGCAATCATTATTCGCAATTTTATCCTGCAAAAATAGTGCATAAATTATTGAAAAATATACTTTAAAAACTATTGAGGACTGTACCACCAGATGACGTCTTTTTGTGGCATCACAAAGGAAGGAAGAGATTAGCCTAGAAGAAATTAGAAAGCCTTAACGTGCCCTAATCGCATACAGATTCCGAAGTTAGCATTAGGCCTTAAAAATATAAATGCAGATCACTGAAATGCATGTACTTTTATTAACTTTAAAGTAAGAATTTAGCTGCATTCAGTGCCCCATTGCCTTCGAGCTCGCCATGCTGCCCTTTGTTTCTGTAGCCATCACTGCATACATTCCAGATTGGCATCCTAGGATTATCGTCTCTTTAGCCCGATGAAGCCATTGGCTGGCCAGCACTTCTCGTCTAATCGTGAACTGCAACATGTGTGCAGCTTTGGTTACACCAGCTCCCGACGATGTTTTATGCAGCTCCGTCGGTCGTGGATATATAGAAAAATAAGTAATGAACTCCTGCACACCTAATGTTGTCTTGTTTGACCAATAAATTGGAAATGGTGTGAAAAAAATTTGTGAAACCGACTTATTGATTTGCTCTCGTAAATTGTTGGATAACTTTTCATTTGACAGTTCTTCCAATAAAGACGAAGTTTTGACTTTGATATTGGTTCAACATTTGAAACGGGCAAAAAGAAATTACAAAGACTGTGAAAAGAGATATATTTCTACTTATTTATTTATATTTATTTAAAGAGATACATTTCCACTTAAAGTTTGATGAATATGTCTGACCAGTTGCCATTTGCTTCTGTCCCTACACGTGTTTGGAGCAAAAAAAATTCTGTTCAACTGCTCCACTCCATTGATGCTCACATTCAAATTGATTACCTAACTAGGGCAATCCATGTGGTCCCTGGTTGGAACAGAAATGGGCCTTTCCCTGAATTATTACCAAAGAGCTGGGAGTGAAGCATTGTCCAGAATGCCAAGATGCATTGCGGAGTTCATTTTTCCATCTCAGGAATTAAGGGGCACAGGCAGAACCATGAAAAATACCCTCACGCCATTATGCCTTTGCCACCAAATGTGACAGGTGGTAGAATGCTATTGAAAACGAAGCTTTCACCAAACGTCTGCCAAACCCAGATGCATCATCGGACTGCTAGATCGTAAAGCATGGTTCTTCATTCAAAGCATGCATTTCCACTGTTCCACATTCCAGTGGCATTGATGTCTGTGATGTTCAGCATGTGAGCATGCAAATTTCTGTTGAAACCCATGTTTCTTAGCTCTCAACGAGCAGTCCTGCTGCTCATGATGACGCCCGGCATATTGAAAGTCACGAGTGATTGCTACCATCAGGTATATGAGATATTCTTTCATCTACCCTCTTCAGGG
This sequence comes from Rhysida immarginata, assembly GCA_023313115.1. NCBI lineage: Eukaryota > Metazoa > Arthropoda > Chilopoda > Scolopendromorpha > Scolopendridae > Rhysida > Rhysida immarginata. Next base: position 15,868 of record JAHWFO010079358.1, on the reverse strand, counting down.
TTTGATGGGATCAGTAAGTTTCTTGAGCCTTCCACTTCGTCCTACTGCACTTTGATTTCCTCAGCAATTCCATTTTACAATTACGAGGGTCGATCAAAAAGTAATGCCTCCATGGCTGTAACTTTTTTATTTGGTAATAATTTTCAAGATTCTTTTTGTACCAAATACTTACATAGTCTTCCATGTAATGCACTATTCACTTTGAGATAAAGTCTCCATGTCTTTTCATGCCTTGGCGCCAATGCGTGAGTTATCGGGTGAACCTGTCGGAGAAGAATTCCGACTTTTTTGCACTTTTTCACCGACTTTGCAAAAAGAATTTGAAAATCGGTTACCAAATAAAAGTTACAGCCATGGAGGCATTACTTTTCGATCGACCCTCGTACATCACTTAAAGTTGATTTCAGCATCTTTAGCAAGATGGAAATTCCACGAAACGATTTTCCACAATGGTGGCAACTGATAATCATGCCAAGCTCGCAGTCACTGAGCTCTGCCCAACCCGCTCATGGTCTGTTGAACGCATGTATACGAGATCCAAATCCTCCACCAGCATGTTGATCTTATTTGATGACTTATTGGAATGGTGTTCAGATACTTTTGGCCATATTGTATAGAGTCAACCTTCCTTAACGTGGTATTCTCAATGTGGTTTACACATAATGTAGAACAAAATTGTGATAGTCTTCGTATAATGATACTCTTATAACATGACTTCTACACACACTGGCCAATAAATTAGAAACCCGTGATGAATTACTGTACTGATATGTAAAGCGGGGTTATACAGAAACTAGTGTGATATGTAAATGAATGCAATCATGTGAGGTACATGCTCATTCCAAGCTGCAGGTACAGGGTAGGAACAAGCTGCAGCTGCTCAAGTTGAGCAAAATGGGCAAAACAGCAGACCTGTCTAGCTGGTGCTACGATTTCCAGGACAGTACAACAGACCGGTATTTCAAAAGGTCAGCTCTCCAAGGTGTTCGATGCATGGAAACGGAATCCACAAGAGTTGTCGAAACAGCAGAATTGTGGATCAAACAAAAACAATCAACGCAGACAGGGACCGACGTCGTCTGAGACGGATTGTGCGTTAAAACCAAAGGTCTACTGTGGAGCAACTGATGGCAGACTTCAATGAAGGATCATCGCAACGCATCTCCTCCAGAACAATGCGCCGAGAGTCGAAGCGAATAGGGATGGGAAGTCGCATGCCAGTGAGGAAGCCCCTGGTGTCGGCAACAAACCGGAAAGTTCGCCTGCAGTGGTGTAAAGAACGGTGTGACTGGACAGTAGACGACTGGAAAAAGTTGATGTGGTCGGACGAGTCACATTACATATTGTTTTGCACCGATGGCCGGCAGAGAATTTGGTGGCAGCCCCACGAAGCGATGGACCCCTCACGTGTTGTGAACACAGTTCAAGCTGCAGGAGGAGGTGTCATGGTATGGTCCATGTTTTGTTGGTATGGCAAGGGTCCCTTGATATTCCTTGACAGTCGGGTGAAAGCCAAAGATTACCTGAACATTGTTGCAGATCAAGTCCATCCTGCAATGGTGCATTTGTACCCTAATGGTGACGGGTGCTTTATGGATGACAATGCTACTGTCCATGGAGTAAGAATTGTTGAGGAGTGGTTTTCTGAACATGACACCGAGTTACAACATTTGCCGTGGCCAGCGCAAAGTCTGGATTTGAATTCGATTGAGAATGTTGGGGACGTACGCAGTTTGGGTTAAAGCTTTGAAAGTTTACTTTAAGGTTGTTATAGATGTAGTCAAACAACATATGTCAAACGTGGTAGCCCAGTTTTTCACAAACATAGTTTAACAAATCTTCATCAATTGCAGTAATTACTGCAGTTTCATGTTTAAGTATGTTTAAATTCTCAGGAAGAGGTGGAACAAAGACCCTCTCCTTAATGCAACCTGAGAACGGCCTGGGTTCGATTCCTGTGGAAGGCATGATGTTTTTTTATTAAAATTTTCCTTAATATGTATACAGGGTGTCCCATTTTAAACTGACAAATGAAAATAACTTAAAAATGTATCAAGTGATATGTTTCTGTTCCCTCTGGGTACTCGTTTTAGGAGAGTCACCTTGCCTCTCACCGTTCAATTAAATTAAATGCTCAAAACGATGATCTTGAACTTAAATGCCTGTACACATCTCAAAAGCATGTTTGATGTAATTGCGGTGCAAGCATTCCGTATGCTTTGCATCATGTTTTCGCGAGTTGTAAGTGTTTCTTTGTAAATGGCATCTTTAAGGTAACTCCACAAGAAAAAATCTGGAGGGAGGTAAGATCTGGTAATCTGGGTGGCCAGTTGACCAGTCTGCCTTTACCAATTCAGTGATATTGTAATTTCAATCTAATACCTCATGTGCCACTAACAAAGTGCTGGACAACCATTGTACTGAAACCACATATTCTACCGCACTTCCAAGCTCAGGTCTTCAAGCGATTATAGTAGTTCATCTTAGAGAATGTTTTGGTATTTGTTACCATTCAAATTACCGTCAATAGCCATATGGAACGATAAGTTTATCTCCATTTATTCCACACCAAATATTAACCGACCAAGGACGCTGATGGTTTACTTGACGAATCCAGTATGGGTTTTCTGCACTCCAGTAATGCATGCTCGCCGTGATTTGTAAATGTCGATTCATCAGAGATAGTACACGAGCAAAAATGTTCTGGCTCATTTGTATTTGCTCAACTGCCCATTGACAAAACGTTATTCGGTTTTGAAAATCATCGCCATTTAGTTCCTGTTGCAAGGACACATGAAACTGATGCAATTTAGGTAACATCAGCATTCTTCAAATGCTTGTACGAGAAATTCTGATTGGTACGATATTTCTTGGCCACTAACACGTGGATTATGAGCCACTGCTGCTAGTACTGCTATTTAATTTTCTCCACAAACAGCAGCTGCACGCGTTTTCTTCAGCTGTACACTTCCATCAGCAGAAAACTGTTTAATGTGAAATGTTTAACTGTAGAACGCTGTTTTGCTTAACTCTAATGAAAGAAAAACGTGATCGTAGTCTTTCAGGAAAACGCTTGGCATACAAATTGACAGCATCGTCGAAATTTCTCCTACATTCACCATAAATGAAAATCATTTCCACTTTTTCTTGCACAGTTACATAATCCATGATGCAACGTTAAAAGGGAATGACAGTGGCATGGAACACTTTTCAAAAATTGATAAAGCACCTCTTCTCATTAGAGAGGTAAGTGTCTAATAATTATAGGATCATCTCTGAAGTATACTACCATGAAGAGACACCACCAACAAATTAACTATGAAAATCTTATTTTGTGATGAAAGAGACTTCTTTCCACGGAGGCGGCGCACGGTCTGCCAGAACACCTTGTTTGCCGAACCATAGTCTGCCTCCAATTTCTCCCCGAACTTCTCCCAGGTCTTGGCTTTAGCTGTTGATACTGTCTGTACCGCACTCGGCTCGAAGTTGACTTATTTGCAAGCCATAGCAAATAGGCTTCCTTCTTTGCCTTGACAGCTTCTTGGACTTCACCGTTCCACCACGCAGTCCTTTTCTCACCGCCCTGCGCCACACTCGGCCGCTTACGACCACAGCACAATGCAGCCGAAGTAATCACAGCAGTTTTAAACAACTGCCACTCCTCTTCAACAGTACCACGATCACTGGGAAGTTCTTTGAAACTTGAAGATATGTTATGATGGTATGGCCACGTGATTCGGATGCCGCAAACTAGTCTTCCTAGGCAGTTGTTATTTTCCAAGCCGGTGGGTAAGAGACCAAGGGGTCGGCCTAGAACCAGGTGGCTAGACTACCTGGAGAATCTGGGTTCGAGTCGCTTGGATATTACCAGGGAGGACATGCGCCTGATGGCGGAAGATCGCGATCGCTGGAGATCCTCCATAGGGCTGCTGCCCCCGCGACCCTAACGGATAAGCGGGTTTGAAAAGTAAGTAAGTAAGTAATCTTATTTTGTGTGATTACAGTGCCATCTATCATGAATCAAATAAAACTTGTGTTTTTTTAGCGTAGAATAAGAATCTCAAATTAGCAAGGCTCCCTCATGCACTTGAAACCAATATGAGCACCATGGCATGGCGCATTGTGTTGTTGGAAGAAGCAGTTTCCATTGGGATACGCCATCAACATGATAGGATGAGCTCGATCAGGAATAATACTTACGTATGTTGTGGTGTTCAGACTTGTTCCACACGAATTAAAGGACCCAAATTTTGCCAGGAAAACATGCCCCAAACCATAACATTGCTCCCACCAGCTTGAAGGGCTGTACTTGTGCATGTGAGGTCCATGCTTTCATGAAGCTACTGGAAACGTGATTCATCGGACCGCAGGACTTTTTTTCCAGTGCACAACTGTCCAATCCATTTGTTCTTGTGCGAATTGGCAAAGTTTTATCTTGTTAACTGCAGACAGCAAAGGTGTTTGAACTGGCGTTTGGCTTAGTGTATGCGAACAATGCTTTTAGAGATCATTTGAAAGGATCCCTGATTAAGATCTGCAATAATTTGATGCACTGTTGCCCTTCTGTTGTCTTATACCAGTCTTGCCAATTTCTGTTCTGCCCGAATATTGACTAGTCGCTGGCGGCCAACACAACTCAAACGTTCAGACCCAGTTTTTTGGCTGACACTTCAGTCTTTAAACGCTTTAACAACAACTGCTCTTGAACTTTTAATGAATGCAGCTGTTTTGCTGATACTCGCTCCATGGTTCAGAGCGCCAACAATCATCCCACGTTCAAAGGCTGTTAAATCACGTTGTTTACCCATGTCTTTAGAAAGAAATCACTTGTACTGTCGTGGTAAACAACCTGCTTCCCTATTTATAATGGTCTGGCCTTCTAGCAACTTCAGCGTGAAATCATAGCTAATTTGCCTAGAAACATCGGATGGTCATAATCATGTAGCCACTCGGTGGACATTTTTTATAAATATAATCAGTTTTCCAATTCATGGTTGTTATTTCTTCGCAATTATTATGGAAGGAAGACCATGAACATTTTATTAAACCTGTTGCTCATCAACATTGTCATCTATTGTTCGTCAACATTGCAAAGCAGGTTTGTTTTTTTTTTTTACTTATTTACTTACTTTTCAAACTCGCTTATCCGTTAGGGTCGCGGGGGCAGCAGCCCTATGGAGGATCTCCAGCGTTCGCGATCTTCCGCCATCAGGCGCATGTCCTCCCTGATAATATCCAAGCAACTCGAACCCAGATTCTCCATGTAGTCTAGGCCGACCCCTTGGTCTCTTACTACCGGCTTGGAAAATAACAACTGCCTAGGAAGACTAGTTTGCGGCATCCGTATCACGTGGCCATACCAGCGCAACTGAGATCTCTCAATGCGGAGAAGTAGCGGCTCAACACCTAAAGATTCCCTTATTGTGCTGCGTTACACTCTATCTAGTAGGGTAACACCTGCCACACCTCTCAGAAATCTCATTTCGGCCACTTGTATTCGCGATCGCACTCTTTCGGTCATTACCCAAGCCTCATGACCATAGGTGAGAATGGGGACAAAGATAGATTTGAAGACTGAGAGCTTGGCTTTGTTACCCAGCTCGCGTTTCGTTACCACGGATCGCCACAGTTCACGTCTAACACAGCTTGCTGTACCGATCCGAGCATCCAATTCTTTCTCCTGCCGTCCATCACTCGTGAATGCAATCCCGAGATACTTGAATTTCTCCACCTGTCTCACTGAGGCTCCCCTAACATGGAGAGCGCACTGAGCAAGCTGTCTTGAGAGGACCAGAACCTCGGTTTTAGCCACACTTATCTTCATCCCAGCTTCTTCACATTTGGCTGCAAACCGGTCTAGTGCATGCTGAAGGTTCGTGCGAGAAGACCCAAGGAGGACAAGGTCATCAGCAAAGAGCAATCTCTCCACCCGGCAGTCTCCCACACTAACACGCTCATCGCCTCGGCTGCCCCTGTCTATCTAGTCCATAAAGATAATGAACAAGAGGGGCGACAGTACGTACCCTTGGCAGAGTCCAACACCCACAGTGAACGGTCTTGACTTAATGCCATTTATCCGGACACACATCTCAGAGCATTCGTACAGAGACATGAGAGCAACCAGTAATTGCCCATCCACTCCATACTCTTGCAACATTTGCCAGAGCTTCTCCTGAGGAACTCTGTCATATGCTTTTTCGAGGTCCACAAAGCAAGCGTAGACCTCTTTTGCATACTCCCAGGATTTCTCAAAGATTTGCCTTGGAGCAAAAATGTGATCCGTTGTGCTTCGGCCAGGTCAGAAACCACACTGCTCCCCCAACAGTTTGGAGCCGACTCTTTCCCGACTTCTCTTCTCCAGACACTTAGCGTACACTTTCCCAGAAATGCTGAGCAAAGAGATGCCTCAATAGTTGTTGCAATCTCTCTGATCTCCCTTTTTGAAGATAGGGATCACAATTCCTGTCTGCCATTGCTTAGGGGCCTGTTCAGATATCCAAACAACCTGACACACTCGAGTCAGCCACAGGATACCATCCTGATTTAAGGCCTTTAACATCTTGGACCGGATTTCATCATCACCGGTCCGAGTTTTTTTTTTTTTTCCTTCTAAAATTTTCTTTAAGTTGTTTGGTAATATTATATACAGAGTCGAGTCACATTATTATGACCACCAGCTAATATCCCGAATAACCGCCTTTAGCGGCACGGACAGCAGCTAGACGGTGTGGGAGTGAGTGATTAAGATTCTGGTAGGTTTCTACTGGTAGCTGTTGCCATGCAGACTGTAAAGCATCCGATAGCTGCTGAAGGGTACACAGTGGTTGTTCCATAGCACACACATGACGATCAAGGTGATCCAAAGGTTCTCGATTGGGCTGAGGTTTGGGGATTTAAGGGGCCAGGGTAGTACTTGGAACTCTTGGTTGTGTTCCTCAAACCACCCCCGAAAAATTGCAGCTGTATGACACGTTGCAGTGTCTTGCTGGAACATGCCATCCTCCTCTGGAAAGACACTCGCCATATATGGATAAATAACCGAATCTGTTGAGAGTGCCTTCTACAGGTATCAGTGGGCCCAGACAGTGCCATGAGAACACTCCCAACACTTTGACGCTGCCACCACCAGCCTGGATTTGTCCAACAATGGTTGCAGGATGCTTGTTCTCGGAGGTTTCTCGCCTCACCCTCCAATGGCTGTCACTTCTGTGGAGCAGAAATCGTGACTTGTCGGAGAGGGCATGTTTTTTTCAGTCAGAAGTGGTCCAGTTTCAGTACTGTTGGGCAAATTGAAGCCGTTTTTGGAGATGAACCTTCGTCAGTATGGGTGCAGTGATCATCTGTCTGTTGCAGAGGCCCATACGTAGCAGGGTCCTCTGTACTGTGGTTTTAGAGACATGTCTGGTAGCACCCTCATTGGTTTGAGCGGTAAGTTGGTCCACTGTAGCTCTTCGCAGCCCTTCACACACCTTCGCAGCTGACGCTCACCTCTCTCGTCAATGGCACGTGGTGCTCCACAGTTCCCCTACCGTTTATTCTGAACGGTCCCATTTTCCCAGTCATAGTACACTTTAACTACAGCAGCAGGAGAACAGTTCGCAAACTGCGTGGTTTCCGAAATACTGCCACCCTTGGCCCGAAAGCTGATCGTCATCCCGTTTTCCAGATCTGATAAATCACGTTTCTTACCCATTGCAGCAATGAGTGATATGCTTTTAAAATAGTGGAAACCTATTTTATATAGTCACCTAACCAATTCCCAACACGCGACATAGTTCCTCGGCTGGACAACCCCGAAGACAAATGTAGGAAGTGGTCGTAATAATGTGACTTGAGCCTGTACATTCTGTAAATACAATCCTAATTTTGAATTAATTGTATTATTTTTTCATTGTAAGAATTTAAATAGCGTCCTCCCCTTTGGGAAAAAAGTAATTGATGATCCTTCAACGGAGAAATAAGTCTTAGTTCACCTGCTCTTAACCAATCCTAACAACTGAAAAATACTGGAATCATCCCAGATTTAAATTAGAGAAAATATTTCTCTCCCCTGTGTAAAATAAGTGTCAATCAATTGTTCCAAAACCATCAGCGAATATGGCTCCAACACAATACTACCCTGAGAAATTTAAACTGCAAATTATCAGGTTGATACAATCAGGTTTGTCGCAAAGAACAGTTGCTAACCAGCTAGGATGTTCACAATGTGGAGTTTCCTGTATGTGGAAAAAATATCAGTTGTCTGGAAACTTCCAAGAAAAACCACCAAGAGACAGGACCAATCTCTGTGAATGATTTGTAAACGAAATCAACACCAAATGAACAATGCTGGGGAAAAAACACCATGTTGATCCGTCACTCTTGAATGTGGCACGGCAACAACTTATGAACGTGGCTCTTGTGTTGGTTCTCCAGTTGTAAAGCATGGTTGATAATTGTGTTGACCACGTACACAGAGGTCCCTATCTTCTCTGCACTGGCCCGTTGCGTTGGTGATTACATTCGGTTATGAGAGCCTGAACTTTTCGGACGACGTCAGGAGTACGGCTAGTGAATGATCTCGGATTGGCCTGCTTTTTGCCCTTGGGAATGGCACCACTTCTGGTTGTGCCAATGTTAATTAGTATACTTGATATCCCTTTCTTGGAAACTACAAAGCCTCGTTTCTTGCATGCTTTCCTAATTTCGGAATGGCTGAATTTGACGTCTGAAAGGGTGTTATGTAGCCCTCCCAATACCTGTCAATTTTCGGTGGCATAACTCTGTTTTTACCTCGTTGTTCGAATACTAAGTACGAGGTGCATTCAAGTTCTAAGGCCTCCGATTTTTTTTCTAATTAACTACTCACCCGAAATCGATGAAACTGGCGTTACTTCTCGACGTAATCGCCCTGCAGACGTACACATTTTTCACAACGCTGACGCCATGACTCCATGGCAGCGGCGAAGGCTTCTTTAGGAGTCTGTTTTGACCACTGGAAAATCGCTGAGGCAATAGCAGCACGGCTGGTGAATGTGCGGCCACGGAGAGTGTCTTTCATTGTTGGAAAAAGCCAAAAGTCACTAGGAGCCAGGTCAGGTGAGTAGGGAGCATGAGGAATCACTTGAAAGTTGTTATCACGAAGAAACTGTTGCGTAACATTAGCTCGATGTGCGGGTGCGTTGTCTTGGTGAAACAGCACACGCGCAGCCCTTCCCGGATGTTTTTGTTGCAGTGCAGGAAGGAATTTGTTCTTCAAAACATTTTCGTAGGATGCACCTGTTACCGTGGTGCCCTTTGGAACGCAATGGGTAAGGATTACGCCCTCGCTGTCCCAGAACATGGACACCATCATTTTTTCAGCACTGGCAGTTACCCGAAATTTTTTTGGTGGCGGTGAATCTGTGTGCTTCCATTGAGCTGACTGGCGCTTTGTTTCTGGATTGAAAAATGGTATCCACGTCTCATCCATTGTCACAACCGACGAAAAGAAAGTCCCATTCATGCTGTCGTTGCTCATCAACATTGCTTGGCAACATGCCACACGGGCAGCCTTGTGGTCGTCCGTCAGCATTCGTGGCACCCACCTGGATGACACTTTTCGCATTTTCAGGTCGTCATGCAGGATTGTGTGCACAGAACCCACACAAATGCCAACTCTGGAGGCGATCTGTTCAACAGTCATTCGGCGATCCCCCAAAACAATTCTCTCCACTTTCTCGATCATGTCGTCAGATCGGCTTGTGCGAGCCCGAGGTTGTTTCGGTTTGTTGTCACACGATGTTCTGCCTTCATTAAACTGTCGCACCCAAGAACGCACTTTCGACACATCCATAACTCCATCACCACATGTCTCCTTCAACTGTCGATGAATTTCAATTGGTTTCACACCACGCAAATTCAGAAAACGAATGATTGCACGCTGTTCAAGTAAGGAAAACGTCGCCATTTTAAGTATCTAAAACAGTTCTCATTCTCGCCGCTGGCGGTAAAATTCCATCTGCCATACGGTGCTGCCATCTCTGGGATGTATTGACAATGAACGCGGCCTCATTTTAAAACAATGCGCATGTTTCTATCTCTTTCCAATCCGGAGAAAAAAAATCGGAGGCCTTAGAACTTGAATGCACCTCGTATTTTAATAACAATTCTCCACATGATAGCTCATGTGAAATGAATGTGCTCGCCAAACTTAAATATGCTAATTATTATCATAGATCCCTAACACTCCTCTGTATGATTCCTATGCATATTAAGGAAAATTTTATGAGGGGGTTGAATGTCGTGCCGTCCACAGGAATCAAACTCTGATCATTCTCAGCAGAACCCAGTGTCTTACAGTGTTAAACTGCAGCATTGTGGGTTTTTCTACTGCGTCCGTATTGGTAATAAATGAATTTTTTCCTCTGCAAATTTTGAGAAGTGCATCGAATGGCTTTGCATGAGAATTTAATTGGAAGAAAACTATTCGTACAATTTTTTTTTTCGTCAAATTCGGCAAGTCCATGTAGAGTCTCCTTGTTAGAAAGAAAACTTTTTTCCCTAAGAAAACAGAAAGTTCTGCATATTAGTTTTATCTCAAGAAAATTAAAGGGAAAACTTACGTATTGTACAATAAAAGTTATCGAAAGTGTTTATAGGATGCCAGCTGTGTTAATGTCATAAATGCCAACAAATGTGAAACAATCCAGCGGTAACTCTAAAAAATATTTGTTAGACAAATTTTTTAATAATTATTGTATACTGTAATATGGACGCTTTTGTCATTTAGAGATCACGAAACATGGTTTACGGATGGATCTAAAACGGCGTCTGGAATAGGCGCAGGTATATGTTGCCCTAGGAGGAAAATCCGACGGTCTTTCCCCCTTGGCAAATACTCTACAGTCTTTCAGGCAGAAATTTTTGCAATTATTGCCTGTGGAATAGAGCTGAATACTCAGAAGCTTCGAAGTAAGAAAATTTTAATATGCTCTGATAGCCAGGCTGCGTTGCATGCACTTGATAGTGTATGCTACAAATCTAAGCTTGTCTGGGAGTGCCATCGTACCCTCTGTGATTTAGCAATTAACAACAAGGTAACACTGTGTTGGATTCCTTCTCACAGTGGCTATGAGGGCAATGAAATTGCTGATTGTCTTGCCAAGGATGGCTCTGTGACTCCATTTGTGGGTCCTGAACCGTCTTTGGGATTGTCCCAAAGTCTCATTAAGCTGACTATCCATAATTGTATGGATAGACAGCATTTTGATTCGTGGATTAAAGAGTATGGCCAAAGACAAGCCAAGGTACTCAATCCAAAATATCCTGTTTCAAGGAAAAGTGAGTTGTTAAAACTCACTAGAACTGAAATTAAAAAAGTCGTTGAACTCCTTACAGGTCATTGTCATCTTAATAGACATATGACCTTAATAGGTGTCGCAACTGACGCTACATGCAGGAAATGTCATGAAGCAGAGGAGAGTTCTACTCATGTTCTCTGTAGTTGCTTAAATCTATCATTTCTTAGATTTAAACATTTAGGGAGCTTCATACTCCAACCGGCAGAAATTCAAAATGTTACTGCCAGGCAGATCTTAAGATTTGCAGATGCATCTGGTCTACTTGTGAGACGAGATTTATAAAGGTTTTGGGGATAGTACAATAGACCTGAGGTCGCGGTGCTTGGTTTCTCTGTAACCACCCCTTTTAAATTCAATTCAATACTGTAATATGAATCGCTATGTGTAAACAGGACAGTATATTGAAAACTTTATTTTAATATACGAGGGCGTTTTGAAAAGTAATGCCTTCATGGCTGTAGCTTTTTTATTTGGTAACCGATTTTTTAAAATTCATTTTGCATATGATACTTAAGGTGCGTCCAATAAATATAGAACCACCCATGAAAATGCAAATAACTCTTACATTTTTTAACACAATTAAATAACAATTTATTTATTGTTTATAAATGACAATGTGAGCATGTTGACACAATGTAATGAGAAAATAAGAAATAGAAAGGTAGATTTTTGTCTGTCCAAAAATTATAAAACCACAAAGCTTAATATCCAATAAATTTTCCTTGAGCTTCCAGAACTTTTATAGCTCGGGTTGGCATTGTCTCAACAAGTTTTTTGAACACTTCTTCGTCCAATTTTTCCCATTCTTCAACAACAGACCTCTTCAAATCGTCAACATTTGCATATTGTTTTCCACCCTTGTAAACTGCTCGTGCCAAGCTACCCCACAGGGTTGGCGCTAGGACAAAATATCTACAAGTCAATTTGACTCCCAACGTTGAAAACTGCGAGTCAAAATTTAGATTCTTTCTAACTTCCATATTTTTACATGCATCCACAAATCTCTATAATTGCTGCCATATTTAATTAGAAATGTAAACAAGACCACAAAATGTGACAAAATGAAGTGACTTTAAAATGTGATGAGAAAGATATGGGCTGATGATATTCAAATTTACCAAGTCAATTTTGACTCGCTTATCAAAAAATCACGAGTCAATGTTTAGCAAAAATGCCTATTTGACGCGTAAATTGCGAGTAAGCGCGAACCCTGACCCCAAATTCTCCATTGGGTTTAGGTCGGGAGAAAGTGGTGGCCAGTTCATCACTTTGATCCCTTTTTGTTGAAACCATTGTTGAGTGCTTTTTGCATTGTGAACAGGAGCGTTGTCTTGCTGGAACTCCCAGTAACGTTCTCCCATTCTCTCCCCGAATGGCAATAAATTCGTTTCAAGCATTTGTTGGTATTTAATTGCATTCATTCGTCCATCGACAAAAGCCAAATTTGATCTTCCATAAAATCCAAATGCACCCCACACCATTAGACTGCCACCACCTTCTTGCCTTTTAGATTAGAATTGTTCCTCTTTGCGAATGTCATACCAGTAGTACTGGAATCCATCCGGCCCGTCTAGATTAAATCTTTTTTCACCACTCCACACCAGGTTCCTGAACTTTTTCCCCCATTGCACTTTTTCCCTTCTTCTTGAATACCAGATTGCCAGACTGATGTACTACATTGGCAATTGTAGATTTGCAAACAGGAAAGTTTGGAGAATTCGCAAGAGATCGCAAAGTAGCATCGTTTCCACTTATTTCGCGCACAATGATTCTTTTCTGGCGTTGTGTAAGTTTCTGCGGCCTGCCTGTTGACTTCTTTACTCCATACTGATCACCTAAACGCAAATAATTCAGCACCTCATTGTGTGATCTACCTAACGCATTTGCAATTTGTCTTGCAGAATTGCCACAATCATGTAAAGCACGAATTTGACCCTTCTCAAAATCTGATAAGAGATTTGGCTTTGGGCATTGTTAAAAAAGAGGTTCAAGACGTTTACAATGTCAGCTTTCACATGTTTTTATGACAAATTTGAATGGGGAAAACCATTGCAATAAAGGGGTATGTGTAATTTTTGGTCCAGTCGATTATTTTTATTTATTTATTTTTTTTTTTACTGTGGTTTTATAATTTTTGGACAGACAAAATCTACCTTTTTCAGTTTATTTTTCTTTCTATTTCTTATTTTATCATTACATTGTGTCAACATGCTCACATTGTCATTTATAAACAATAAATAAATTGTTATTTAATTGTGTTAAAAAATGTAAGAGTTACTTGCATTTTCATGGGTGGTTCTATATTTATTGGACGCATCTTATATTTATCCTCTATGTAATGCACTATTCGCTCTTTGACATAGTCCCCATCCCTTTCCACGCATTGCACTAACGCGTGACTAGTTGGGTGAACCCGTCAGAGAGGAATTCCGGAGTTGTTGTCGACACCAGAATTGAATGGCAGCATTTACCTCGCCGTCAGACCAACTCATGTCCCTTAAGGTGGTGTTTCTTCTTTGGGAAGCGGTGAAAGTGGCAAGGTGCAAAGTCTTTCATCTTTGAACAGTAGGCGCTGCAACACCTCTTGTGTGTGGCGACTCGTGTGCGGGCGGACGTTATCGTACTCCAGAAGAGAGTCCAAAGCTTCCATTCAATCCTGGTGTCGACAACACTCCCAGAATTCCTCTCCGACTGGTTCATCCAACTAGTCACGCATTGGCACAATGCTTGGAAAAGGTTGGGGACTATGTTAAAAAGTGAATTGTGCATTACATAGAAGACAAACATAAATACAGGGTGATTCAGTCAATTTCTGACCGTTTCAGTACTATGATTTTTTGACCCATTAATGTTTACAAACTTAGCATTTCAGTATGATATTTTAGGGAGTTCGGAGTTTTTATTTCCGTGGAAAAGTCTTGATGATATACTCAATGTGGCCACCAAGAACGTTTGGTGAAGTTGTTCATAACCCTTTCCAGGATTTCTGCATCCACAAGGGTGCAACAGTCGACGATGCTTTGTCGCAGCTGGTCTAGGGTTCTTGGTGCTGTAGTGAACACACTGTCTTTAAGGAACCCCCAGAGATAAACATCACATGGGTTTAGGTCAGGACTCGTAGGGGGCTAAAGAAAGCCAACCCCGAATCGATCTGGAAACCTGTTTGAAATGACACGATTTCCGAATTTCTGATTGAGAAAGTCTAGCACTTCATTAGTGGTGTGAGGCCTAGCCCCATCCTTTATCGCATTGATGTCGAAGCGATATAGCCTCCTTTGCAGCTCGGGGATGAAGAAGGTTTCCAACATGTTAAGGTAAACCTGTAATGTTACGGTGCCCTCAAAAAAGAACGGACCAATGATGCCTCTTTTGGAAATCGTGCACCAAGCCATAACCTTTCGTGGATGAAGAGGTGAATTATGAATCTCATGAAAGTGCTGGGAACCCCAAAAACAAACGTTGTGTTTATTAACGTCACCTGACAGATGGAAGAAGGCCTCATCTGAGACACACAGGTTGTCCACAATGTCCTGATTAGCTTCCATTTCTGCTCCAAACTCCATCGCAAATTGTTGTCGCTTCTGTCTTCCAGTGTCTGTTAACTCCTGATAAACATGGATCTTATATGGGAACAGGTGTAAATCCTTTCTCAAAATTCGCCACGTCGTGGCATACGAAAGCCCTTCTTCAATGGATAGGCGGCGAACAGATTTTTTGGTAGGGGAATCGACCAACCTTGTGCGAATATTTTCGACAACTTCGGCTGTTCGAACACGAGCTTCGCTCCCGCCTTTTTTCTTGCCTTTAACACATCCAGTGGCATGAAATTGCTTGACAAAATCCATGATCGCTTGCCTGCCTGGTGCGTCTCGACACTTATACTCCTTCCGGAACTTTCTTTGCACGGTTACAGGTGATTTTGTCTCGAAATACCATTCGACAACCTTGCATTTCTGCTCTGTTGATAAAGTGGACGCCATTTTTCAACAATACGATTTTCATGCAGCGCCGTTGCAACAATACAAACTCAAACTATTTAGAAATTCGATATGGTGCTCATATTCTTTCAACTGTTTATCCCTAATGCACGTCATTCGAGTGAAATGGTCAGAAATTGACTGAATCACCCTGTATCAAGTACAAAAAGAATTAATAATGAAAAATAGGAAAGAAAATATCCGCAGCCTGGGCTCGAACCAGGAACCTTTGGCTCGGACCGCCAACGCGCTAACCAATTGCGCCACTGCGGCCATGGAAGCATTACGCTATCTTCATGACCTTAGGGCTTGGTTAGAGCAGTTACCCAGTTCGTCGGCTGGGACTATCTTTCCTAAGGCGTAAATTCTTAAAGAATAATCATTAGTTGTTCTGTGAGGGTTTGTAATGGAACGCCTACCTCAGCTGTTCGAATTAATAATGAAAAATAGGAAAGAAAATATCCGCAGCCTGGGCTCGAACCAGGAACCTTTGGCTCGGACCGCCAACGCGCTAACCAATTGCGCCACTGCGGCCATGGAAGCATTACCTATTAATCGAGCAGTGGCGCA